>CAMZMU010000074.1:136511751-136869989 GCA_947311845.1 Poa pratensis | reverse complement strand
GTGAAGGGGGTGTGAAGAATACGTTGGGGTGGCTTGGACCATAGGTGTCTTCAGCTCATGGGTAGTGTAGGATTTGATTGGGGATACTTGTGTTTGATGTCGATCTCTGTCTGTGGTTATTGCTCTGTTTTGTTCATTTGCGGGATGAGTTAAACGGTGAATTGGGTCCCTTACTCTTGTCTGGGATAGGATGAAATCCGGTTAGGTTATCCCGGTGGCGTTTTCCCTCTGGAACACATGAGCTTGATGTAGCGTAGCGTCACTTGTATTGGTAGCTTGCCATCTGCTGTCTGTCCATTAGCTGTTCCTGTGTAAGTAGGAACCCCGAGGCGCGAGTTGTTAGCTTCCCTGTTGGTGGAAAGCTTGAGATAGCGGATTGTCGGCTTGAATTTAAGACGTCACTTATAGGCCAGATGGATTTTTGTTGCTGTTTTTGTCTGAATCCCTTCTTAGATGGTGCTCTGGATTTTGCCGCTGATGCTTTTGTATGTTGGGGGATTGCTTGTTTGTTGATCTCGCCAGCGGCGGAGCTGTGTGCTCTCTATGTGGTCAAGCGAATCACAAAAGTTTGGTAGTACTATAATATCAGTTAGAGGTACACACGATTCGACCCTGCAAATGTTGGATAATGACCTCACTAGTACGTTATAGCCTTCATTTTGAGCTTTTTGACATCACTTTTTGCTGGGATCTATTTTATGTATATGTGTTTATAAGGTCTCCATCTTTGGTGTTCCACCATAGCTTTTGTATAATTTCAGATGTTTTGAGTAGACAGAGGTTGGCTTGTGTGTCTTTTTCTTCAGTTTTTTGTGTTTCATTGTTGTTTGGATTCCCTATGTCACTATGTTGTCTGGAGGAATTTACTGGAACTTGTAGTATTGTTCTAGTAAATACTACAAAAGCTACTATTTGTGTAGTACTGGCAATAGAACGAATAACCATAGGTTGTTCACTGGCAACTTGCATAATTTGTAGAGCTTCTAGCTTTATTTTTTGCAGCACTATTCTGTTATAGTAGCTTTTGTAGTCTACTTTGGTTATTGTTTGTTCACTGTAAATGTCCATGATGTTGATTCTTTGAGTTTTTATGTTGCGTAGATCGGAATGTGCACCCACTGATTATGGTGATGATAATTATGATGGGTACAGTCTTTCCAGCGATCACGATGTGAGTTTGCCTATCTCTCTGCAATTCCCTTTGCTTTTTTGTAATAGACCATACGTGGTTATGTGATAATTGTCGGAAGTTATCATCTTGTTGTTTGTTGTCATTTTTTTCAGGTAACAGCCCATGAAAGGAGAGACCCAGCCTAGATGATGCTTTTTTCGGTTTCTTCATGAAGCAGGTTTGTTTTAGGGCTTTTTTCTTTTTTTATCGTAAAATGTTTTGTTGGGGCATGGCTTATGTGTTATGTAATAACTCATTTTTTATTTATTTTGTTTTTTGCAGGCTGTCAATAGTTTGAAGAGGAACTTCTCAGACTTTTGCAAGGATACAATTGGACCCAATGAGGTTAGCACTTGATGTCTCTTCCTTTTGTTTGTTCAGGTGTTTGTTTTTGGTTCCTTGTTTTAAACTGTTTGTTACGGTTGTTGTAGGTCAAGAAGAGTAAAACAGATGGTGTTGACAAGAGTGCTTTTACTAGATATGGGTGCAAGTATTTCATGCAAATCTTAAAGAATTTGACACCTCAGCAAAGAGCAATAATCGAGAAATTCGGGTTTCGTTGTCTCCTCCTGTTTGATTGTTGTCACATATCATCAGACTTTTGCAGATGGGTGGCTGACTGTATTGACCCCCACTGCTCTCAGATGACAGTATGTGGGAAGTCCCTTCAGATATCAAAGGAAACCTTCCATATTGTTCTAGGTTTGCCTATAGTGGGCTACAGATTCCACTAGATTGTGATGATGGCAGGGCTTTTATTCTTTCACATTTCAAGTTATCCGAGATGCCTCATATTACTTTCTTTGGGAATAAGCTTAGATGCTCTGATCCTTTAAGTGAGCTCGATGTTTTGTGTGCTTCATGTCCGTTGCTCTTTCTTGTTTCCTATGCCCCGACACCAGTCAGTCTGTAAACTGGAAGTATCTTTCAATACTCAAGGACCCTGCTGCAGCAAGAGGCTATGATTTCAGTCAGACTGTCTACGCCCACTGTCTTAACAGTATTCATGAGTTTAGCTCATTTGGCAAATTGAAAGGAAGAAGGATGAAGGCACCTGTTGGTTGCAACTATGTGCCAGTGGTGAGTGATTACATCTCCTTTTTTTTGTTGTTCTTTGCTCGTTTCAAATCCTATTGTGTTCTTGTTCTGATTCATTTTTCTTTTTATGGTTGTTCACGGTATCTTTTTTCTAGGTCGGTACCTTGATTGTTTGGATTTGGCACACTGAATGTTGCCCTGAGTCATCCCAGGGTTCTTGTTTGGAGGGGGAACATGATTAATACATTCTCAGATCTTGATCGAAAAGGTGGACGACAGTTTGGGAAGAAACAGTTGAAACACACGTGGACCCACGGGCAAAATCTGAATGTATGTTCTTTGTGTTGTTCTTTTTTGATATATAATGTTGTTATCTCTTTGTTATGTCTCTTTGTTTGTTTATTCTTGTTCTCTCTGATGTTTTTTGGTTTGATTCTGATGCAGGGCTTGTCGGCTTCTCACTTGGTGTCCCTAGACTATCTCCTGGTGCCTCTCCATTATCTATTGACTTCAGGAACAAAGCTCGAGACCAGTTTGTTAGCTCACTCCAGCCTGATGTATGTTTTCTGGGGTCATCTTTCTTATGTGGTCTTATTCGTTTCCTCTTTTTAATAGAATTATGATCCTCTCTTGTTTTTCATTTTCAAAATGTGATGTTAGCTTAGTTGCAACCTTTTTATTTTTCTCTCTATCTCGTAGGTAGTTGATGGTATTCTCAGTATTGGTGATAAGTTCCTTTCACCAAGTCTGCAACCAGTAAAAGAAAACTGGAAGTTTTAGTTAGCAGTGTGCTTGATTTCCTATGCAAGTCGACTCATATGCAAGGCAAAGCATCTGTCAATCATCGTGCACCCGATGAGAGCATTGGTAACCAGAAAAAGACAACTTCTAGAGTTGAGTCTGAATTTTTTCAGCAAAAGTCAACAACCACACTTCAGGGAGCTTCAAAACTGGCTGCATCTGCATCTAACAGAAGTCCTGAACCAGGTAACTTGGATTTTTTGTGTAAATTACTTTTTCTAATCTGTGGGCCCTCTTTTTACCCTTGTTATGCAGAGCTAATATCATTATTTTTCTCATCCATCCTTTGTGTTTTTTGCAGTCACCCCTGAGTGTCTCATAACCAAAGTTGTGGAGGGTCGTACTCATTCGACAGGTAACCTTTTCTTTCAGTTTTTTCAGGGGTGTTATTTGTTCTTTCTTTTCTCATCTTTTTTTCATGTGTACCATATATAGATAATTGTTAGTGGTATTCTTTTTCTTTTGTGGTTGTCATATACAACAGCCCCTGTTATGCTCCCGCTTAAGAAGGTGAAGGCAAGGAACTGTAATACTATTTCCGCAGAAGATGCAGAAAAAATGTTGAAACATAGCTCTGGTCCAGCCAAATCAAAAGGAACTAACCCAGTTATAGATGTCCCTGAGTCTCCTTCCGTGAAGGTATGATTTGTTTGTTATGTTCACATGTTGTTCATTTGCTGTTATAGTTTTTGTTATCTTTATTCTTTATTTTAGTGTGTCTTACTCTGTTTGTTTTTCATGTAATACAGCCTGCAACGAAGGTTTCAAGTTGAATAGATTGAACGCTGCTCAGAAAAATGGATCAAAACAAGTTCCTATCCTAATCTCGGATTTTCCTCCGGATCCCTCTTTGGTAAGTAATGATTTTTATACATGTTTTTTATCTGTCATTTTTAAGCTTTGTTTTGATTCATTTATCAGATGTTGCGCTTACATGGCACCTGCTCTTTTTTGGTTTGTTTTTTTCGAATGTAGGATGTGAATGATGGCGGAATTCGTACTGTGGGTTCCAATGATTTACAGAAGAGATGTGCTGTGTTGTCAAAGAAGGCAGACACCATTTACAACAACATGATGGTTCCCAAACAGAATGAGTGAAAGGTGTGTCGACTTTCCAACATAATGCACCTGTTGCCCAAGCTGAAGGAACTTCCAAGAATGCACAGGATGTCCCCAGAACCAAAGTATACCCCAAGTATAAGTTTGTCAACTGCTTGTCACTGGGCAGAATCCCCCTCTGCAGAGTAATGAAAGATTCCCTGTATCTGAGGAAGACATCATCAATTACTCAGCTATCATTGAACTCGCACACAGTCCTATCAAGAAGTAAGTTTTATCTGCCTTTTTCTTTTTGTTGCCAGTCTTTCTTGATGCAGGGTAGTGTAGGTATCCCTTTTTGTAAACAGTTCTAATTATCTATAATATGGGGTTGCTTTATTTGTTTTTGTAGGAACGCAGGGGTTCATACCCCAAGATGTATTGTAGTTATCAGTCGTTGGGAGTGTCATTCATGCCTAATGGTGAAGTTGATAACTTCGTCATACCCTGTTTTTGTCGCTTGCTTTTTGAAGAACGACATCCTACCATTTCGGGAGGCATTATTTTTCCCCCATATTGGTGTAAGTATAATTCAGTTGTTTCTTTTTCTTGGTGCGAAAAGCTTTTTGCCATCACCTTTTATCTGAAATGATAGGTATTTATTTCTGTTTATCTTTTTATTATCTTTGTTGTGTTATCCAGGATGCTCTTCTCAAGTATGCTGGGGATAATCAAGAGGTTACTGTTCGAAAAGCTTTTGAAGGTGCAACAAAAGCAAGAAGGGCAGAAATCTTGGTCACAGAGATAATACGGTACCATTTTTCTTCGGTCTTTTTTGTTTTTGATGAGTTTTTCATAATCCTTAGCGTGTATCTTATCTTTTATTACTTGTCTTTTTCTGCAGTTGTTCTTCCCAATTGTGACTAATGGGCATTGGTTCGGTTTTGCTGTTAACTTCGAGTATAAGGTTTTGCATTCTTGGACTCATTACTTGATCAGAACTCCCAATTCCACCTAGCAACGAAGAGTCGTTTGGTTCCGATTTTGAAAATGGTTCCGATTTTAAAAAGGGTTCCGATTTTGAAATATGGTTGCGATTTTGAAAATGGTTCATTTTAAAAAATGGTTCAGATTTTGCATTTGAAAATGGTTCACTTTCAAAAATCGTAACCATTTAAAAAAACCAGAACCATTTTCAAAATCAATACCATTTTAAAAAAGCCGGAACGATTTTTAAAATCCAAACCATTTTCAAAAATCGAAAACATTTTCAAATATCAAAACCATTTTCAAAAAATCAGAATCATTTTTTATATGAATTTCAAAAATAAAAAATGGTTCATTTTAAAAATCGGAACCATTTTTAAATCCAGACCACTTTAAAAAATCAGAACCATTTTCAAAAAATCAGAACTTTTTTAAATCTGAGCCATTGTTAGAAATCAGAATCATTTTCATAAAAATGGCTCCGTTTTTTTTGAAAATTGTTCATTGAAAAAAATCGGAACCATTTTAAAAAGATCGGACCATTTTCAAAAATCAGAACCATTTTCAAAAAAATCGGAACCATTTTGAAATGAACATTTTTTAAATCCGAACCATTTTTAAAAATCGGAATCATTTTTCGAGTTCATGGATACTAGGGTGGCGGCCCTAGAAGGAGAGGCTGCATGGTTGCTTTCCTCGGGCAGCATCACAACGGTGGTAGCCATCTCTTTGGCCATGTGGGTGGCGAGGGATTGGCGGCGGGAGATCCTGGTGTCGGTGCTTCGGCGGCGGCTCCCTGGTCATGATCTGGAAGCCTCGTGTTGGTTCTCGATGGAACACGTAAAGATCTGAGCTAAAGCTCTGCGCCAGAAGCGGAGGCGGTATACAACTATTGGGTACAAATGAATCCAATGTTTTTCCCAAATCCTTCATTAAGTTAGGGCTGCTATTTACCTTTAGCGAGAGATTATACCATAAGCAGTAGAGCTGAACCCTATAGTGTCGTGCTCTAAATTTGCCACTGTTTACGGGTGGCATTACCCCCTTGGGGTGGTGCTGTGTATCCTCGCCGTCACTGGCTTACGGGTGAAAATTCGGTGACGGTGGTGCGTCACGTCATTACAGGTTACATCTAGGTGTAGCATGTTGGTGTCGCTCTCTTGGTGGGAGGTTCTTCGTCTTCGACGTATCGGGTAGTTTAGGTCGCTTTTCACGGGTGTGACTTTTACTGTTTTCTTGTTTGACTTCGAGTTGGTGGCTCGCCTCCATCTCGTTGGTTGATTTTTTTCGGTTTACCTGCTTGTATAGGGCTGTTTTTTCCTCCTCTCTGTATCAGTTGACCAGTTTAGATTTATTTATAAAGCGGGGCGATAAGCCTATTTCAAAGATTTGTGGATTGTAGCTTAGTACAACTAACCCAAAACCAAACTTAGGTAAGAAACAAAATAGAGAGATCCATACGGAATCGCTAGAAAACACAATACACGTGAGTGGTTTCACTTTCGTGAACTCGTGACAGGCTTTTGTCTGGTCAGAAAAGACAATACATGTGACCAAAATGTCGTGTTTTTTTTTGGCAACTGTATGGTATCGATTTTTCACAACCGACTACCGGCATTTCCCTAACATCCGGTATTTCTGTTGCAGCTAGACTCTGTTCGACACTGTCGTGGCTTTGCAACAATTGAGTTCTGATAGCGTACGTCTAGAAGTAGGTTGGTAGACAAAATCCAAACAAGTTTACTGTTTGTTTCGTGTGGGAAGCATTTAGGGAGATTTATGGTTTCCGGTTCTATAAGTACAAATCTCGATCGTAACCAAACAACCTGTATATGGTTTCTGGTTCTACAAGCACAAATCTCGATCTTAACCAGAGAACCTATCGATCCGAACTAACTAAAATCCGCTGAAATTCTGTCGTTGCCTCCACGGGCCTATATAACTCGACCACCATCCCTCGTCCTCCTCCACACCAAACAACGCAAACAAGAAAATAAGCAAAGATGACGTCCTTCTTCAACACCAAGTCGATCGCCCTGTTCGTCATCTTCTTCCTGGCCGTCGCGTCGTCGGAAGCGTCCAGGGGAATCAACCCCCCCGCCTCCACCCCCGTCGCTGCCACCGTGATCGGCATCGACGATCTCTTCTCCTCGGTCATCTTGGGGCAGCATGCGGCGCTCAGGCCGACGACGCCTATGGAGACCCGAACCGGAGCATGAACATAACCGCCAAGTGCCTCCTGTCCATCATGGACTTCATGATGTGCATGGACTACTTCACCGACGAGACCATCCCGGCGCCACCCACCATTTGCTGCAATGGCTACTTGGCGCTCTCCAAGTCGCCGCCCTGCTTGTGCCAGATCCTCAACGTCGGCTGGGATAGGGAGCTCCCCAGGCCCTTGTATTTCCCGCATGTCGTTGAAGCCCCGCCCTTGTGCGGAATCGATACGTCCAAGTCCAAGCCCTTCCCCGGCTGCGATGCCTACATGCGTAAGACACTCCACAAAATCTCCCTCCACTCAGCAATCCGTTTATTTATTATTTGTGTGTTGGTATATATATTTTGCTTATAAATAGATTAACCAATCGATCGATGATGGACTTTGACAGCCCCGCAGCCGCAGCCCTCTCCGGCTCCGGTGCCCGCTGCCGCCAGTCCTGCGACGCCACCGTCTTCAGGTAATCATCCCGGACTACTTCAGTTAATGGTGTTTGTGTGTGCTCTGACTTATGATACCATCTTAATTTTGATTTTGTTTGACAGCGACGTCACCGTAGAAGCAAGAGCACGCATGGACAGTTTCGTCAAGAGTCCAATACGTACTACTCCCTCCGTTTTTTAATATAAGATGTTTTAGGTGGTACACATGTTGTCTATATCCACACTAAAATGAGTGAACATATACACACAAAAATGTGTCCATATACATTTGTGTGCATGTACATGTGGACAAAAGGTAAAACATCTTATATTAAAAAACGGAGGAGTAGCTAGCTATGATGTTGGTCCGCATGGTGGTTTTGTTCCTGTTAGCGGGAATAAATTACTGTGAAGCGTATACCTAGTGATAGATATTGTTCGAGTCGTTTAATATATGGTGAGAGGAGCTCGTTTGTGAAATTCTCCTTTTCTGTTTGTCGAAGTTTTTTTTATAAAGGAAATATATTAATACCAAATAGATATCAATTACACCAGGCTTTGCAACAATATAATGTCAATAGCTAGTCGAGAAATCAAGTATGCACACAACCAAAAGAAAAAAATTATAAGAAAAAACCCCGCCGAACATATCAGCGAAGCAGCAGTTAACTACCACCACCAAAGGTAACCGTGCCTCCAAAAAGGTAACCGTGCACACCGTCGTCGCCTGATAAATCAAGTGTTTTCACCCTGAAGAAAGTCCGACTGAACTCCAGACAATGTCTTCAACAAGGAGATGAATAGAGATCCGCCACTACCAGGTACAACAAGTGAAGGTCAGACCGACAAATAGAGATCTGCCACTGCCAGCTACAACAAGTGAAGGTCAGACATAAGGTTTTCACCCGGAAGTCGATACTTTGTGCCCAAAGAGCACCGCCAAGAAGAAGCCCCCTGTGTTGCCACCCCGCTTGCCGAGATTGCTGCAAAACACTGATCATCCGGTTCACAATCTTCACCACATCCAAACTCTGCATCTGTCGTCACATGAAAACTCAAACTCGACATGAGCCATCGAGATCCACTTGTCATCAGGCAAAACCATCTTGAAATTCCCCATCATTATCAACACGACGGTAATCACATAGCTAAATATGCCATGGCGTATCTCACGATGCCGACAAATCAGAGTGTCTCGGCACCCGACCGTCAATGTGTTGCAGCGACAATTGTCGACGATACCACGGACTCTGCAGCCACGAACTCGATCTGATCACAATATAGCGTCGCGTAGATCAGACCTGTGTCAACGAGCGGCTGCGGGTGCTCAGATGATCTGACCGCCGCCTTCATGTGTCGCCGGCCTCCCGATACGGCCATCGCCGTCTAAGTCGCCGGACACACGATCTGCGCCACTTTCCTAGGACGCGGCATCTGGACCTGGCAGGTTGCCGGCCCACCGATCAAGACGAGCTGGAGGACGCGCCATGCACGAACTGGTCGTTCCCCAGGAACACGTCGCCGTGAAGCATCATTGAGTCCTCCGCTGCCACGGCCGCCCAGGGATGATCATGCGCGATCCCACTGCTCCCCGCCACCCGGTAGTACTCGTCGTTCCCCGCCACACAGAATCAGCAGCGGTTGAGCAGTCTTCGGAGTTCAGCGGCAGGGTTGACCACTGACCACTCACTGATGCAACATCGGTGGGGGGAATAAAAGTGGCAGTAATTTTATTCCCAAAATTATGTCAGTCGGTTTGTTAAGGTTAGACTGAATCCAACGGACTCACGATTTCTTAGTGATTTGTTTCCGTTGGAGAGTATTTAGTAGTCTTCGTTGCGGCTAGGGATGAAAACGGAGCGGATACGGACGAAACTGGGTGGTGACACATTTGTTTTCATATTTTTTTACGGAAGCGGAAACGAATACAGAAACCCCGGAAACAAATACAGAAACAAATTTTGTCGGAAACAGATACAAATCGAATACGGTGCGGACACGGAACAGAAAACAGATGTTTGACGGAACCAAGCGACCCATTGAATAATGCAGGAATACACGAGCAAACCAACAAAATTATCAAGTTTATAAGATGAAATAAATTCAAGTATAATAGTTATCAACTTTGGCAAAAAATACCTAGAATCGCCCCTAACCCTAGTGCAACATTGAAATGCCGAACCGGGAATGCTTCGAGAGGGAGATGATATGCAAGTACGTAGGACCTAAACATAGTCACTTCATATACTTTTATTTTTTTGTTCAGATCTTGGGTTGTGCCTCAGTGTTCCCACTAAAATTGTTATGCCTGCTGCATTCAGATAGCACCGCGCAGCAAAAAACGGAAATTTCCGTATTACCGGAAACGGAATTTCCGCTTCCGTGGTCGTTCCGCCGGAATACTCTGTTCCGTTTCCGTTTCCGCATAAAGTTTCCGTTTCCGTTTTGCAAAATTTCATTTCCATTTCCGTTCCGTTTCTGTTTTTCCGCGAAAAAGTCGGAAAGTTTCCGCTCCGTTTTCATCCTAGTTACGGCCCAAGCGTATCATGCAATCAGGTTTGACCGCGGAGAGCCAATTGCAGCGCGGGTGATAAACGCGGTGGGTTAGGGGGAGAAATAACATATGATGGTGGCATTTCTTGTCTCCGCCAAGGGGGGAACAGCAGCGGCGCCTGCTGCCTGACAGAGATGGAGAAATTGTGCCCGTATTTTGCACATAGACAACACAGTGACCAAAATGAAACTACCCAACAAGTTCAATATACCATAGAATATAGATACGTTAAGCGTCAAACGCACTTAATTGCTTCCAGATTCTATGAAATCCACCATAAGTGAACGTCCTCGCATCACAAAAAGAGCTACACAAAATGGTAAGGCTGGATTATCACCACGTAACCAAATTTAACCGAAGATCTACACTAAATTATAAGAATATATTCAGGTTCCCTGCTCAGTCTAACTCAAGTGCGTAACCAAATTTAACCTAATGACCAGGCATTTCCAAAGTGATGAGCCGAAGGACACAGCAGCCAAACCAATAACAGAAAACAAAATGAAGCACAAAAACTTGAATCGCCTTGATCCTTGTCGACAAATGCCAACTGCTGCTATAATAGCACATGCCTCTCTTCGAGAATTACTCTAGTTATCTTACTATCCGACGGTCATGCCAAACCCAAATTTGTAATCTTTCTTCCAGTGATCAACCTGCACAAGTTGTAGAACTAAATGAGCCTTTAAACTCAATTTTCATTCTTATCTCTCTAGGTGGCCCTCCTTAAAACTTGTGTATCAGGAAAAAATATTCAAAGTTATCTTAACCCTAACATACTGTATATGCATATCGCCATAACATGTCCTCATTCAGATTTGAGGCCTCATTCATATCAAATCAAACATGTTAAAAAGGGAAGGCAGTATATCAAACATGTTAAACAGGTCCTTGCATGGAATAACAGAAGAGGTGATGTAAGCTGACCTCTGCAGAAAGATGCAAATTAACGCCCTGGATAATTGCCTCCTCCAAAAGAGCAGAAACTACGCCATTGGTATCCACCTTTCCCCTCAACCGACACTGCAATGTTGAGCAACAGTGCATATTTAACATGTAACTCAAACATGAATTAACAGAAAACCCAAAAACAGTTCAACAGAAAAGATATTTTAAAAGAGAATTTCAGTGCATCTCTTTTGTTATATATGTGTTGAGCAACAATGTTCGAATGAATGTTGAGCAACAATATAGGAACAACTTTCAAACAATTCCAACTTTGTTAGAATGCATTGTGGATAAACGAAGTTAGAATGCAAATATGCTAAGTAACAATTGAAATGATATTATCCAAGAAAAAATAGAATGCAATGTTTAGCAACAATGTAATTCAAGAGAAACTGTTGGACAAGGAATAACTTTGTGGTTCTTTCTAAATTCTAAATGCCATGCCAAGGCAATGAATACCTACCAAACATGAAAAACAATCATGGTGCACCTGTCTCGGAAATAATCATAACCAAACTTGTTGTTACATCTTTTGTCACATCATTGTACATGAAATCCGATACATGGGTAACAAAGATGTAAAACTAAACTGCAATGCATATGGCATACCTGTCTCAGCATATAATCATAACCGACACTTGCTGTGACATCTTTTGACATATGATTGTACATGAAATCAGTAGCAAGGGAAACCTGCATAAAGAAAAGCTTATCAATTTGAAGAAGATAATAACAGTAAAAGGTTTCAAAATGCTATGATAGAATTTTAACCTTTTCAGATACTTTCTGAACATAACTCAGCGAAACCACTCCAGTGCTTGCAATTTGTCCAGACGCAACCTGAAAATAGTAGTGTAATGGCTCAATCAGATAGCAAAGACAAAATATCTATTTTTCAATTTGTTGTTCATCCACCATCAGTTGCCAATAAAGTAGTATCAACATCAGTTCTATAATATATATTGTCACAATGTACTGACAACAATGTTGGGTAACAATGTAACATGTCATATCTCAGTTTAGTCAAAAGGATCAGATTTCTTAAATGCAGCTTCAGACCATATATGGCACTGAATAGTAATGCATCTGGTTTGTCGATGAAGAGTAATAAATTGCAAACACTAATTATGAACAGTTTAACATATGCATAAAAACTCACCATTTTCTTCGTGTCATATCTAGCAGCAAAACCAACTCCTGACTTCCGCTGTTGTCCAAGCCAAAAAGCTTCAGTTCCCAATGAGAGATTCTTCGTGACACTCTAAAATGCACAAATAAGTTCAGTTATGATCTACATATCAAAATGAAAGAACAAAACAGATTCGCTGACATCTCAGTTCCGTTTCTCTATCAAAATGAAGTTCAGTTATGATCTATTTAGTTGTATGTTAAACTGAAGACGACGTGAGCAAAATAGTCTTCTCTATATAATTATTCCATCCTCTAGTCTATTCAACAAACTATTCGGGGAAGCACTTCTCCGTTACTGCCCAACTGAAGATTGGAATGATAGTTCCATGGTCACTGTACCAGTTGATTAGGTTGCATTTGGCTTGGAAACATGTTTGGTTCTGCTGAATATAAATCTCAAGCTTCTTTGGACAAGTAAATTTCGAGCAAACTAAAAAAAGTAGGATCTTTATGTTTTGTTTATTTATTCCATCAGTCTTGATTGTCTACTAATGCAAATTAAGAACGCACCAATTACCGCATGAACACCATGCCAGCCTAAGTACTTGCAATAATAATTATTACATTTTTTATTTTTATTTATCAGCATGACAGTTGTGCTACAACACTGGAGTTTAGCTGCATGCATAAATGGTAAAAATAATTATAGTCCACAATGGATAATTAAATCGCACAAAGCTTTAGATGCCTGCATCAATGCTCAAAATTACAAAATGCATACTGCCATTAAAAAATTGTTAAAAACTTCATCATATTTTCCACATGTAGTCACAAAGGGTCGATATACTGCTTTATCATCGAATACTTAACAAAATTATATTCATGATATCACAGCGGAGTAAACCATTCCAATTATTGAATGGCTTTTACGTGCAAACATTTAAATTAATTGCTGCATCATGCCATCATCTAAAAAACGCACCTGGATGTAGTTCCCTCCATAGAAGCCATTGCTCCCAAATTGACATACGGATCTAAAATCTTTGCCCTGGAATAAATGACATCAGAGCAAATTTCAGACAGATAAATTTGTTACATCAGATGAAGAAGGTAAAACACCATATTTTTTCAAATATATGACACTAAATGCACAAAATAAGGTACAACATAGATGAAAAAACAATGACTTGCAAAATCAGGAAATAACTAAATGCACAAAAGAGACTGACCTTATAATCAAAACTCATCATGCCTTGGGAATAATCAGGCTCGTTTGTCAACTGCCAAAACAAAAGTAAGTCAACTAAGAGATGTAACGAGGCATGACATTCAGTTGAGCAAGCTCATATTTAAGCCGTGGTACCAAAATCAGTCACCTGAGCATGTAATTTTAGGGCAAGATTGCTCATGAGATCATACTTGACACGAGCATTCAGCCTTCCGTCTTGCGAGATCCTACCGATGAGCATCATCTAAGGAGAGAAACGTATTCAGATAAGAAGATAAAAAGCGCACAAAACAGATGAAAATTTAACCTGATAGAGTAAGTACCGAGGGATCAAGAAAGTTGGCACCAAAATCGTAGTTTCCGTGGGGGACCTTGATCACATCAGGCCCCTGCGTAGGGACCTCCATGGATCCCATGGACACACTGGTACAATCACGCAATGGAATTGTAACTCGACTACAGCCAGATTGATAACAGATTACAGGAAAAATAAACGATGGACATCAGGCAGCGTGCGTACCTATGGCTCAAAACGAAGTACGGGCCGAGCACCTTGTTGAAATCGAAGCGGAATCCCTCAAACACCTCGGGTTTTAGCGACGCTGTAACAAACAACATGAAGATCGCGGCTTTAACAATCGATTCGATTCGATTGGCGGTGATGCCAGAGACAAGGGAGGGGGAGGGGCGATTCGTCTTACTCAAGGCCTCGCGCTGGATCTCTTCGTAGGGTAAAGGCGTGGGGAGGTTCAGGTAGTCCACCTTGTCATCCTCCGCCGCCGCCTTTTCGCCCGCCGGCGGCGTCAACGGCGGGGAGGCCTCCGGGGCGTAGGGAGCATATGGCGCATAGGCTGGAGTTGGAGCGGGGGTAGGAGGAGGAGGAGGATCCTTGCGGCTGACGGAGGAGCCCATGGCGGTGGTGGCGGTGGCGGCGGCGGCGAGAAGTGATCGGCGCTCGTTCGATTTGGGGCTGGGTAGGTTTCGCGAGTTTTTTTTGGCTGCGCCGTCGATGGGGAAAAGAACAGCTTTTTCGCAGGGGCGGTGGGGTTTTAGGGAGGGTTTTCTGCTGCTGCTCGGTGGGTGGTTTCCGTCGCTAGATATGCCTCGAGATTCCTGTTACCGGGGCAAGTTATGCTTTGCCATCTTGTGCTTCAAGTATACACAAAACGTGAAGCCTACTGCTAGGTAAAAACAAAATAACTTCAATAGCACTAGCTAATCTCTCTTCTCCTTTCCTCTCGAAGCCTCCACCGCCGCCCCTTGAGAGTCCACTGTATTTCCCCGGATCCAATCCCTCCGGCCGCCGGCGCTCTTGCTGGTTGGTTTGGAGATGGATTAGGATGCCGTCCACCTGTACAGAGTAGTAGTTTTAGGTTCTCGTTAGCCTCTATGGCTGTTGTTGGCTTTATGCCGCTGCTTGAGAGTAGGACAGGGGATCCCGGCGACCGGATCCGCTGCGTCGCAGCCTTCTTATTCCTCGCTGGAGTGCGCTGGTGGCAGGTGGCGCTGCATGTGAGGCCGAAGGAGCTGTGCATCTCTCCGAATAAGGTCCGCATCGGAAGTGTGGAGGTAGGGTTTCCTGGCCAGCCCTGGCTCCGTTCCAAGATTCTTGCTTTTCTGGTTGCGCTCCCGTGGGGGGAGCCGATGGAGGCGAGAGGTGTTGGTCACTTCTTCAATAAGGCCGGCCCCCTGCTTCTTCGCTACAATCTTCTTCATGCTTTGCCTCCTCCGGCCCGTGGCAAGGGGTTGGAGTTCGACGGTGGCGCTATGGCTTTTTTCTGGCAGCGGGAAGGCAGGTTCTATGGTGGAGTTTCTGGATCGGCGGTCTCGGCTCTCCTATGTTGCAAAGGTTGCGGGAAGGAGGATCTCTGGCTTCGAGCTGCTACTCCACGGGAAGATCTTCGGATTGCGATCTGCGGAGCTCATCAATGGCAGCGACCTTGCACTGCCGTTACTTCTGGCCGAGGTGGCCACTCCGTTCCGTGGTACTTCTTGTGCCACTGGATTTTCAACCTCCAAGCCGGCGTGCTAGCGGAGGCCCTCTCTCAGTTCCGCGGTGGCGTTCATCGTCTCTCCGTCTCCAAGTGGTGCATCCCCGGCGATGGTGCTGGCGGCTACCGCGTTGAGCTGCTGTTCTCCGGTGGAGAAGGACTCAATTGCATTCCTCTTTACTCTGTTGAGGTCCTTTATGTAAAAGCCAGGGGCTTGTTTGTAATTTCTTTTTTCTTCAGAGTCCTTGATGTAATATGTAAGCCCACCGTTTAATGCAATCCGGACCCTTCGGGGTCCTTCCCTGTGTTCAAAAAAAAGTATACACAAAACGTCGATGACCAAAATCATCGGCTAATCTTAGAGTTGGAAACGGACTGCATAATTCTCTTACCGCTCCTAAGTACTCGGATATAAATACGTACAGATATTGTCCAACATGAATAAAGATCGGACGTCCAGTCCATCGTCCTACACCTTGCTTAGAAAGTGCAATATTACAAAGTTCGTCGAATAAAAAACAACATCAAGTTGAAAAAATATACTGGACTAGTAGATCAATTTGGTGCCGGGACTCACCTTATTAGTTCAAATCGTGTGACCTCCGGCTAACCGCGCCACCGTGGCATACCACATGAGCTACTTCTGCACAAGCCATACACAAAAGGATTATAAATTGTCGGGGTGCCTCGTACTTTTTGCGATTAGGGTTCTCACATTTTTCAATTTTTAGAAATAGAATCAATCGTTCCTTTTATGTTCTTATCCTCATTTGAAAAGGAGGTAATGAACTATAGGGGCGTATCCAAGGGGGGCGAGCCGGGGTCAAACCGCCCCCTCCCCCTCCGCCCATGGCTTGATCACCCCATAATTTCTAGCGGGAACTACCACTGTACCAGTAATCCGATATTATTAACCTTGATTAGTAATCGACCAATTGCGAAGTTGGAGGCGAGTCCCTAAGTGCCAAATGTGCAAACCCAAACGAATTAGCCCACAACACATCGGTCTGCCTCTGAGAAAAGCTGATGAGACGAATAGACACGATTGATCCACTGAGGCAATCAATTGATCAATACCCATGTGTGCTGGGGGTTGACGTTGTGCCCCCGTTTCTGTATGCTCTCGTTGAACTGAACAGATGGTACCGCCGCGGTAGGGCATGGGCACACCGCCGACAATCGGATGTTCTCGATCATTGGCGGAGGACAGTGACGATTGTCCCCCGATCGCCAGTTGGCCATGATCAGCCGGCCTCCAACTTCACCTCATGGCTCATGCCTATTCCAAGCCTGCGTATGTTTTATGTGTATTAATGTTGACAAACTACTAAATAAATTTATGAAATACAAGTGACATGCTTGTCTATAATTTTTGTCAAAATTGTATAAGCCAAGAGATTAAGCAAAATTCTAATTCGTTTATTTGCAATTTTGGTATGCATCAAGAATGAAGAGAAAAACACCACAATAAAAAATAATTGCTTGATGGGCTAATGAGCATGGAGCTACACTCAAACTAGCAAAAACTATAACTAATTTAAATCATGGAGTATAAATTGTTACTATAACATTGATGCTATATTCAAGACTTGATCTATTTCTCCCATATTTCTTTTATGGTCATCAAGGTACTTCCTACTACTTGTGAAAGAAATAGAGGGGGCACCGATATGTCTGATTACCACATGTTACCTATTATACAAGCTTTTGTTGCTCGAAAGTTCTCAAACAAAATTTAAAATGGGATTATTTTTGTTGTGCAAACTAATATCAAAACCAATATTTTTTAGGACCAAAAATACCAGATGACGGTAGTCTTCGGACCCCCATGCTCAAATCCTACATCCGCCCTCGTGAACTACGACGATGGTTAGAGGGTTTGGATGTCAGCGGCCATAAGCACGAGTGAGATGGAACCACTACGTGGATGACCCGGAAAGTTCACGCCTTCGTACGATACCAGTGAGATGTTTAAGTCATGTATGCATCAAATGTGCGCAAACTTAAACAAAAAAACTGGCCAAATACAACTAAATCGATATGGCATTGACATTAATTGTAAATTGAAATTGCAGTACTAGATCACTGTAGTGACCTTAGCCCATGAATTTCCGTTCTTATCCCGTGTGGTATGACACCCACAAAATACCATATGGAAGTGCAAGCAGACTACAACGGGGTCGGAGAGCGAGAGCCCGCCACTGTGAAGCCCACTGTTCAAACTCAAGTCGTAGCGACCACTACACTTTCTAGGTCACGAGAGCATAGAAACGGGATTCAATAGAGGAATATTTCCCACGACCACATCGACGCTCCCACCCACCAGCTCGCCGCACATGTCGACCCACGCTGCACCACATGAACGAGGGGGATTAGACATGCCCTGTCGCCTATGCCGCCAAGGGTTTGTCTGGCGACGCCCCCTAACGCCGGCGAGAAGAAGGAGATGCGGATCTTCGCTGCCGACCGCTAGGTTTTGCTCCCACCATGTCACCTGCGGGGGCAACTAGGAGGTTTTGCTCCGAAATGGGCCACCAGGAGGCGGCGTCCTAGGGCCGGCCGACCCACCTGGGCCCACGCCAGGGGGTGGCGCGTGGGAGGCGACGGCGGCTAGTGTTTCCAACCCCTAGCTCGACCGACCCGTCCACACGGCCCACCTAGGGGGCGACGGCGGCGGTGGGGGAGGGATCCCCTCCTCCAAGTCTCCCTCCCCCTCCCTCCTATAAAAGGAGGGGACCCCTCTCCCATTTCTACACACAATTGGTCTTGGGGTTTTGACTTTTGAGGAGTCCTCCCCCTAGATCTTTCTCTCTCCCTCTCTCCCATGTGTTGGTCCTTCTCCCCCTCTTGTACACCAGCAGTTCATAGCTCTGGATGGCGAAACTCTGATGGACTTTGAAGGACGGACACGTGCGAGCTCTCAAAGGGGTCGTCATACGTTTGACCATCGCATGGTTGGATCCAGCTGAAGGCTGATACGAGGAGTCGGCGACATTCTCACCGCTAGGCTTAGCTGTAAGAATCTTCATCAGGCTTCATCAACATCGTCATCAACACTCGTTCTGCATCTTCGTGTTGGTAACGATCAAGATCTAACTTAATTTGTACCTTCATAGATAAATCTTGGTTGTTGCGTAAGACAGATTTTTTAAATTCCTATACGCAATCCACGACATCATCACGCACCCGCTCATAGGCTGTGACGATGCACTCCTCGATGTCATCACGCCATGCACCACATGGGAAAAACTTGGACCTCGACAAACCTTAACCTTACTACTACTATTTATTCACTAGAAGTCGGCATCCTCTCCCCCGTCGACCCTGGTTGGCTAGGACACCGAAGACGAGGGGGACAAGAGTCGGTGGCAGCAATGGAGCCCTCAAGAGGGGGGGGGGGGGGGGGGGGAGAGAAGACCAAGGAAGAATTGAAAGAGCGATTTTCCTTTCCCAAAGTACATTCTCGGCAAGGACTCTTCGTTGAACCAGCCGACATCATGTAAAACTACATTTGGGTCTACTGAATCGATGTCAATATTTTTGGAAAATATAACGAGCAGACCATCTTTTCATCGCTACCGAGTATAAGGCGGGATGTCATAACCACCAAGCATTCTCTTTGTTCATGGAAGTTTTCTTCTTAGGGTCGATACTTATCATTTCATGTCCAAACTCAAATATGAAGGTGTTTTGTTTTGACCTGGTACCTCCAAGGCGATTCTCGTTTGGTTCCCCTGAGTGTTCCCATTAGTGGGACATATACTAGTCATTATTCAGAAAGAATATCTGATCATGAGGTATAATTTTCTTTGTGTAATTTTCTTTTTCTTTTTCTTTGGACCTGGTTGTAATTTGTACTGAGTTTCCTGAATATTGGTCGGATCCTTCCTCAAAAAAAAAAAAAAAATCTGATCATGAGGTGTTTGTTCCATCCGGTACCACCGAGATTTTGACGTGGTACCTTCGATCCAATTTTCCGGCTCAGAAATTCAAATTTGTATACATGTATGGTACCTTTGGATTTAACCATTCGGTACTACTGGGTAGTTCATTTTCCTGTAACGGTCATATTTTGTCTCTTCGTACAGATAGCCACCGACCCACCAGGAAGATCTAGTACTTTTTGGAGCGGTTTCCTAAGAGAAGACAATGTGTCTTTCTTGACCATGTCCCGCTGTCCCTCTCATACACCTAGATCTAATTCCCAACTCCATTCTTTTGAGATCTAGAGTGCAAATTCAAGTCATATCTTCGTGCTATCTTTATGAGGGATTCAACATCCAAGTGCTAGCCTAGTGTCCTTTTGGAGGGTGTGTGCCTACTAGCCGGTTGGAGGCTAAATTAAGACATGGCAGCTTGCGTGCTATGCATATTGCTGGTAGCGCGACAGTACATGTTTCGTGTACATCACTGCTGGTAGCTTCTCCATATTGGCAGTGTGCCTGTTACGCACATTGCTGGTAGCGCGACAGTACTGGCAGAGTGGCCCCGCGCGACACGCTCATGACACACTGCCAATAAGTTTTACCAGCAACGCGTCTCTGGCAGCATTGGGGGGGGGGGGGGGGGGGGGGGGGGGGGGGGCACGATGCCTGTAGGGTTTTCCCTAGTGCCAACGAAGATGCAGGATAGAGCTAAACATCCGAATCTCGGGATACATCCTCGAGTTTGCGATCCTTTGTCTTTCTTCTTTACTTATTTCAATCTATCTTTTTGCAAGTTTTATCTTTATAAAACTGCATTAGTTGGGTGATAGGCTACCATAGAAAATACGTTTAGAATTATCAATTTTTATTTTTAATTAAAAAATCGACAAAATATTTATAAAATCGTGCTAAGAAATTTGCATTGGTAAAGACATAGGTGAAGGAAGCACACCAGCAAGCCACCAGTGAGTTGACTAGTGGGCTGGCGTACAGACATGGCCGCACGTGGAACATCAGATTGGCCATGATTCTTGTCTAAAGTTAATTAAGAAGGTAAGAATCAAAAATATCTTGGCACCCTTTTATACCGGGGGAGACTTGTATAAGATCTGCTCCTCAGGTGCAATCATAGGATCATGTCATAAAAATCATATTTACAACTTGTAAAAAATCTGAAAAAATTACACAACATACCCGCGGGCTGTTTCTACAACATAAAAAAAATTCAGCTCAAAATTCGCTCTACAGTTAGAGAAAAAAGGCTAAATCTCACTATTCACACCAAATTTTCTTTTTTTTTTGTTTCTCTAAGTATAGGTCGAATTTCAAGCAGCAAATTTTTGGTGTTGCATATATAACATAGATGTGTGTTGTCAATTTTTTTGAGAATATTTGAGCATGTTTTATTCATTCAAAAAAATTGATTTCATAGATCCTATCTAAAGCTAGATCCTATCCAACTCATCCACGAGCAGCTTGCTGTTCCATTGAAAATTCCTAATCTCCATTCGTCATTGGCGGAAAAAAAAATCTCCACTCGTGTAGGAACGAATGTCGGTTCTCCTGAGAAAAGGAAAAAAAATCTAAGAAAATTGAAATGGAACCTTTTATTATTTCACTTCACATGGCAGCTAGCTTTCGAACAAATTCTAAATCAGGTTGCGACGTACAGTTTTTTTTTTCGAAATGGAGAAAAATTTGAGAAGAGCCATTTCAAATTATTTATGCACTGGTTTAAAACTTGAATCCCCTTTAGAGTTTAGAGTCGCTGGACCTGATCCACAGGGGCGCAGGGCCGACGAGCGAGAAGCAGAGACCATATCGTAACGACGGAGGAGAGGAAAGATGAAGAGGAGAGGACTGGGGAGAGAAAACAAGCAAATCGCTGCCGTTGATAATGAGTCGAGAAGAGCCAACTTTAGATTTAGTAAATCCCGGGGGAGAACACGCGGATCTTCACCGAATCATGTCCATTCGTTAACAATCCATTGACTTTGCATGTCGATAGAACGTGCGCCAAGTTAGAAATGTGCATGAGTGCATCCCATGTCGCGAGCTTGACCTTGCTAGCCATTAATTCCAGCATTTAAGGTACCTCGCGTTCCATATATAGCACATGCTCAAGGCATTGTCGTTGCAACTTGCAAGCACCAGCAAGAGCAATGCAAGGTAGCGGCGTGCTTGCGGTTCTCCTCCTGGGGGTTCTCCTGGGCCTCGCCGGCTCCAGCCCTCCACGGGAGCCGGTGGCCTGTGCCGACGGCGGCACCTCAAACTGCAGCTTCACACCCGCGTACGGCACCTTCCCAGACCGCACCACCACCTGCCGGGCGGCCAGTGCCACCTTCCCGCGTACAGAGGAGGAGCTAGTCGCGGCCGTGGCAGACGCCGCGAAGGCCAAGCGCAAGGTCAAGGTGGCCACCAACCACGGCCACAGCTGGCCCAAGCTGTCCTGCCCCGGCGGCGATGATGGCACCATCATAAGAACCAAGTGGCTCAACCGGACGATAAGAGTCGACGCCGCGAAGCGGCACATGACGGTGGAGAGCGGCATGCTGCTCCGGGACCTGATCCAGGCCGCCGCCAAGGAGGGGCTCGCGCTGCCACACTCGCCCTACTGGTACGGGATCACCATTGGAGGACTTCTGGCGACGGGCGCGCACGGCAGCTCGCTGTGGGGCAAGGGCGGCGCCGTGCACGAGTACGTGGTCGGGATGAGGATCGTGACGCCCGCGCAGGCGAGCGAAGGGTTCGCCGTGGTAAGGAAGCTCAGCGCCAACGATACTGATCTCGACGCGGCCAAGGTCTCCTCGGCGTCCTCGGCGTCGTCTCCCAGGTATCTACTACTCCCTCGTTCCATTTTAATTGACTCACATATATTTAAATATGGATGTACCTAACACTATAACGTGTCTAGATGCATCCGTATATATACACTACTAGAAAAATGACCTCTAGTCGCGGTTCCAGAGGACCTTTAGTCGCGGTTGGGCAACCGCGACTAGGCTGGCGGGCCCCCACCCTTTAGTCGCGGCGGATTCCGAACCGCGACTAGAGGTCCCTCCACGTGGGCTTTAGGGGGACGTGGGGTGTTGGGACCTTTGGTCCCGGTTGGTAGCACCAACCGGGACCAAAGGGTTTTGGTTTTTTTTTTCTTTTTCGATTTAATTGCAGGGTTTAGGGTTTATATATGCCGGGGTTTGGTTATAGCTAGGTTCCCGTGTCCCGTGGTAACGGTAACCCTTCCCGTTGCGATGACGGTTACGGTGACGGTAACCGTAACGTTTTCGATGTCGTAACCGTTCCCGTGTCGTATGAAGTCGATGCACATATTTATAACACATACAATTAAATTAAGTAATACTTGAAGATCGTAGACAAGAGTTCGTTGATGCGCCAAGAGTTATCGTAGTACAAGAGTTGAAGCAAAACAACAAGTTACTTTAACGATTTCATGCTTTCAGCATCGTAGTACTCTCCTTTCTCCTGTAAGGCCTCTGAAAGGTAAAATCCCGCCAATTCCTCTCCAATTGCTCTGAAGCGGTGGTCGAGTGGTAGCCTCTCGCGCTTTTGTGCCAACTCTGCATCCTTTCTCATATTCCATTTCTCGGTGACTAATACATATATATACTCGCAAACGAAGAATCCACAGTACTCAGTTTCCTTTGGTTGCTCCATGCAAGACTATACAAGAATAGATTTCAGTCAATAATAATGAAGTATGCATGAGAAATGTTGTGTGGACGAAGAGGTAGCAGTACTTACTTGGTTTAACTTCCAATCCAGCTTTTGGCGCCACCCACCTTCAGGATCTTCCGCTCGAAACCTTTCCCAAACTCTGCCCGACAAAGAACATTCACAAATGAGTTATTCGTTAATGACTTGACATCAAGATATGAATGACAGAGGCGGTAAGAAATGAATGTACCTTGGTAGTAAGTCGAAACAACTCCTGTAAGTGTCAGGATGATACCTCAATGAGTCAAGTGAATGAATAAGTCCTTCGTGATGTCTAATGACAAGAAGAATCCAGTGGTAGCTGGGCACAGTCATGCATAACTCATCAGTTAAACTTAACATCGGGTGAGCAAATTAGAATGTGTAGAAGACACTAAAACTTACCCGAAGTGGTAAGGCCAATATATAGTTCTTTTGTCGCGGTATCGCTTGAACACCCTTAGCAAATCATCCGGTGTGTTCTTGTTATACAAGGGATTTATTATGGTTTCTTCGTTATATTTATCCGGGTCAATGAACCCAATGTCATGCTGGTTCAGCTTTTTGAGCTCGAGCATCTTCAATCTGCATAATATAGCACACAAAAGATTAAAGTGAGAATAATTACAAACAATGAACGAGACTAGGTAAAGACTTAAATAAATCACTTACAGGCAATAGGAACTCATGATAGATTTGTCGAGTGCCCGCAGATTGTATAGCTGAAAAAGTTCGCTAAACGTAACAGTGTGATTGTAGTCTTCTAAGAAGTGCTCATCGTCTTCCCTACATTTCAGAACGATAGCAGATGTCTTCTTTGCATTTTTCATGTACCATTGATGCAGAGTACGCATTTTTGTTAGAAGGCCCCTGATTTGCACCAAAGCTTTCCCCGGAACGAAGTTTCTTACTGGAGGAGCTGGTGGTGCAGTCTCAAAATTCAATCTCGAAGCATATTCATCTATAGGCATTTGCGCTTCGGCGGCAAGACGACGGATTACCTCTATGTCAAACACCATCGGCTCTTTAGGGTCAGATTGTACTGGTTGTTTTCCGCGCTGCGGAACTCGACTATCTTTGTTCGTCGGCGGCGGGACAATTAGCGGGGGGACAGAACGTACGGGTTGTTCTCCGAGCTGGGGAACTTGTTTACCTATCTTCGGCGGCGGTGGGACCGATGGTGCTGCTTTTGTAGCTTCCTTCGCCGGCGGGACCGATGGTGCTGCTTGTTTTTCGTTTGCCGCCGGCGGCGGGACTGACTCTGCGTCTTGTTCACCTTTCTTCGGCGCCTCCGCCGCCGTCACCTCGTCATATGACTTCTCACAATGCCTCCTCACCGTTACCTCCAGGAATCTCAAGAGCCAATGATTCCGATCCGGCACAATTTCATCCACCCCGACAACAGCATAGCCAGGATGAATGACACCATTATGGTAGCTTGCTGTGTCGACAATCGGTAAAGCATAGCCGACCGCCACCTTCATGGATATGTTGCTCACAGGCGTATGTAGCTCACATGGTGTCGGTTCCGTGATATCATCCACGGGGTAGCGAGCATCGAGTTCTAGTTGCGTGGAACCCACGCTGCTTCTAAGCTGAGATCGAGCATCCACGACTTCAGGATCTTGGGGCTGCTGCACCTGGTGTTCATTAATGAGTTGCTTCATCTGGCGTTCCAAATTCGCTATCCGCTCTTCACCCTGCTTCTTCTTTCTTGCACGGCTTCTATAAGTGTCAGCGTGCTGCGGATACTGTTTTTTCAAGGTGGCACCGCGGGTAAGCCTCGTAAACGTCCCCAGTGTTCAGGTTTCCCTAGGGCACGTGCCAGCTCGTCTTCCTCTCTATAGGGTTCCCACGTACCCGCTAGAACTTCCTTTATTGCATCTTCAATTTTTGGGACCATGGCTACTACTGTTGCCTTGTATTTTTCAACCCTCGGGACAATCTTCCCTTCCTCGTTCAACGTTGCGCCATGCGCGAACAACCAGAATTTGGACCTTTCGGGCCAGCTGTATGTCTGTGGAGTGAAACCTGCAGCCACGAGTTTATCTTCCATGGCTAGCCACTTAGGAATGGCTGACCTGTAGCCACCTGGCCCCAAGTTATGGTGGTGTGTCTTACTCGCAGCATTTAGCTTATTTTTTTCGATCGGGCCACAGCCGCAGCCGAGGTCTTATACGCCTTAAAGGCTTCCCAGTGATCTCTTAGCTTCACCAGTTTTTTTTGACTGAAATCTGGATCAACCTTTTCATATTTTGCCCATAATGTTTGCTTATATTTCCGAAAGGCGTCGGCCATCTTGGAGAGAGTCCAGTGCTTGAGTTTCAACTTCAAGGCGGGCTCAATACCATCCGGGAGGTTAAAATGCTGCAAGAGTGTGTCAAAGCAGAAATCTTTATAATGCTGGTGGACATAGCAAGGGTCATCCTCGGCAACGCCTGCTGGCTTAAGCCATTCTGCTATGGAGATCGGGACCTCGTCCCTAACAATAACTCCAGCTTGACTAATATATTTTCTGCGGTTCTCTATCGGTTCCACCGGATCGCCATCTACATCAATTTTATAGATTGGTAACTTTGCATCTTCGCTAGTCATTCTTTTCGCTGGGCCTCGAGGAGCTTGATTCTTAGCCTTTTTATGCAAGGTGGACGCCTAAAGTAAGAAATATAATGCGTTAATAAGTGCAACACAAATCAGTTAATGCATTTTGTGTTCAAGCAAATATAGAATTCATATATAAACCTCGAGGTGGAGGGTGTTCGAGGTGGAGGCTGTTATTTCTTCTTCCTCTAAAATACCCTCACCAGCGGGTTTAAAAATTGTGATGCAAATTGCTCAAAATCTTCGTTTCGATCGTCGGCGGCGCCTTCTCCACCGGCAGCATTTGCATCGCGATGCTCAAAAATATCCTGCATGAATAAGTTTTCTCCTTCCTCGTCTCGCACAATTAAAGGGTGATCCATAGCTGAATGTTCCTACACTCAATAAATTTAACAAATTATGATAAACAATAATTTGATACAAAGTATCAAAGTGCTTGATACAAATTTAACAAATTATGATACAAAGTATCCACATGTGCTTGATACAAAGTATGACAAAAACAACAACAAATTTAACAAATTGGATACCAAATAGTTCCAAAGGCAAAAGAATACACATATTTAGATATAAACATGATTTTTGCCTCAAAGAATTGAGTTATGCACATAGTATGTTACATCGTCATCCCCTGCAGTATTGAAAATTTTAATCACCTAACAGATAGAAGTGGAGTTGCATGGCTACGCTGACAATTACCATATCGGTTTGATGTGTTCCGGTTGCAGCGCACGGGCATTTTGCTATAGCTATAAATACCTTATCGAGAAATTGTACGCTCCATTCAACATATAACTTTGTACAAGGATTGACTATGTCTAAATAATCTTATGATATTTATTTGTCAATGGCTAAAAGGATCTACATTAAAGGAACATTAGAACGAAATAACTTGAAAATTGTCAACAATTCGTGACAATTATGAAACAATGTCTAAATGGAACATTCAAATAACTGAACTTAGTACTATTTTCAGCAAATTCGTCTTTCTCCAATTATTCGTACAAATAACCCTAAATAAAAGCAATACCTAGCTCTTTGTATCAAAAAAAAATACCTAGCTCTTGGTCGCCGGAGGGTGCGCGGGGCGTGCGGCGGCGGCGGCGGTGGGGTGGCTGGCGGCCAGGCCGACGTCGGCGAGCTCGGGAAGGAGGCGAGCCGGAGGTGGGGGCGGTCCCCTTGGTCGCCGGAGGGTGCGCGGGGCGTGGCGGCGGCGGCGGCGAGGCAGGGGAGGCCGGGAGACGGCGACCACGGCGCGGCGGCGGTGGGGTGGCTGGCGGCCAGGCCGACGTCGGCGAGCTCGGGAAGGAGGCGAGCCGGAGGTGGGGGCGGTCCCCTTGGTCGCCGGAGGGTGCGCGGGGGCGTGGCGGCGGCGGCGGCGAGGCAGGGGAGGCCGGGAGACGGCGACCACGGCGCGGTGGCTAAGGGCGAGGCAGGGGAGGGGAGACGGCGACCACGGCGCGGCGGCGGCGGCGGCGGCGAGGCAGGGCAGGGGAGATGGCGCGGCAGAGCAGGGCTTCGCCGGCGTCGTCGGCGTCGTCGTGGGAGCCCGGAGGCGGCGGTTCGTCGTGGGAATTGGGGGGACTTTGCGAAAATTTCGCAAAGTCCCCAACGAAACGGCGCGGAATCGACCTTTAGTCGCGGTTGCTGGCTGCAACCGCGACTAAAGACCCTTTAGTCGCGGTTGCGGCCAGCAACCGCGACTAAAGGTCACCCGGGCCGCCAAAATTCTGGCGCCAAGCCCAGGGGGACCTCTAGTCGCGGTTGCTGGCTGCAACCGCGACTAAAGGGCTTTTCTATTTTTTTTTTGTTTTTTGTCGTGGTGGGATCACGCAGATGCCTAGGGCTAGGCTTATTCTGGGGCCGAACGTACGCTTGAGGATTCGGGGAGGGATTGCGTGATGGCGTCGCACACGAAGAACACTGCAAACACAAAGATCTACCCTGCTTCGGGGCCCTCGTGAGGAGGTAAAACCCCTACTGCAGCACTATCCTATCTGGTGTATTTCCCTCTGTATACGCAGTGTGTACAAATGCTCCTCGAGCTGGATGCCTCTAAGTATGCCTCTAATCACTGCTAATTAAGTTGCTAATCTCCAGAGAGGAGAGCTCCCGCGGGGGGAAATGAGCCCAGGGCCTCGTGCGCGGCTGCCCCCATCTCCTCTCCCTGGTGCTCTTTATATAGGGAGAGCCCAGGGGACATGCAGGGGACAAGGGGACAAACATCACTGTACACTGTACACTGTAGCAGAGGTGACTACTGGGGTCTTGTCACACTGTTCACGCGTCACTGTAGTTGTACTGTTGTCACATCCTGGACACTGCAGCCACGCTGGCTGTGTACTCTAGTCACATCAGGAGCACTGTAGCCATGCTGGCTGTGTCCTTTCCTTTGTCCACTTGTGCTTGTCTCCTGGAGATGACAGAGGAATCTTGTACTGGACGAGGTAGAGGTTGGGGACGCCGGTGCAGAGGTAGCAGCCGAGGTGAGCTGGAGTGCCGAGGCCTCCTGCCTCGACTAGAAGTACGCCTGGGGCTCGAGGTGATGCTGAAAGATGTGGCCTGGGCGTTGCTGGAGAATCCGGTCAGCCGAGTCCAGAAGCGACCCGAGGTATATTTAACTCGGTCCGCCCTGGAGTGTTGATCGATGGAGCAGCGTATCCCAGCCGAGACTGGCCATCCGGCCTGGCCCAGCCGAGGCAGGGAATTTGGTCCACCCGGGACAGGGAGCTTGGCCTGGCCCTGGTGAGCAAGTTCGGCCTGGCCCGAGACTGGAGGAGCTGGCCAGCCGAGTTAAGAGGCCTTGGCCCATCCGAGGCAAGCGCTGGCCCAAACCGAGTTGCAGATGATTCGGTCCAACCAAGGCAAGGGGAGCGGGCCGGCCCAGCCGGAGTACGGGATCATGGCCAGCCGAGATAAGAAGCTGCTGGCCTGGCAAGGGCCCAACCCGAGGTGAGCATGCCCCGGTCAGCCAATCTCGGCCTGCTGGCCCATCCCTGGCCCATCCGAGGTAGAAGAGCTCGGTCCATCAGCAGGATCGACGTTGACTCGCTAGTGGAGCTCAGTTCTAACCGAGGTAAGGAGAAAATGACACAGCCGAGGTGAGGAAGGCTCTGCCCACCCGAGGTGTGGCCTGCTCCGGGGCTGGAGGATGCTGGCCCAACCGAGCTGCTGCTCACCCAGACTACTGAGAGAAGTGGAGGCCTGCTCCAGGATCTAGAGGTCGGGCCGCCCGCGAGCGACGGATACCTCGGCCTCGCCCGAGGCTGGGTGCATCTCGGCCCAGCTGAGGTGCTGGCCATCCGAGGCCTGTTATCTCGGCCCAGGATGTTTTTTCCTCCTTCTCTTTTATCTTTTACACGATTTATTCCTGTTTTTACCTCTTCTACCGACACAACACCACATGACTTTGGGGTACCCGGGGTTACACCCCCGACATTAGTCCCCGAAGCTGGTGCGGTCCTACGACCTCGGATGGAGGGCCGTAGCAGGTTCAAAAATAAACAAGGCACCACCTCTAAATCCGACCTCCTGCGTGTATGGGCGCCATAGTAATTCGGTCGTCTTTGCCATGCCTTCCAGGCCAATTGTGACATCCGGTTGACCGAGCTCACCCGAATCAACAACGAGATGGACAGTTTGTACTGGAAATGTGCTGCCTGCATGGTCACCATTATACGTCGGTTCTTAGCCCTCCTGGCCTTTACCGAACTCGGATGCCGCCAGCGTCGGTTAACCCTCCTGGCTTTTACCGAACTTGGATGCCGCCAGCGTCGGTTAGCCCTCCTGGCTTTTACCGAATTGGGATGCCGCCAGCGTCGGTTAGCCCTCCTGGCTTTTACCGAATTGAGATGCCGCAGCGTCGGTCAGCCCTCCTGGCTTTTACCGAATTGGAATGCCGCAGCGTCGGTCAGCCCTCCTGGCTTTTACCGAAATGAAATGCCGCCAGCGTCGGTTAGCCCTCCTGGCTTTTACCGAATTGGGATGCCGCCAGCGTCGGTTAGCCCTCCTGGCTTTTACCGAATTTGGATGCCGCCAGCGTCGGTTAGACCGACATAAACCTGCAAGTATGTACCTCATATGTCTCGGTACCTCGGCCACTCTGGGCATAACTCACATATCTCGATACCTCGGCCACTCTGGGCATAACTCACATATCTCGATACCTCGGCCACTCTGGGCATATCACATATCTCGATACCTCGGCCACTCTGGGCATAACTCACATATCTCGATACCTCGGCCACTCTGGGCATATCACATATCTCTCAGTATCTCGGCCCCTCCGGGCATAACACATCTGTTTCGGTACCTCGGCCCCTCTGGGCGCTTACCGACATAGATGTCTCCAGCCACTGCTGGTTTGACATAAGCATATCTCGAATGCCGGTTTTTAGCCACTTCGGGCGTATACCGACATAGATGTCTCCAGCCACTGCTGGTTTGACATAAGCATATCTCGAATGTCAGTTTTAGCCACCTCGGGCGTATACCGACATAGATGTCTCCAGCCACTGCTGGTTTGACATAAGCATATCTCAAAGGTTGCCTCTGAATAACCAATATAGACACTGATCTGGTACACAGGTAATGCCATGATACACTGGCAAACAGAATAAACGATGATTTGGGATATGGAATGATGCCAGGATATTGTGACAAACCGAAATAGACAGTGATTAGGGATATGAAATGATGCGGTGATACTATGGCAAACCGAAACAAACGGCGATCTAGAGAATACTGATAATGCCAGGGTACTTTGGGTAAACTGAGATAACCCACATAACCATGATGCCTCAGATTTCCATTATACCTCGGATTTCCACCATACCTCGGATTTCCACCACCTCGGAATTCCATTATAACTCGGAATTCCAATATACCTCGGATTACCAATATGACTCGGATTACCAATAGGACCCGGATTTCCAATATACCTCGGATTACCAATATGACCCAGATTTCCATTATGACCCGGATTTCCAATATACCTCGGATTACCAATATGACCCAGATTTCCATTATACCTTGGATTTTCCAGGATACCTCAGTAACGAACATTCTCAACAAAACCGAGGTCACCTTTCAACGTTAGTCCAACATACATATCATGAAGAGTATTTAACGGGAACAACGATTATACTAACCGAGGAAAACCAGTTAAAGCACTCAACAGAAAACGAATCTAACAGCAGATACTATGCTCAAAAAACTAGACTCGGTTTCAACCGAGTCCCCGAGTTACTTCTCTTATCTAGGAGGAGGTGTAAAACAGACTGGCTATCCAGTCCCGGGTCAAGACATCTTGTCCCGGGTAGAACAACTAACCAAGCAAGGTAGAAACGAGGGGCCAGTCCCCGAGCACTGTTTGAGACTATCTAAAAGCATGAGCAGACATATAAATGATACTTACACGGTCAGGTGGTAGGAGAAGTCTTAACTCGGATTTCAGAACACCTCGGATTCAGAACAGCTCGGATTCCAGAACAGCTCGGATTCCAGAATCAGCTCGGATTACAGAACAGCTCGGATTCCAGAATCAGCTCGGATTCCAGAATCAGCTCAGATTTCAGAACACCTCGGATTCCAGAATCAGCTCGGATTCCAGAACAGCTCGGATTCCAGAATCAGCTCGGATTCCAGAATCAGCTCGGATTTCAGAACACCTCTGATTCCAGAATCACCTCGGATTCCAGAACACCTCGGATTCCAGAACACCTCGGATTCCAGAATCAGCTCGGATTCCAGAACACCTCGGATTCCAGAATCAGCTCGGATTCCAGAACAGCTCGGATTCGCACTGTAGCCACCTCGAAAATGAGTCCACACACGGGGACGATGTCGAAGTTGAGTCCCCAAGTTGATGACGAAGGTCCCATCCGAATTAATCCAGCAAGCGCCACTATCAGCCCCACGGTGGGCGCCAACTGTCGTGGTGGGATCACGCAGATGCCTAGGGGTAGGCTTATTCTGGGGCCGAACGTACGCTTGAGGATTCGGGGAGGGATTGCGTGATGGCGTCGCACACGAAGAACACTGCAAACACAAAGATCTACCCTGCTTCGGGGCCCTCGTGAGGAGGTAAAACCCCTACTGCAGCACTATCCTATCTGGTGTATTTCCCTCTGTATACGCAGTGTGTACAAATGCTCCTCGAGCTGGATGCCTCTAAGTATGCCTCTAATCACTGCTAATTAAGTTGCTAATCTCCAGAGAGGAGAGCTCCCGCGGGGGGAAATGAGCCCAGAGCCTCGTGCGCGGCTGCCCCCATCTCCTCCCCCTGGTGCTCTTTATATAGGGAGAGCCCAGGGGACATGCAGGGGACAAGGGGACAAACATCACTGTACAATGTACACTGTAGCAGAGGTGACTACTGGGGTCTTGTCACACTGTTCACGCGTCACTGTAGTTGTACTGTTGTCACATCCTGGACACTGCAGCCACGCTGGCTGTGTACTCTAGTCACATCAGGAGCACTGTAGCCATGCTGGCTGTGTCCTTTCCTTTGTCCACTTGTGCTTGTCTCCTGGAGATGACAGAGGAATCTTGTACTGGACGAGGTAGAGGTTGGGGACGCCGGTGCAGAGGTAGCAGCCGAGGTGAGCTGGAGTGCCGAGGCCTCCTGCCTCGACTAGAAGTACGCCTGGGGCTCGAGGTGATGCTGAAAGATGTGGCTGGGCGTTGCTGGAGAATCCGGTCAGCCGAGTCCAGAAGCGACCCGAGGTATATTTAACTCGGTCCGCCCTGGAGTGTTGATCGATGGAGCAGCGTATCCCAGCCGAGACTGGCCATCCGGCCTGGCCCAGCCGAGGCAGGGAATTTGGTCCTCCCGGGACAGGGAGCTTGGCCTGGCCCTGGTGAGCAAGTTCGGCCTGGCCCGAGACTGGAGGAGCTGGCCAGCCGAGTTAAGAGGCCTTGGCCCATCCGAGGCAAGCGCTGGCCCAAACCGAGTTGCAGATGATTCGGTCCAACCAAGGCAAGGGGAGCGGGCCGGCCCAGCCGGAGTACGGGATCATGGCCCAGCCGAGATAAGAAGCTGCTGGCCTGGCAAGGGCCCAACCCGAGGTGAGCATGCCCGGTCAGCCAATCTCGGCCTGCTGGCCCATCCCTGGCCCATCCGAGGTAGAAGAGCTCGGTCCATCAGCAGGATCGACGTTGACTCGCTAGTGGAGCTCAGTTCTAACCGAGGTAAGGAGAAAATGACACAGCCGAGGTGAGGAAGGCTCTGCCCACCCGAGGTGTGGCCTGCTCCGGGGCTGGAGGATGCTGGCCCAACCGAGCTGCTGCTCACCCGGACTACTGAGAGAAGTGGAGGCCTGCTCCGGGATCTAGAGGTCGGGCCGCCCGCGAGCGACGGATACCTCGGCCTCGCCCGAGGCTGGGTGCATCTCGTCCCAGCTGAGGCTGCTGGCCATCCGAGGCCTGTTATCTCGGCCCAGGATGTTTTTTCCTCCTTCTCTTTTATCTTTTACACGATTTATTCCTGTTTTTACCTCTTCTACCGACACAACACCACATGACTTTGGGGTACCCGGGGTTACACCCCCGACATTTTTCTATTTTCTTTTCTTGTATTTGTTTTCATTTATGTACTTAGATTTTAATTCTTTTATATACTTAGATTTGTTTTCCTATTTTTCCTAGAAACTAGTACACTTAAAAGGACTCCATGGCAAAGGGTTTATTTTTTTGAGTATTTTTTCTCTTTTTCTCATTTCTTTTCAAAAAATGGTCAAAATGGAGAGCATGGCTATTCATCTAAGGTGGTCGAATTTCCAAAAACTATGGATGGTTCTATGTTGTAACCACTACTTGTGTACCCTAAAATTATTTTTGTAACAATTTTAGAGCAAACTATCACATATTTGTAAGATGAATGTTTGGTGTTGTAAAATGCAGAAGAAAGCAGATAAAAATTATTAATTCATTTATCTTAATGCATTACATAAAAGGTTTAATACATTATTACACATGATACAACGTCTCACAAGCGCTTGAAAGAAACACACCCCTGATCCAACATCACCAACATTATTCTACATAAACGGACTTGCTGGCTCGAAGGCCGTAGGATTAGGGGGAACGGCGGGAGGAGCCAGCCCCGTGGGCGGCCGCCCGGTTCTCGCGCGCACGTTTGCGGCGGAGGGCAAGATCCATGGAGGATGAGTCTTTCAGCGCCCAATCCAGATCGGAAGCCTCCTTCGCCTTGAGCTGGTAGGAAGTCTTGGCTCGCTGGACAGGGTAGTCGCGGATAGACTGGAAGGAGGCTTCCATGGCCTCCTGTATCTGCAACCCACAACCTTCTTCCCCGTCGTCGCTCCAGTCGAAGTCGTCGTCCTCCTCCTCCTCCGCGGGAGGAGCGGCGGCGCCTGGTGGAGGTGCAGCGCCGCCAGGTGGAGGTGCGGCGGCACCTGGTGGAGCAGGAGGCCGGTAGCTGGGCATTCCTCTCCACGCCGGGCTCGTGGGCATACGGCGGGATAGACTCCCGCGGTTGCGCCCAAGCGCGCTCTGCCGAGCACGCTCGACCTCGTCCAGAAGGCGCTGCGGCGGGCGTGGCGGATCCATCTCGTGGAGACGATGCGTTCGTGGCTAGGAATGGTGGATTAGGGTTTACCCCGTCGGCGACAATATATAAAGACCTCCAGGGCAGCGCTGGGGGAGGACACGTGCCCAGGGAAGCGCTGGGGGAGGACACGTGTCGTGACCGCAAAGCCCGTCTTTAGTCCCGGTTGGTGTTACCAACCGGGACTAAAGAAGCACACGGATCGTGTGTTTCTTTCGAGCGCTTGTGAGCCGTTGGATCAGGGGTGTGTTTCTTTTGAGGGATTGTGAGCTGTTGGATCAGCAGTATCACGACCACTTCGTGAGCCACATGACCCGGTTGGTGTTACCAACCGGGACTAAAGAAGCACACGTACCCTATATATAGCCGCCCTCCTCAGACAGGTTACTCACTCACACAAAACATTCCAGCGTCACTCGGAGAGGCATCTTTGGGCAACCAGCGGCAAGACGTCTCTGATGACCTGCGACCGTTCCAAACGGTTGCAGATCATCAGAGATGTGTTGCCGGACGGTTGTAGATCATCAGAGACGTCTTGCCGCTGCTTGGATCGAAGTGGCGCTCAAACACAAAACATTCCAGCGTCACTCGGAGAGGCATCTTTGGGCAACCAGTGGCAAGACGTCTCTGATGACCTGCGACCGTTCCAAACGGTTGCAGATCATCAGAGACGTCTTGCCGGACGGTTGTAGATCATCAGAGACGTCTTACCGCTGCTTGGATCGAAGTGGCGCTCAAACTCACGAGCCACCGTCGGGCTGTATGCAGGGGGAACTGTGTTTGGACGGTCGAAGCTGAGGTTTGAGAGGTTCCCACATGGACACAGTTACATAAAAGGTTTAATACATTATTACACATCACCAACAACATCCCTATGTATTGTTCACTTGTTCTTCTTGTGTGCCCCTTTCTTTTGAACGCGCCGTAACCATGGACAATCTTCTTGAAGTAACTTGATGGTTGGGTCAATGTTCACTTTGAAGGGCGGAATTTCATGAAACTTATTGTAATCTTCTGACATGTCTGTGTGGTCCTCCACTCCCACGATGTTTCTTTTACCTGAAAGAACTATGTGGCGCTTTGGCTCATCGTTTGATGTATTCGCTTGCTTATCTTTTCTTTTTGTTGGTAGGGTAGACATGTCCTTCACATAGAAAACCTGAGCCACTTCACTGGCTAGAATGAATGGTTCGTTCTCGTAATGAAGATTCTTGAAATCCACTGTAGTCATTCCGTACCGTGTGTCTACGGCTACACCGCCATCTAGGTTGAACCATTTGCACTTGAACAAAGGAATCTTAAATGAAGGTCCATAGGACAGTTCCCATATCTCCTCTATGTAACCATAATATGTTACCTTTTCCCCACTGCAGCCATCTATTGCATCAAAGCGGACACCACTGTTTTGGTTGGTGCTCTTTTTATCTTGGTCGGCCGTGTAAAATGTATTTCCATTTATCTCGTACCCTTTAAAAGTCAATATAGTCGAAGACGGTGTCTTGGCCAATAAGTATAGCTGTAGTTCATTTGTGGTGACATTCATCAGTCTTTTCTGTAACCAACCGCCAAAAGTCCTGATGTGTACTCCATCAATCTCATCTTCTGGGTATTTGGAGCGTAAATCATTCTTGTGTTGCTGGATATACGGAGCCACCAAGATGGAACTATGCAGAACTGTGTAGTGTGCTCGAGTGAAAGAATCCACGTCTTCACATATGATTGCTTTCTTTCCTAGCGTGCCTTTTCCACGCAGTCTCCCCTCATGACGCGATTGAGGAACACCAATCGACTTAAGATCAGGAATAAAGTCAACACAAAACTCAATGACCTCCTCAGTTCCATAGCCCTTGGAGATGCTTCCTTCTGGCCTAGCACGGTTATGAACGTATTTCTTTAAGACTCCCATAAACCTCTCGAAGGGGAACATGTTGTGTAGAAATACAGGACCGAGAACACGTATCTCTTCCACCAGGTGAACTAGAAGGTGCGTCATAATATTGAAGAAGGTTGGTGGGAACACCAACTCGAAGCTGACAAGACATTGGACCACATCATTCTCTAAATCTTTTAGAGTAAGTGGATTGATAACCTTCTGAGAAATTGCATTCAGGAATGCACATAGCTTCACAATGGGTACTCGAACATTTTCTTTTAGAAGTCCCCTCAATGCAACCGGAAGTAATTGTGTCATAATCACGTGACAGTCATGAGACTTCAGGTTCTGAAATTTTTGCTTTGCCATGTTTATTATTCCCTTTATATTCGACGAGAAGCCAGATGGAACCTTCATACTGCGAAGACATTCAAAAAATATTTTCTTCTCTTCTTTCGTAAGAGCATAGCTCGCAGGACCTTGATGATTATCAGAATGATCGTCGTCTCGTGAATGCATACGTCGATGGGCCTGTCTTGCTTCCGGTGTATCTTTTGACTTTCCATACACGCCCAACAAGTTAAGCAGGTTCAAGCAAAGATTTTTTGTCACGTGCATCACGTCGATTGCAGAGTGAACCTCTAGCATTATCCAATAGGGCAGCTCCCAAAATATAGATTTCTTCTTCCACATGGGAACGTGGTTCTGAGCGTCATTCGGAACAGATAGTGCTCCAGCACCCTTCCCAAATATTACTTTTAAATCCTTGACCATATCATGTATAACAGAACTAGAAGGTCGAGTAGGCTTCCGCCGAATATCTTCCTCACCTTTGTAATGTCGGCCTTCCTTTCTTCCTGCATGCCTCGGTACAAGCCATCGACGATGGCCCAGGTACACAATCTTGTTACCTATATGTTTACCTTGAGTCTCACCTAAACAATGCGTACATGCATTGTATCCCTTGTTTGACTGTCCTGAGATGTTACTAAGAGCAGGCCAATCATTGATGGTTACAAACAAGAGCGCTCGTAGATCAAATTCCGTTTGCTCGTGCTCATCCCACACACGCACACCTTCATCACTCCACAGCTGTAAAAGTTCTTCCACCAATGGCCTCAGATACACGTCAATGTCGTTGCCAGGTTGCTTCGGGCCTTGGATGAGCACTGGCATCATAATGAACTTCCGCTTCATGCACAACCAGGGAGGAAGGTTATATATACATAGAGTCACAGGCCAAGTGCTATGACTGGAGCTCTGCTCTCCAAATGGATTAAATCCATCTGTACTTAGACCAAATCTTAAGTTCCTAGCGTCATCCGAAAATTTCGGGAACACTCTGTCGATTTTTCTCCACTGGGACCCATCAGCGGGGTGTCTCATCATCATGTCTTTTTTACGTTCTTCTTTGTGCCAGCGCAACAACTTGGCATGCTCTTTGTTTTGGAACAAACGTTTCAGACGTGGTATTATAGGAGCATACCACATCACCTTGGCAGGAATCCTCTTCCTTGGACAACCTTGCTCGCCCTCAACTTCACCTGGGTCATCTCGCCCAATCTTAAACCGCAATGCACCGCATACAGGACAAGCATTTAAATTTTCGTGCTCGCCGCGGTAGAGGATGCAGTCATTAATGCATGCATGTATCTTCTGCACCTCTAATCCTAGAGGGCAGACAACCTTCTTTGCTTCATACGTACTAGAGGGCAATTCGTTTTCATTTGGAAGCATCTTCTTAACTATTTTCAGCAAACTTTCAAAGTGCTTGTCGGTAGTACCACTCTCTGCCTTCCATTGTAGCATTTCCAGTATCGTACCGAGCTTTTTCTGGCCATCTGTACAAGTTGGGTACAACAATTTGCTGTGATCGGCTAACATGCGCTCCAACTTCAACCTCTCGTTTTCACTTCCACAGTCCATTTGTGCATCATGAATGGCCTGACGAAGATCATCGTCGGGCTCATCAAAGATGGCATCCTCTTCAACTTCGTCTTCCCCCATTGTAGTATCAGCGTGTTCATTGAACAGAGGATAGTTGTCATTATCCTCCTCTTCTTCATTCTCTTCCATTATAACCCCTCTTTCTCCATGCTTGGTCCAACAATAATAACCAAGCATGAAACCATTTCGCAACAGGTGTTCGTGAAGCCTGTCTGTGGAAGAGTATGTATACTTATTCATACAGAGACTGCATGGACAACACATAAAACCATCCTTTCGCTTGCTTGTCTCAGCCACATGGAGAAAATTATGCATGCCAGTAATGAATTCGGCACAAACTCGGTCACCGTACATCCATTGACGTCTCATCTGCATTATATAAGTATATCAAAAAAATTATGCATGCCAGTAATGAATAGATAAGTGACCATAATAATTCAAGCAAAGTAGAGTGGCGACAAATGTAATACATTGTAGCATTAAATATCCATTAATTTAAACTAACATTGAACTATTTAAAAAATTTAAGTCCAACAACAAATGCGATCAGAATCGCAACTAAGGTAACTATTGAACCAACAGCATAATGATACCAAGCCTCTTGACTAATGGCATATCTTCTAATTTTTTTAAGCTTCAAGCGCATCGCATCCAACTTGATCTCGTAAGCATTAACGACGTCGGCAAGCTTCGAGCGCATCCCATCCAACTTGATCTCGTAAGCATCGACGACGTCGGCAAGCTTGAACTGGTGTTCATCGATGATGTTGACAAGCTTAACCTCCAATTCCTTCTTCTCTTCTTTGCGGAGATCTTCACTTATTTTTAATTTAGCTTTCAAATCATCGTTTTCTTTCACAAAATATTCAACAATAGGGTCCACTGGAATTTCCGGTTCAACTACCTCCTAGACAAATATATATTTATGTCAAAGTTGGTCCGCATGATTGTCATAAACGCGAAACGAAACAAATATATAGTTATTAAAAGTCATACCACATCCGAATAATAGAGCGGACGAGAGCCGGTGGGGGTATTTGTGAAAACCATGGCACTATATATATATATATATAAAAAATTATAAACTTATACAACTTATACAAAAAAACAAATAATAATTATGGAACAAAATCATACAACATAGATTTTTTTTAAATAAAAAAGAAAGCTCACCTAGGTGGTGTCGGTGACGAGACGGTCTATCGACGACGGTGAGGAGGTGAATGTTGTGACACTGAAATACAAAAACATAATTTAGTTTAAGATCAAATTGACAATACAAAATTGAGCTAAATAAGCAAAATGAGCTAACTTAGGCATTTCATCATACACCTACCTAGCACTACAAATATGAATTGAGCTAAATGAGCTAGACAACCAACGAAACGGGCGCCGAAAGAGAGAGTTTGCAGTTGCTAACCCTTGGATAGATGCACCACCGTCAATCTTAACAAATGGTGCAAAAAATCGTGGATGAAATCGAGCTCGGTGGAGAGAAAATGGAGATTCAACTCGAGCTCGAAATGGCCAAGGCTGGCTCGGGGTGGAAGATGAAGGCGACTGACCTTTGTCGCGGTTGGTGGCTCCAACCGCGACTAAAGGTCCTCGCTAGGACAGGCGGCCTTTTTGTGCGGGACCTTTAGTTCGCCAACCGCGACTAAAGGTCCTCGCGCGTGCCCCGCGCGGCTCCGGCCGCAGGTGGAGGACCTTTAGTCGCGGTTGGTGGCTCCAACCGCGACCAAAGCTCCAGCACAAACCGCCACCTGTCCTAGCCGTTGGAGCTGTCGGAGCCGCGAGACCTCTAGTCGCGGTTCGGAAACGAGCCGCAACTAAAGGTCCACCTCTAAGGCCACTTTTCTACTAGTATGTAGATATATGTGAGTCAATTAAAATGGAACGGAGGGAGTACGTTCCTAACGAATTTCCTTTGCGTTGGCTTCAGATCGATCTATGCATGCTTGAACTTCTACTTCTTAGGCCAAAATAAATGAGAAAACGTGCACAAATAAATAGAAGAAAATAACAAGAATAGGATAATTAATGTTGTGTGATAGCACCATGGGCCCATGGCTTCGACCGGTAGTAAAGTTGATGAATCAGATCTCAGTTTATTTCAGTTGTCAGTTTTGATTGGAAAACCAGAAAGAATACAGTTGACCACATCATAAACAGATTCTTAATGAAGCCAGTTTTGATCCTTTACAAAAGACTGAAGCTACATTTCTGTCAAGAACGTCTTGTCTTTGCATCATGGAGAGTAAACCATGTATATGCATCGACAAAGAGCGGTATCCATACAACCTTGAGCCTTCCATAGAAGCAATACTTGTTGATTAAGGCTTAAGAATAAATTACAACAACAGGAAAATGGTGTTATTAGTTTATGGTTATGAAAAATTGGCTACCCATATTTCTGATGGGAATGGCTTCTGCTCAAACCAAACACACGTCTATTGCTCATAAGAAATGGTAGAACAATATTAGACAACATAAGACACCGTAGTACACAATTTATGAATTTGCAATCTATGTGACCAAATCAAGCCTACAATTCCACCATTTGAAGCAGCAACACTCACATTTTCTTGATGCGCACTCCTTGTGTTTCCCTTTACTGCCGAAACACTCAAAGAAGACTCCAGCAGCGCAAGAACTGCAGCACCCATCTGCAAAATGAAGAATCAAATATTTAGCAAATAGACCTGCTTAAAGGCATAAAGATGCTTCACTGTCGAAGAGCTCACACGAGCACCATAATGCAAGAACCTGAGAAGAACCGACAAGCACATGTTTGAAGCTAGAATTCCATAATTTGTTGCATAACTAGATTATATACATTAAACAAAAAAAACATTTTCTAAAATAAGTGAGTATGCCTAATGCCTTGGGATCAGTACTAAGAATCAAAAGTAATATGAAGATCGAGCGTCTTAATTTCGGCCTCCGTGGGCAGCTTTTCATCCGCACTGACCCACTTTTTGGCCTCCTTGAGCAGTTACCCTGCCTCAAAGGTTTCTCCTCGCTTTTTCTGTTATCCACTCAATAATCACAGTGTTGTTGTTGGATTATTAGGCATAATTTTCATGATTAATTTCAGAATATAAATCATGATCGCAAGAGCTACTAACATGTTAATCTCGAAAATACTAGATGTATTAATTAACATGAACAGCAGCAAGACATCTACGAACACAGCCATCGGAACGTGACGAACGTACCGAACAATTGTAAATGAAGTAGTCGTTGGATCAGCGACGGCAGCAGCTTGAGCGGCGACGGTAGCAGCTCGAAGAAGACGACGTTGGAGACCAGTCGCCCGCGGACCCGGAGATCGTCCAGGAAGTCGAGCCGTGATGAAGAACTTGAAAGCAGTTGCGCGGGGCGCTTCCCAAAAACCTTATTCGTCCTCTCCCGTACAGGATCACAAGGACAAGTGGTTCCGGAGACCTGCTGTCCCGTTCGCCGGTGCACGGGATGGAGTAGACTACGGTGGCGGCGCAAGGCACGAGATTGGCAAAACCTAGATTGGTTCGGGGTGTGACGGCGTACGCAGTGCACGGCAATATATAGTGCGGTTCGGGAAACCCTAACGGGTACAACGTGGGCCGGCCACGTCGCACACGTTCGAGTCGGTGTAGCAGCCCACGATCCAGGAGCGACCCGAACTGGCTAAACTGTACGCGTACGCTAGCGACTCGATTTTCCTGAACAGCAAAAATATAGGCATCGACTCGGCTCATTCCCGCAACCCGCGGTGTGTCGTGACGAGATGGACGGACGGCGGCGAAGGAGGAGGAGGAGGAGTGCGCACGAGTGAGCCTTCTATTCTCAACTACCACACCAAGTGGTACAACACTCTACTATATAAAGTGGTGTTTGTCTCCTCCAACTAGCAATGTGGGACTAAACTTTAGCACCACTTTGCACCTCCAAAATTCTGCCATGCACATGGGCCAATTTGAGATTTCAGGAATTTCTTATTGGGCTGCCCCAAATGGGCCCAAATTTTAACAATCCCCCACCAGATTTCAAATTCCCATTTAGAGATTTTGCCAAACCTCGTTTCTTGTTTATATACCAGTGTTTCAGCAGAGACTGTTAAGTTGAACTTCCGCCTAGAGCTTCAAGCTACATCTACCAGCAACTTGAACAATGGACGAACCTTGAATTGCAAGTTTGGTGCCAATAGACTTCACTCAAAGTCATAACCAGTACGTGGCTGCCTGTAGCCTACCCCGCGGGTGGAGCATATGCGTCATACTCTGGTCTCTTCATGAGCTTACTAGAGATCACCCAAATCTCATAGACTGCGACGTTTAACAGTCGGACTCATATAGGTGTGTTCTTTCAAGGTCGCTCTGTAGGATAGCACATTTGCTACGAATAGCCAACAGAAACACATTAAGGCATATTGCCAACCTGCCTTACAGAATGTGAGAGTTATGCATCTTCCCACGGAGAGGATTATAAAATAACTCTCCTCTGTTAAACCACTAGCTTGTTCTTCCCAGGTCCTAATTCACGGGATCTCCGATCACATAGGTTGGGTTACCACTATGGTGTAACGCTCACGGGTCTCAACCCCATCTCCCTCGATGCACTATCTATCACATTACGTGATAGTCCCTTCGTAAAGGGATCTGCCAGGTTTTTGTCTGTTTGAATATAACTAACAGTTATTACTCCGGAGTTTCTCATTTTCCTGACAGACTTCAAGCGTCTTTTGATGTGTCTTGATGACTTCACGTTATCCTTAGCACTGTTCACTTTCATGATAACCGTTTGGTTGTCACAGTTCATAAGGATGACCGGTAATGGTTTCTCAACCACCGGCAAGTCCATCAAGAGCTCACGCAGCCATTCTGCCTCAACAGAAGCTGTATCTAAAGCAGCAAGTTCTGCTTCCATGGTTGACCTCGTCAAAATGGTCTGTTTGCAAGACCTCCATGACACTGCGCCACCTCCAAGAATAAATGCATATCCACTTGTGGCGTAGAGCTCATCAACATCTGAGATCCAGTTCGCATCACAGTATCCCTCAAGCACCGCAGGGTGCCCTGAATAGCGAATCCCATAACTCATTGTACCGTTCAGATAGCGCATGACCCTTTCAAGTGCATGTCAATGATCAATAGCCGGGTTAGACATGAACCTGCTCAACTTGCTCACAGCAAAAGAGATATCAGGTCTCGTCGCGCTCGCAAGGTACATGAGTGAACCGATCACTTGAGAATATCTTAATCTATCTCTCGTTTCATTTTTGTTCTTTCTGAGTGTCACACTGGGATCATAGGGTGTTAGAGAATGCTTGCTGTCTATATAACCAAAGCGGCTCAAGACCTTCTCAACATAGTGTGATTGCATTAACGTAATCCCACTCTCATCCCTAATCAACTTAATGTTCAGGATCACATCAGCTTGTCCCAGATCTTTCATATCAAAGCTCTTTGACAGAAAAGACTTGACCTCATTTATCACTATCATGCTTGTACCAAAAATAAGTATGTCATCAACATACAAGCATAATATAACACTATCGCCCCCACCATGGCGATAATACAAACACCTGTCAGCCTCATTAATGGCAAATCCTTCAGACGTAAGAGTGTTGTCAAACTTCTCATGCCATTGCTTAGGTGCTTGCTTCAGTCCATACAAAGATTTTAACAATTTGCACACCTTTCTCTCTTCACCTTTTACCACAAACCCATCAGGCTGATCCATATAGATTTCCTCTTCCAACTCTCCGTTAAGGAAAGCTGTCTTTACGTCCATTTGTTGAACGATAAGACCATAGGAGGCAGCCAGGGAAAGTAATACACGAATGGTGGTAAGTCGAGCAACAGGTGAATAGGTGTCAAAGTAATCTTCGCCTTCACGCTGGGTGTAGCCCTTGGCCACAAGCCGTGCCTTGTACTTCTCAATAGTACCATCAGGCGTTAGCTTCTTCTTGAACACCCACTTACAACCCACAGGTTTGCAGCCGTAGGGTCGCTCAGATAATTCCCAAGTTCCATTAGAAAGAATCGAGTCCATCTCATTATGGACAACTTCTTTCCAGTCATCAGCATCAGGAGATGCAAATGCCTCTGCAATGGACGTTGGAGTATTGTCCACAAGGTACACAATGAAATCATCACCAAAGGATTTTTCAGTCCTCTGTCTCTTGCTCCTCTTGGGAGCTGATTCATTGTCATCCTTCTCAAGGACTTCCTCAACATGTGGTTGTTCAGAATGATCAACAGATGTACTTGATTCAGCAAATATCTCAGAAGAAATTCTAGCAATGCTATGCATATCCTTCATAGGAAATGTGTTCTCAAAAAATGTTGCATCACGAGATTCTAAAATAGTATCAACATGCATATCAGGTATCTCAGATTTAACCACTAAAAATCTATAGCAAATGCTCCGCTGAGCGTAGCCTAGAAAGACACAAGCCACTGTCTTCGGTCCAAGTTTACGTTTCTTAGGAATTGGAACATTGACTTTCGCCAAACATCCCCAAGTACGAAAATACGAATTGATGGTTTTCTCCCAGACCACTCCTCGTAAGGTGTCTTCTCTTTATCCTTGTTAGGAACTCTATTCAGGACATGACACGAAGTCAACAAAGCCTCCCCCCACCATGTCTTAGATAAACCAGTAGTGTCCAACATGGCGTTCACCAAGTCGGTCCGCGTGCGGTTTTTCCTCTCGGCAACCCCGTTTGATTGGGGCGAATAGGGAGGCGTCCTCTCATGAATAATACCATGTTCCTCACAGAATTCATCAAATATGTTGGAGAAATACTCGCCACCACGATCTGATCTAAGACGTTTGATCTTTCTCTCTAATTGATTTTCTACTTCAGCTTTATAGATTTTAAAGTAGTCTAAAGCTTCATCTTTAGTGTGCAACAAATATACATAACAGAACCTAGTAGCATCATCGATTAAAGTCATGAAATATCTCTTATCACCTTTTGTCAACACGCCATTCATCTCACATAGATCTGAATGTACGAGTTCTAGAGGTGCCCAGTTTCTCTCCTCGGCTGCCTTGTGAGGCTTTCGAGGTTGCTTAGATTGCACACAGCTATGGCACTTAGAACCTTTGGCAATGGTGAAAGTAGGAATTAAACTCAAACTGGAAAGTCTACTCATTAAACCAAAATTAACATGACATAAACGAGAGTGCCAAACATTAGCATCCGAATCCACACTGCTAGCGGTCACGACGTTGACATGCTTTGGCACCTTCCCTTTCTTGTCTGCACGATCTGGGCAGTCCACAGAGAAGTGTCCGGGCTCTCCACAAGTGTAGCACTTTAGCTCAGATTTGTTCAGCATCTTCTTCTTCTTCTTGAAAGAAGTAGTCTTGGTAGGCATGTTGAAGTAAGGCTTGCTCTTTGCCTCGCACTTGCCGTGGTGAAAATTCTTCTGCACCATGTTGGCGCTAGACTAACCTTCACCACCTCTCTCAGCAGTGTCCTTAGCCCGAGCCTTCTCCTCAACATCAAGACACGCTATCAGGTTTTCAACCGATATCTCCTGTCTCTTGTGTTTGAGAGTTGTGGCGAAGTTCCTCCATGAAGAGGGCAACTTTGCAATAATGCATCCAGCCACAAACTTGTCGGGTAAGGCACACTTAGCGTGCTCAAGCTCCTTAGCAATGCACTGTATCTCATGAGCCTGTTCGACTACAGAACGGTTTTTCCTCTCGGCAACCCCGTTTGATTGGGGCGAATAGGGAGGCGTCCTCTCAAGAATAATACCATGTTCCTCACAAAATTCGTCAAATATGTTGGAGAAATACTCGCCACCATGATCTGACCTAAGACGTTTGATCTTTCTCTCTAATTGATTTTCTACTTCAGCTTTATAGATTTTAAATTAGTCTAAAGCTTCATCTTTAGTGTGCAACAAATATACATAACAGAACCTAGTAGCATCATCGATTAAAGTCATGAAATATCTCTTATCACCTTTTGTCAACACGCCATTCATCTCACATAGATCCGAATGTACGAGTTCTAGAGGTGCCAAGTTTCTCTCCTCGGCTGCCTTGTGAGGCTTTCGAGGTTGCTTAGATTGCACACAGCTATGACACTTAGAACCTTTGGCAATGGTGAAAGTAGGAATTAAAATCAAACTGGAAAGTCTACTCATTAAACCAAAATTAACATGACATAAATGAGAGTGCCAAACATTAGCATCCGAATCCACATTGCCACAAATATGGCTTACTGACTTATTACAAAAATCCGATAATGAAAAGCGGAGCAAGCCTCCGCACTCATACCCTTTACCAATAAATTGTCCAAACTTTGACACAACTACTTTATTGGACTCCAAGACTAATTTAAACTCATCTCTGCAAAGAAGGGAGCCGCTAACGAGATTCTTGTTCATAGTAGGGACATGCTGCACGTTCCTCAGCTGCACGATCTTTCCCGAAGTAAACTTCAGATCTACCGTGCCAACACCACGAACAGAAGCATGTGATCCATTCCCCATTAAGACGCTTGAATCGGTGACCTGATAAGAAGTGAACATAGAGATATCAGCACATACATGAACATTAGCACCCGTATCAATCCACCAACATGGAGATTGAAATAGTGAAAGCACAATCGGTAAATTACCGTACCCATCAGCATTGCTAGCGGTCACGACGTTGACATGCTTTGGCACCTTCCCTTCCTTGTCTGCACGATCTGGGCAGTCCACAGAGAAGTGTCCGGGCTCTCCACAAGTGTAGCACTTTAGCTCAGATTTGTTCAGCATCTTCTTCTTCTTCTTGAAAGAAGTAGTCTTGGTAGGCATGTTGAAGGAAGGCTTGCTCTTTGCCTTGACCTTGCCGTGGTGAAAATTCTTCTACACCATGTTGGCGCTAGACTGACCTTCACCACCTCTCTCAGCAGTGTCCTTAGCCCGAGCCTTCTCCTCAACATCAAGAGACGCTATCAGGTTTTCAACCGATATCTCATGTCTCTTGTGTTTGAGAGTTGTGGCGAAGTTCCTCCATGAAGAGGGCAACTTTGCAATAATGCATCCAGCCACAAACTTGTCAGGTAAGGCACACTTAGCGTGCTCAAGCTCCTTAGCAATGCACTGTATCTCATGAGCCTGTTCGACTACAGAACGGTTTTTCCTCTCGGCAACCCCGTTTGATTGGGGCGAATAGGGAGGTGTCCTCTCATGAATAATACCATGTTCCTCATAGAATTCACCAAATATGTTGGAGAAATACTCGCCACCACGATCTGACCTAAGACGTTTGATCTTTCTCTCTAATTGATTTTCTACTTCAGCTTTATAGATTTTAAAGTAGTCTAAAGCTACATCTTTAGTGTGCAACAAATATACATAACAGAACCTAGTAGCATCATCGATTAAAGTCATGAAATATCTCTTATCACCTTTTGTCAACACGCTATTCATCTCACATAGATCCGAATGTACGAGTTCTAGACGTGCCAAGTTTCTCTCCTCGGCTGCCTTGTGAGGCTTTCGAGGTTGCTTAGATTGCACACAGCTATGGCACTTAAAACCTTTGGCAATGGTGAAAGTAGGAATTAAACTCAAACTGAAAAGTCTACTCATTAAACCAAAATTAACATGACATAAACGAGAGTGCCAAACATTAGCATTCGAATCCACACTGCCACAAATATGGTTTACAGACTTATTACAAAAATCTGATAATGAAAAGCGGAACAAGCCTCCGCACTCATACCCTTTACCAATAAATTGTCCAAACTTTGACACAACTACTTTATTGGACTCCAAGACGAATTTAAACCCATCTCTGCATAGAAGGGAGCCGCTAACGAGATTCTCGTTCATAGTAGGGACATGCTGCACGTTCCTCAGCTGCACGATCTTCCCGAAGTAAACTTCAGATCTACCGTGCCAACACCACGAACAGAAGCATGTGATTCATTCCCCATTAAGATGCTTGAATCTGCGACCTGATAAGAAGTGAACATAGAGATGTCAGCACATACATGAACATTAGCACCCGTATCAATCCACCAACATGGAGATTGAAATACTTAAAGCACAATCGGTAAATTACCGTACCCATCAACATTGCTAGCGGTCACGACGTTGACATGATTTGGCACCTTCCCTTTCTTGTCTGCACGATCTGGGCAGTCCACAGAGAAGTGTCCGGTCTCTCCACAAGTGTAGCACTTTAGCTCAGATTTGTTCAGCATCTTCTTCTTCTTCTTGAAAGAAGTAGTCTTGGTAGGCATGTTGAAGGAAGGCTTGCTCTTTGCCTTGCTCTTGCCATGGCGAAAATTCTTCTGCACCATATTGGCGCTAGACTGACCTTCACCACCTCTCTCAGCAGTGTCCTTAGCCCGAGTCTTCTCCTCAACATCAAGAGACGCTATCAGGTTTTCAACCGATATCTCCTGTCTCTTGTGTTTGAGAGTTGTGGCGAAGTTCCTCCATGAAGAGGGCAACTTTGCAATAATGCATCCAGCCACAAACTTGTCAGGTAAGGCACACTTAGCGTGCTCAAGCTCCTTAGCAATGCACTGTATCTCATGAGCCTGTTCGACTACAGAACGGTTTTTCCTCTCGGCAACCCCGTTTGATTGGGGCGAATAGGGAGGCGTCCTCTCATGAATAATACCATGTTCCTCACAGAATTCGTCAAATATGTTGGAGAAATACTCGCCACCACGATCTGACCTAAGACGTTTGATCTTTCTCTCTAATTGATTTTCTACTTCAGCTTTATAGATTTTAAAGTAGTCTAAAGCTTCATCTTTAGTGTGCAACAAATATACATAACAGAACCTAGTAGCATCATCGATTAAAGTCATGAAATATCTCTTATCACCTTTTGTCAACACGCCATTCATCTCACATAGATCCGAATGTACGAGTTCTAGAGGTGCCAAGTTTCTCTCCTCGGCTGCCTTGTGAGGCTTTCGAGGTTGCTTAGATTGCACACAACTATGGCACTTAGAACCTTTGGCAATGGTGAAAGTAGGAATTAAACTCAAACTGGAAAGTCTACTCATTAAACCAAAATTAACATGACATAAACGAGAGTGCCAAACATTAGCATCCGAATCCACACTGCCACAAATATGGTTTACAGACTTATTACAAAAATCTGATAATGAAAAGCGGAACAAGCCTCCGCACTCATACCCTTTACCAATAAATTGTCCAAACTTTGACACAACTACTTTATTGGACTCCAAGACTAATTTAAACTCATCTCTGCATAGAAGGGCGCTAACGAGATTCTTGTTCATAGTAGGGACATGCTGCACGTTCCTCAGCTGCACGATCTTCCCCGAAGTAAACTTCAGATCTACCGTGCCAACACCACGAACAGAAGCATGTGATCCATTCCCCATTAAGACGCTTGAATCTGCGACCTGATAAGTAGTGAACATAGAGATGTCAGCACATACATGAACATTAGCACCCGTATCAATCCACCAACATGGAGATTGAAATACTTAAAGCACAATCGGTAAATTACCGTACCCATCAGCATTGCTAGCGGTCACGACGTTGACATGCTTTGGCACCTTCCCTTTCTTGTCTGCACGATCTGGGCAGTCCACAGAGAAGTGTCCGGTCTCTCCACAAGTGTAGCACTTTAGCTCAGATTTGTTCAGCATCTTCTTCTTCTTCTTGAAAGAAGTAGTCTTGGTAGGCATGTTGAAGGAAGGCTTGCTCTTTGCCTTGCTCTTGCCGTGGTGAAAATTCTTCTGCACCATGTTGGTGCTAGACTGACCTTCACCACCTCTCTCAGCAGTGTCCTTAGCCCGAGCCTTCTCCTCAACATCAAGAGACGCTATCAGGTTTTCAACCGATATCTCCTGTCTCTTGTGTTTGAGAGTTGTGGCGAAGTTCCTCCATGAAGAGGGCAACTTTGCAATAATGCATCCAGCCACAAACTTGTCAGGTAAGGCACACTTAGCGTGCTCAAGCTCCTTAGCAATGCACTGTATCTCATGAGCCTGTTCGACTACAGAACGGTTGTTAGCCATCCTGAAGTCATGGAAGCTCTCCATGATGTACAGTTCACTGCCAGCATCTGCTACACCGACTCGAACGTGTGCGACGTGGCCGGCCCTCCAAAATCATGTGCCTTCAGTGTCGCCGTCTCCAAGGCACCGGCGTTCATCGCCGATATGCAGCGGCTCCGTAAGCTCAACCCGCTCGCCTTCTGCGACCTCGACGCCAAGCTGGGCATCCTCCTCCGCTACATCAAGGCATCCTCCACCTACCTCGGCAAGTGCGAGGACTCGATTGACTTCGATGTAACCTACTACCGGAGTCCCACCAAGGACGAGCCCCGCACGCACTCTGACGTGCTCGACGAGCTCGAGCAGATGGCGCTCCACAAGTACGGCGCCCTCCCGCACTGGGGAAAGAACCGCAACTTTGCCTTCGACGGCGCCATTACCAGGTACCCCAAGGCCGACAAATTCCGGGAGGTGAAGAGAAGGTATGACCCCGACGGGATCTTCTCCAACGAATGGACCGACCAGGTGCTCGGCATCAAGGGGAGCCCGATCATCGTTTGCAAGTATTGCGCCATCGAGGGGCTTTGCATCTGCTCCCACGACTTGCACTGCGCACCGGAAAAGGGATACTTCTGCCGGCCGGGGAAGGTGTACAAGCAGGCGCGGGTCTGCTCCTCCGACGCCCCCTCCCCTCCGCCGACGATTTATACTGCAACCTCTGGAACAGGCGGAGAACCGTAGAAGAGCCTTTTGTGAACCTCCGGCCGGACGACTGGTTGGAAATGAGCCATACCGTTTTCACCCGTACCCACGTCTCCTCCATGTTCAGGACTCATTTGATTCATAGGGTAGGAAAAGTGTAGAAATAGAAATCCTATAAGATTGGGCTCGTTTGATTCAAAGGAAAATCATAGGATTCTTCCTACGGGGAATTTTCCTATATTAGTCGTTTGATTCATAGGATTAGTTTCTATAGGAATTTTCCATAAAAATCTTTGTACTACATCTCATAGGAATTCTAGCATTCGCTCCAACCTCTTTTTACAATTTCTTTGCCATCAAACACAAAGTACTCTTCCTATAGGATTCAACTAGACATGACATTACAATCCTATTGGTTTCCTGTTCCTACACTTTTCCTATCCTATGAATCAAATGAGAACACGCATGTCTAATGTAATCTTATGGGAAGAGTAATTTTGTTTAATTGTGGTGAAGAAATTTTTCATGAGGTTGGACCTCATGTTATTTTCCTATAGGATTTGCAGTACAAGATTTCTATAGGAATAATTCCTATGGGATATGATCCTATGAATCAAACACCTTCTATAGAAATTTTTTCTATAGGATCCAATCCTACAAGAATCCTATCCTATTCCTTTGAATCAAAGGGCCCCTCATATTCTAGGATTTCTTTATCTTTTTTTCTTTTCGAATTCATCAGGTCCAGTTACAGTGGTATGCTAAAAATCCACATGCGAATCCTTTTCTTCTTTTATACTCAAGCTTGAGTTAGTTTCTTGTTCATTTTTATGTACACTGAAGATAATTTCCTGACCACTTTTTATTTATTGTCGAAGGTTGACAAAATAGAGAGTGTCGTGGTTGTTTAATGGATAAATTTGTTATGAATTATGCATTCTTTGTTACTACAGCAACAATGTGATAATTGTGCATTTTTCTTAATACGAATTGAATGTTTTTTGTCCCCCCTCACCCAGATCACACATACTAATTAGCCTAACCTCCTCTCGGTTCCTAGCTCATATATTTAAGTTCCATCTTTATATTCTCACTGCAAAAAGTTGCAATGTAGGTTGAATTTGTTCCATAATCAAAAGTAAAATATTGTTTTCTTGTTATGAATTTATTTAATCAAATATCACAAATGCTGTTGGAAGAATAGTGAGAAAGCATTCTTGTTCGAATATTTATGGTTGGATAACAAGGAATAACTTAGGTGAAAAGATTTTTCCGTACAACGTAGAGAACTTTCAAAAATAAATAAATAACTATATTGCAAAATCCTAACACGAACTTTGCAGAGTTGGATGATGCTAGTATGTCCGAGACGTCGAACTGGTTGTGAGCGTATTTTCAGTCATTCTTGCCTACTCTATCAAAAACTTGTTCAGAACACGAGAACATGAATACCTTAAAAATCGTGGCGTTTTTAGATTACGCAGGGACGAGAAATCCATGAAATGCCAATCATACATTTGGATTTTACAGTTGAATTTATGAGTTCTGCAAACAATGTGAGAGGAGACTGAGCGAGAGAGATAGGCCCCCTTCTTTTCAGCTTATTTTACAGATTCTCTCAGAAGCTACCCTCCATCAGCTTCTTTCAGAATCTCGTTTTTTAAATTTGTTTAAACTTCTAAATAAGTATTGGGAAGACAAATTTAGAAGTTTAAACAAATTTAAAAAACGAGATTCTGGGAGAAGCTGGTGGAGGGTAGCTTCTGAGAGAATCTGGAAAATAAGCTGAAAAGAAGGGGGCCATAGTAGGATCTCCTGTTTGTTTTTGTTTTACTCGAAACAGTCTTGCTTCCCGCTCCGCTTTATAGCTTAACGGTCAAATTGATACAAGGTGATGCGGTGACCCTCTTACAAAGCAGATCAAAGATAAAAATAAAAGCACGAGAGAACCAAACTTGCCACCGACGACAACGGAACTAAACCTAAAAAAACGAAACTCCACGCCAAAGCCCCAAGAAGGAAACAACACTAACGTCGCCAATGTCGAGACCCAAGGCCAAATTTTTACCCGGAGTACTGGCACGACGAAGGTAGCCACAACATCGTCTCCAAAAAGGTAACGACACCTGCAGGCATCGTCGCTGTTGGCGTCGGAGCGCTGAGCTTTCGCCCGAAACCTTCACCCTAACCGGTATCTCAGACCAGAGCACAGTTTGTTTTTGTTTTTGGTTTTTGTGGAAGGATTTCTTTTTGTTCGCTCCAAATGTATCGGAAATCGTCGTACTGGGCACAAATTGCTGCAAAGAAAGAAATTCAACCCTGTAGATTCGTAAGTCGTACGGGTTTTCCCTTCGATCCATTCGGGCCTTGACGGATTTTGCGTCCGGAGCTTATCCCCTTTGCACATGTCGGCATGTATACCGAGAACACCACGTTGCCGTGCAGGCGGACGTGTCCGCTCCAGTCACACGCGTCGAGCGGTGCGGCGGTCGCGAGTCACCGGCCGCCACCGCTCTCACGCCCTTGCCTAGCTGGAACGGGATCCTCTCACGTTATCCACCCTGACGTCCTCTGACTTTGGGTCACTGACATGTGGGACCCACCTGTCAGCGACCCAAAGTCAGAGAACGTCAGGGTGGGTAACGTCAGAGGATCCGGCTCCCTTCCAGAGCTCTCTCGCCAGTCGCCGCTCGCCGCCTTATTAACCTCTCTCGTCGCGGTGCTTCTTCTCTCGTACTGTCACACAGGCACAGCCAAACAGAACACCTCTGACCGAACCACTACAACAGCGCCAAGATCACCTAGCCAGGCAGCTATGGCGTCCGAGCAGAATCGCCGTGAGGAGCGCGCGCAGGCCGCCGACGAGCTCGCCGCGGCCAGGCGGGACTTGCACGAGCCCGGCAGCCCCGGACGGCGGACCGGCATCTTCGGCAGCGTGCAGGAGAGCGCGCGCTCCCTGATGGGCGCCGTCCGCGACACCTTCTCCGGCAGCACCCGGGACACACCTACCGCCTACGACACCCACCAGGCCGGTTCCATGGACACCGCCGGGGAGAAACTCTACGCCTCCCAGAAGGCCGAGGAAGGGAAGGAGAGCGCGGGCGAGATGGCGGAGGCCGCCAAGAGGAAGGCCGCGGAGATCAAGGACGCGACAGCGGAGAAGGCCAAGGAGACGGCCGACGCCGCCGCTCGGAAGACCATGGAGACCAAAGACGCGGCGGTGGAGAAGACAAAGGAGACGGCAGATGCCGCCGCGAGGAAGACCATGGAGACCAAGGACTCGGCCGCGGAGAAGGCGATGGAGACCAAGGACGCGGCAGCTGAGAAGGCGCGTGGCGCCACAGAGATGGTGGCTGACAAGGCGAGGGGCGCAAAGGACATGGCGTGGGAGACGACGGAGCAAGCCAAGGAGAAGATGGTAGACATGAAGGAGAACGCCCGACAAGCGCTCGCCGGCGACGCCAAGGAAAGGAAGGGCGAGACTAACGAGTCGGCGTGGCAGCAGGGCGAGGAGGTTCGGCGGCGAGCGGCGGAGAAGGCCGAGGAGGAGCAGCAGCGGCGCACGAGCCAGCCGTCGGAACAGGAAAGGTAATCGAGTCGCCAGAGCGTCGTGATTTAAGGTGCGAAGCCTTCAACAAAATAAGTTGACTTAATGTATGATTCCATTGAACTTGCATGTCGAAGTCGGCCACATCGAACATCTTCGGGGCAGCGCAGGGGTTGACGCAGGCGTTCAAGGAGAAGATGACGATGCCGACAGACGTGATCGAGCAGAAGCTGTCCGAGGTGCGTAGCGGCGGCGGCGGCGTGAAGGGAATGCCGACGGCCGCCGGGAGGGGTGATGCACAGGACGACGACGATGTGATGACGCGCATGAAGGCGGCGGACCAGATGACCGGGACCGGGTTCAACGACGTAGGGAAGATGGGCGAGGAGGGCACGGGCATCAAGGCGGCGCTGAGGGCCGATGACGACGAGGAGGACGTGGTGCTGCGGGTGAAAGCGGCGGATCACATGACGGGGCAGATGTTCAACGACGTCGGCTTGATGGGCGAGGAGGGCACCGGAATGGCGCCGGCAAGGGAGGGCGCCGCGCGGCGGAAGGACGCCTGAGAAGGTGGTCGGAGACGAAGTGCGCGGAGTGAGGAGGCAGCACGTGTGAGCCTCTCGTGCGGTTCTTTGTATGCGGTGTCGCGTGTGTTCCAATACTTCTGTTATACTAGTTGGCATGTACGTGCAACGCACGTGTTGTACTAGTTGGCATGTACGTGCAACGCACGTCTTCACAATTAAATATGATAATTTACAAGTACAAAAAACCTTACCTAGCTAGATTACTTATTTCGATGCAAGTCAATATTAACATCCGTACAAACGCCGTCTAATACCACAAATATACTATGACAATGTACATATACAAAAATTAGTGAAAAGCACTGGAAAAAAAATCCGAATGTATCACACTGGATCAGTTCTATATGGATAGACCACTAAGGAGTTTATATGGCAATTTTAGTAGTCTACTTTGGAAAAGCTATTCAAAAGTAAAGAAAAATTTAGACAAGAGACATGGTGCTAAAAAGAAGTGCGTACAGAGACGCAAGCGTCTTCAAGTAAAAAAAAGAGGCAGGCTCTTGCATTCGCAGGAACAGAGACATACGTGGACTTCAGCTAGTAGCTCACCTGATCGATGGGCAGATTGGGAGATGCAAGAAAATCCTCGGGCGGGAGGTCGGCAGGTCGCTCTAGACTGCAGATTGCTTGTGTGGTGTCCGCAGGTCGCTTGCAGTGCCTGGCCGCCATGCGCGCTGCGGCCTACTTGCTGGTGTTGGTCGTTACTGCAGCTGCCGCCTTCCTCCCGGTGAATCGAAGTCAGCAGTCAAAAGGCTAAAACCACCAAACAGTTCGATTCAGAGATGAACATCTCTGTCGCTGCAGATCACCATCCACGGGAGTAGGCATGAAATTAGTGGGGCAGGTGCTTAATTAATCGCTGGCTAATTAATGAATCGGAGGAGTATATACGTAGCTAGGAGCTTGGTTTGGGGAAGGAGAAGGAGGGGATTACCGACCGTGGCGGACATAGATGCAGGCGGCCCTCCACCGCTCCACGGGTAGATGTGATCCCCGTCGGCGACGTCCAACCGATCCTCGATTAGATAGCACCTCCACCATCGTATAGTTCCGGTTGAAACAGAATCGTCAAAGGATGCCCGCGGGGGACTCGCGCGCGCGCCGGCGAGCGACCTTGCTTCCGCCGCCCTGTGCTGCAGGCGGATGTAGAGCGGGGAGGGCGGAATATTAGAAGTCGGAGTCGTAAGGTGCGCATCCGGCGCCGGCTATCCCCGCTGCGCTCCCTTACCGATTCCCCCGTCGCCGGCCGTCCCGCTGCTCCGTCGAGCTCCGCCCGCGCCGGCTAGTGGCGAATCGAGGTCCGCCGTATATGCGCCATGGCGACCTGGTACCAACCGGTACGATGGCAGTTTAGGAGTATTAGTGATTTGGTGGGAGGGTAACGATTCAGAGATGAGTGGCAATTTAGTAGTATTATGTGATTTGGTGGGAGGGTAAAACGGGAAAAATTGGACATTGTTGAGTTGTCAAACATTGGAACGATTTGGGCTGTTTGATCGGATATTGAACGGTCCAGATTTAAAGTATCCCAACAAGTTTGCTCTTTTAATAGTAGTATAGAAAATGAATAAATTAGAGTTAAGCATATGAAACACCCAGAAACAGAAACTTGTCACGATTTGTAAATACCCCGTCGTAAACTTGGTTAGAGGTATAAAAAGACGCCAGTTTTTTTTTGAAGCGAAGCCCGGCGGCATTTTTTTGATAATAGAAAATGGCGCCGTATCCTGTTCATTTTCGACCGACCGATCTAAATCCTGTGTCTCGCTTTGAGTTGAAAGGAATTTTGCAATTACCAGCCCGCTTCTAGACTTAACAAACGTTTTATTTTGCAAAAATCCCCCTATCCCTCTAATCCCCGAATCCTAACCTTGCTCTGCTGAGGCGCGGAAAGGACGGCGAGTTGGGGAGCGGGCGGCACAGGACGGCGGCGCGCGCGTCAGCGAGCGTGGCGGCGCAGGAGCGGAGCGCGGCGAGCGGGAGGGTGAGGACCGTGGCGCTGAGGCCGGCCCGGAGCGGCGGCTCCCAGAAGATGACGAGCGCGCGCTGCGTCTCCCGGAGCGGGACGGAGCAGAGCAGCGCCGAGGAAGTCGGCGATGAGCAGGTAGAGGCAGTAGAGCAGGAGCAGCGCCATGGCGATCCCTCAGCGTTCGACATGCTCCGCTACAGCCTCCGCTGGTAGGGAGTTGAACATCCTCGGCGCCACCGCCGCCGCCGCTGCCGCCGGCGAGCTGCTGCAAGCTGAGGCGCCGAGGCGTAGCCAATGGAGGGTGCGTACCTGGATACTTGAACTGCCGCAGGAAACTTGTGTAGTACTGATCCGATTTCATTGCAACTCTGCCCAAATTGCTGGTGACTGAGTTTTTGTACCAATTCAGCTGCAGGTTCTAGTGTACAAATTCAGATGAAAGATGTTGGCCAGGTGATGGCATCTGCTAGTTGAGTTCTGCAATATTGTCCGGACGCAGAGGAAGCGGAGGCAATGGCATGGCTGGATGCTACCATTTACATAGAAATTAGCTTATTATGGGTTGTACTTACTGAAGTTCGAGTGATCAAAATGGCGAGAGTTAGCTGTATGTATTAGAAACAGAGTTCTGTATGATCTATTCTGCTGTAACTGAGCATGACCACATTTTCTCATGAATAAAGGTATCTCTATTCATTTATCTTCGTTTGGGTGTGTTGTGTGACACGTGAATTTCCAGTATCAATATTACAACGAGATTGGGATGCATTTAGTTCAGTCTCAGTGGCCTGATTGCAGTTGAATAGATGTCGGTATGCAGAGGACAGGACTGCACCTGCTTTCAAGGTTTGGCCTCTGGTTGTGGCCAGTCGAAGAGTGTGCTGACCTGATTTGGTGTGCTTTTCTTGTTCTTAGTCCAAGGGAACATAAGTGGTATGATTGGTTGTTGTTTTGCCCAACTAGAGAAGCTAATTAAGTTGAATCTGGTAGCAGATTTGGGATCCTTTAGTGTTTCCCATGTCTTTCAGCTGAAAATGATGATGATCACTTTTTTTGCAAGAAACTTGCCGTACTGCTGAAATTATCAGTTGGTATTTTAGCATGTATCTGCCATCCAGGTGCCTGCAAGCAACTTGTCCTACGTTCTGAAGTAGCAGGCCTTATTAAGTTGAAACTACGTATTGTTGAAACCATCGCGTATAGAGGTATAGGAGTGAAGGATGATGCATACCCTATTTTTTGGCGGCTGATGTATCTTTGTTCATTATTCTTACCACTCTGTTCCCGAATACTGTATAAGAACCTGGAGGGTGCCTATAGCCATTTCATCAGCATGTGCATTATGATTCCTTTTCCTGAGATATTATCAACAACCGATGAAGCCATTTAACATAGTTGTAGCTTGCCCAAAAATATTTTGGTGAACTAATTGTCAGCCGTTAGTAGTTTAGAATTGATAGCTACTTAAATTTGTTTCACTTTGTCGTTCTTAGCTTCTGTGGTTCTGTTTTGGTGGCTTCTTGTGGTGCCCAGGTCTTTTTTGTTGATAGTCTGATCTCAGCCTGAGAATGGGGAGAAAACCGCACCAAACCCGCGCCAGCCCGGCATGGAAATTATCTTACCACCACACCAAACCACCCCACAAATTAATCACTAGCAACCAACCCGCACCGACCCGCAATCTTTTTCCCCCCAAACCGCCCCAATCCATCTACTGTTTGCGGTTTCAAACCATTTCACACCCCACGTACAACCCACGGGACCAACCAAATTAGTACTACGCGAGCATGTAGGAAGAACAAGCAAGGCACCATGGGCAGCAGTAGCGTACAACATGGCAATTCAGTTCAGATTAGTTTCAACGAGTATGTGCACGGTGGACTCGTTCGCGGTGAAGCAGTTAGGCGTGGCCGCCGGCGACCTGTAGAGCGGAAGGAAGACGACACTGGCAGCAAACATGACGCCGGCGACCAGCATGCAGTCAATGGGAAGAAGGGAGAGAGGAGAGGATGAGAGCAGCAGCAGCGCCGCCAACGACGTAGATGGCGACGTCCTTCTGCGGTCGAGGATACAGAAGAGAGGGAACACGGCCACCTGCCTGCTTTCTCTGCCGGAGACGAGGACAGAGCCGTCGTCGTTGTAGGCGAGGGCGCGAGGCAGGAGACAACACCGGCGGTGTGGGCGTGCAAAAAGCGAATGACATTGCCGGACAAGAGTTCAAGCGCGTGACGCGACCCGACGTGCTGCCGTCGGTGAGGAGGTAGGAGACGCACGGCGTCGCCATGAACGGCGCGACGAGCACCCGGAAGGACAACCAGCGCGCGGAGGCCGGGGAACAGCACGGCAAGCGGTGGGTGACCCAGGGTTGCGCCAGCGCGCGTGCCCGGCGCGTAGGCCGAAGGAGGACGCCCACACCCACTCCGCCGCGCCCAACAACGCCGCCGCCTGCCACCCGGTCAGCCCGGCGCCACCAGCAGCCGCCTCCATGTCCATTTATCTTCCCCGATGCCCCCTAGTTCCAGTGCGCGAGATCCCCTACGAGAGAGAAGAGATGCAGCCGCACGGCGTAGGCGAGGAGGACTCGTGTAGACCACGGCGTAGGCGTAGCCGCACGGCGGTGGTGACCGGAGACGGGGACGGTGGGTGGCTTTGGCCTGGTTCGTGGATTGATGAACTGTTGGTGTTTTTCTTTTGAGAAGTGGATGAACTTCTGGGTGCCACCACGGGTTCACCCACGGGCTCACACCATTTCGGGCTTTGCAACTTGGAACCGCACCCACACCGCACCGCACCGATTATCATGTGTACCCACCCCAGTCCAAACCAAATATTCGTACCAACCATTTAAACCCATCCATTCATCAACCAAACGTAAACCCGCCCCAAAATAACCGCACGGACCCGCACCATTCTCAGGCTGAGTCTGATCGTATGTACGCGTTTTGGCGGAAAAAAGTTGTTGGTTGGGCGTTTGCTGGTCATGGTGGTCTGTTAGCTTTATGTTTCGTTTCGGGCTGTTTAGCATGGTTGCGGCAGTCTTTTTGTTTGTAAATATGTTAGCAAAACCGAATGCTGTCCAGAACTTCTGTATTTCCGTTGTTGTTGATAATGGAAATCCATCCTGTGGGGTTAGCATGGAAATTGTTTTTGTTTCAGCTTGGAAGTTTCTTTCTCTCGACAGAATATAGATGTTCGGAGCGTATATCAGTAGATTTTTGTGCTAATATAGGTTGCCTTGGATTATCCTCCATGAAATCTGGTAGTACTTCGTTTGACTAGTTGGGCAGCTTTGGCAGCTTTCACCATTCCATTTAGTATATGAACTTTTGATCCTAGGATCACAAATTTACTTTTGATATTATATGTTATTTTACTTCAGATCTGCTGTTAGTAGCAGCTCATACTACTAAACCCCCTATCCTACAGATGTTTCCTTAATCTACCACTGAAAATTATGTACCAGAAAGAAATGGTTAATGAAATCTAATGTGTTTTCTTCAATGCTCAGCTGCAAAGGATTCTTCTATACTGTTATCTGTCTGCTAGAAATGTTTCTTATTATCCTACAAATGATGTCATTATTTAATTATTACTTACTATTATGTTCAGGGGGAGAGATGCAGCACTGAAGCAGTTGGAAGACAACGTTATCAGGGCCAACAGCATAAGCTGGATGGAGCACTTGGCATGGACTTGTCAAAGCGATCGCCGCTCAGCCTTGTGTGGACATATGTTTTTCGAGTGTTGTGTGGAAAAGATGTACTACTTGTAACCATCTCTTGGTTTTTCAACATCTTTGTTGGACCCAGTTTTGACTCTGGTTCAGTTCTAGGCTAAAAAGATATTCTTATTTGATAAGCGTTCGTGTTCGTAACTCAATTCAAATCGTTCTTATGATTGATAGTAGAATATCAAGATTTATCACTGCTATTGTGTTGATATTCATATGCTCTGCAATTTACACCTAGCTCAACTCTGATTGATGATAGTTTTCTGACTTTGCTAAAATGTTATTACAATTATGAGCTAGATTATATGCAATACCCTGTCACATCAATTGAGCTAGTTGTATGTTTGCTGTGAAAAGCTAGCTACGTACGGCCGGAGACGCTCAGCAATGTCCTATTATTTGCACTGATGTGAAGCTAGGTACTAATCTGCCATTTTGCCGCCGCCGGCCTGTCCTTCTGCACCCTGAGTAAGGAACGGTGTCCGTGAGACTACGGAACAGGGCGGTACAGAACAAGTTCCTCTCCGTTTGGGAATATCTGTCCCGTGTTGGCTCGACCGCAACGTGCTCATTAATTGCCTGTACAGCAGTGGGCCATGAGCCTGAATTTAACACGGTGAAAATGCATTGAATGGGACTGTCGGCACATATCTCGAAGCAAACAGAGGTACAGGATAAAGGGTGTAGGTGAGCTCGGGTGCCAAATTGGTTTTCCGGCGTTCTTCCCCCCTTCATCTCCTTTCCTTTCTTTATTCTTTTAGTTCTCCCTACCGAACGAACATCATTTGGCGGGTGTATGCCAACTTGAGTAGGAATGTTGCAGCCAATAAATGTCTCATATTCCTCTTTCCTAGAGTGCTTGGATGCTGCAGGAACCTTTTGGTTCAGAGGCTCCTCAATGCTCAACACACTTGATAGTAAAAAATCCATTCCTTCATCTGATTGTTTGGCTGTCTGAATTAAATCTTCCAACTTGTTGCGTATGGTCGAAATCTTCTTTCTGGCAGCTGCATCCAAGGAGTCAGCGGGATTCTCTTCTAGAAGATTCCCGTGTATATCGTAAACACTTTCTCTTGAGAAAAAAAAAGGTAAATGTCATTCATATGATTTGTGAGAAAGTAAGAGTAGACAAGTTTATGATTTTTCCTTTGTACCCTTTACACCTTTTCTGCCATCTTTCCATCATATAGAAGGGTGGAAGCTCTTGTTGATTTTCAATCCTCATCACTTGAAAAAAAGGGGAAGCAGTTGACTTACAAAGAGAGGAACGCTTGTTTTCTTTACGGGTGTGCTAAATCTTTCCTCGTTCACCTGTTGTTGCAAGATATTGATAGATCATAGATTCCATCGCTGCATTAACAGGTACATATATAAGCCTTTTGAAACAAAAAACACATGCGTACAACATGCATAATGTTTTATTTTTGCCCCTGAACTACCGCTGAAGCTATCTGATTTTCATATGCCTACAAGGCATGCCTTTGTCTGATGTTAATTTATTAATCCTATCTCAGCCTTTGCAATCAGCGACGCATGTTCTGATTACGGTGAAATTAGATACTGAGTAGCTTTTGTTTCCTACGTGAGCTAGCTTGATTTGGGTTCGGCGATCGTTCGGCGACTGTGCATTTGAGAGAAATTGATCCAGTCTGACTTGCGTACCTCGTGGAAAGGACACGCCGAGCAGTATCGAAGATTGGGCGGAAGCAGCAGCCAGCTGCCGAAATCTTTGCTCGTCAATGTTTAGGGCGCGCGACGACTTCTCCGTCTCTAGCTGCGGGGCGCCGCCATGGTGATGGTGGGCAACTACAATCGATCGCATGGGACGTGGGGTTCTGTTGGAAGGACTAGTGTGTAGGCTAGTACTTTGTAAAGGTCTTTTATGTAAATATTACTTTGTATAAAGAGACAGGAAAGAAGGAAGTAGAGGGAGAGAGAGCCTTCCAGAAATCATCTGTCAATTCCCCTTCGAGTCTACTGTAGCGCTAGCGATCTTCTTGAGTTTACAACATGGTATCAGAGCTGGCAACGCTGGGTGGCTGCTGGCGGTGAATCGGCAGCCGGCGTTGCAGCTGTGGCTTGTGCTGATTGGGAGCAGTAGCAGGAGGGAGGCGGCGGCCGGTGGCGAGAGGAACGGCGGTCTTCGTCGTTGTGATGGAGGTGAAGCACCAATTGGTGGAGTTCTTCGTTGTGGGGTTGAGTCGTTAGGAGGAGCTGCAGGCGAGCAGCTGAGAGGAAGAGCAGAGGAGAAGTGCTCGTACAGGAAGGCTGCAACAGGGACAAGCGCGGCCGGCCGGCCGGAACTAAACGAGGCACTGCAGATAGAGAGTTGAGGAGGTGATTGCTGCTTGCTGTGTGTGCGAGCAGATAGAGGAGATAAGGGGACTGTGACCTCTGGCTGGAGGTGCTGCTGGTGTTTGCTTGGAGGCAGGATTGGTCCGTGCAGCTGAAAAATTGCAAAGGTAGAATCGCAGTGTATTTGTGCTATGGATGGAAAATCCCGAGTTGTGTTTAGTGGGTTTGGTAAGTAGGGAATGGTATTGGATAATGGATCAGGCAGAGGTAAAAACTCGGTGATGGTGCTGTAAAATCTTGGCAACGAGATGGTGATTGGCTGTGTCCAAATATGAGCTGTAGAAATATAAATTTTGCCTTTCGGAGTGTCTGCAATTTGTGTGGAGCTGCTCGCCCTACAAGTGTTAGTGGAACAGGTGCTGATGGTGGAAGGTCCAAAATTGTTACGGTTAGGATGACCATTGATGATTTGGAAAAATGGTACCAGTTCAAGGGTATGAATAAAGGTGATAAGAAAATTTGCGAAGCTGCTGCTGTCTCTGCTGGTCATTGTAGTAATGCTTCAACCTCTGTTGAGTCTGATCGCAATGGTGCTCCATGGCTGATTGATTCGGGTGCATCTCGACATATGGCTGGTTCCTATACAGAATTTCATGATTATGTTCCTGAGATGGGTAAACAGAGTGTTAAGTTGGCCGATGGTTCAGCTCAAGCTATCATGGGTTCAGGGAAAGTTATATGTAATCCTAACTTGTCACTTTCATCTGTGCTCCATGTTCCCACATTCCCAATTAATCTCATGTCCATAAGTTGTATTACACATGAGCTTAATTGTGCTGCTATTTTCTTCCCATCATGGTGTATATTTCAGGAACTTGGAACCGGGAAAAAGCTCGGGATGGGGAGCTTACATGATGGCTTATATTACCTGGACAAGGAAGTATCACCTTCTGTTGCAGCCGTGTTATCTTCATCACCATTAGAAGAGTTTCTATTGCAACATCGCAGGTTGGGTCATATGTCATTCCCTATTATGAGTCACCTTTATCCCGATCTTTATAATAAAGTTAAGAAGGAGAAACTAGTATGTGATGCATGTCAACTTGGAAAACAAACTAGAAGCTCTTATGTGCTAGCTGATAATCGGAGTAACACACCACTTGAAGTTATCCATTCTGATGTATGGGGTCCCAGTGGAGTTCAAGCTCTAAATGGTTACCGCTCATTTGTTACCTTCATTGACTGCTGTACCAGAGTCACTTGGGTTTATGTGTTGAGAAACAAGAATGATGTGTTTGAATGCTTCGTTGATTTTCATAATATGATCAAGACACAATATAATGCATGCATGAAAATATTTCGTACCGATAATGGGACGGAGTATGTGAACAAGGAATTTGACAAATATTTGTCCAGTTTTGGGATTATTCATCAAACAACTTGTCCAGGTACCTCTGAACAAAATGGCTTGGCTGAAAGGAAAAACAGACACCTTTTGGAGGTTACTCGGTGTTTAATGATGGCTATGAATGTTCCAAAATTTCTCTGGAGTGAGGCGGTGATGACAGCAGCTTACCTGATAAATAGAATGCCATCTAGAGTGATTGGGTATAAAGCTCCAATAGAATGTTTAACTGGTGGTATTTCTTATGTGGTTCCACCAAAAGTATTCGGGTGTGTGTGCTTTGTGAAAGATTATAGACCTTCCGTGAGCAAGCTTGATCCAAGAGCTCTAAAGTGTGTGTTTGTGGGGTATTCGGGAAAACAGAAGGGATATAAATGTTGGTGCCCATCAGAAAAACGAATGTTTGTGAGCATGGATGTAGTTTTCAGAGAACATCAACCATTTTATGGAGAACCTGTGGACTTAACTGATGTCTTTCCTGATCTATATGGTGATGATGTTTCAGATCTGGACAGCGAAGCAGGGGGAGAAAAAGTAGAGAGTAACTGTACTAAATCAAGGGAAATAGTGGTTGGAGTAATACCACGAGAAGACAACATGAAGATAGAAATGTGGGTCCTACAGAAGGAACAAGGTACATCAGGTGATGCACCACGGTGGCCAAAACCAAATGAAGAACAAGAGGTTCGGGTGTACTCGCGAAGACATAGAGCTGAGAATGATCAAGTGCAGGGAGAGGAAGATACTCCATTGGGTCAGAATCCTGAAGCTCAAGTTCAGCTAGACTCGTATAGCTCAAGTTCAGACTCCTCTGCTAGTGATGGTACAGTTTCTGCTCCATTTGATGATCTAGATATCCCTATAGCTCAGAGAAAACAACCTCGCTCCACTGCTGGGAAACTGCCATCAAATTTGTCCCAATATGATATTTCTAATTATGTCTCATATTCTTCTATGGGACCTCAGTATAGAGCTTTTATTGCTGCACTTGACTCGGCTGTAGCTATTCCCCGTGATTGGCAGGAAGCGAAGAGGTGCCCCAAATGGAGAGATGCCATGCTGGAGGAAATGGCAGCACTTGACAAAAATAATACTTGGGTACTTACGACTCTTCCTACTAATAAAAAGGTTGTGGGTTGTAAGTGGGTATTCACTGTAAAACATACTCCAGATGGCAAGGTCGAGAGATATAAAGCCAGATTAGTAGCCAAGGGCTACAGTCAGACATATGGCGTGGACTATGACGAAACTTTTGCACCAGTTGCAAAAATGAGCACTATTAGAACTTTAATCTCAGTTGCAGCAAACTTGAAGTGGAAATTGTTTCAGTTAGATGTTAAAAACGCATTTCTTCATGGGGAATTACAAGAGGAGGTCTATATGGAGATTCCTCCTGGCTTTAATACAAGTGAAACTGAAGGGAAAGTTTGTAGATTAAAGAGAGCGTTATATGGGCTAAAACAGTCACCAAGGGCCTGGTTTGGCAAGCTTCGAAATGAAATTTGTTCATGGGGTTATCAACAAAGCAATGCAGACCACACTTTATTCTTCAAGCATGTTGAACAAAAAATTGTTATACTTACTGTATATGTGGATGACATCGTGATAACAGGTAATGCTGAAGAGGAGATGATGAGATTGAAGAAAGCTTTAGCAAAGACATTTGAAGTGAAGGACTTGGGGTATCTCCACTACTTCCTTGGCATTGAAGTGGCTTATGGTGTGCAAGGTATCTTCTTATCACAAAGAAAGTATGTTCTTGATTTACTTAAGGAAACTGGAATGTTGAACTGTAAAATTGCTAGTACACCTATCGAACAAAATCACCATTTGAACCAGTTGATAAGCATAGATATCAAAGGCTAGTTGGACGGTTAATTTATCTATCCCATACCAGGCCAGATATTGCGCTTATGCTGTAAGTGTGGTCAGTAGGTATATGCATGATCCTCGGACTTGCCATATGAATGCAGTAAATAGAATACTTGGATATTTGAAAGGGTGTCCAGGAAAGGGAATCTTATTTTCAAATCATGCAAATTTGAAAATAGAAGGTTTTACTGACGCTGATTGGGCTGGAAACTTGGATGATAGAAAATCTACATCTGGCTATTGTGTGTTCGTTGGAAATAACTTGGTGAGCTGGAGAAGTAAGAAACAAAGCGTGGTCGCAAGGTCCACAGCAGAAGCTGAATTTAGGTCCATGGCCTCAGGTTTATGTGAAATGATGTGGTTGAGAATATTACTGTCAGAGATCCGGCTGTTTGATGGGGCGCCTATTCACTTGTATTGTGATAATCAAGCTGCCATTAACATAGTACATAATCCAGTTCATCATGATCGAACTAAACATATTGAGATAGACAGACACTTTATTAAGGAGAAGTTGGATGAAGGTGCACTTAAAATCACTTATGTTAAGTCATCTGATCAATTAGCGGATGTTCTGACAAAAGGTGTTAGTGTTGTATCTTTTGTAAGTATTTGTAACAAGATGAGGCTTATTGACATCTTCGCCTCATCTTGAGGGGGAGTGTTGGAAGGACTAGTGTGTAGGCTAGTACTTTGTCAAGGTCTTTTATGTAAATATTACTTTGTATAAAGAGACAGGAAAGAAGGAAGTAGAGGGAGAGAGAGCCTTCCAGAAATCATCTGTCAATTCCCCTTCGAGTCTACTGTAGCGCTAGCGATTTTCTTGAGTTTACAACAGGTTCAAGTCGTGCAGCCCAACTGGTAGGGGTGTCTGTGCAAAATTGCAAATTGCAAAGCTAAGTTAGGGAGACAGCGGGCGTGTTTCCAGAATATTACCATCAATGCGTCCATAACGCTACGATTAGGATCGCATGGTGGCGAATACTTGAGATGCACGGATACAGGAAAGAGGCGGATGCACAAGATACGGCGCCATAGAAAATATAGTTACATCATCAATACTTATATACTCCCTCCGTCCGTATAAGAGTGGACATTTGGGGTTCCATGTTTTTCCGAAAATAAGTGTACGTCTACGTTTCCAACGGTAATTTTGCATCTGCCCCCTCAGTCTAGGCCTCGATTAGCGAGACATGTAACGATTCAATCGAGGGAACGGTGCAAGCTGATGCTAAATTAGCTGGCGGGAACTGATTCTACTGGTTGGATTTCCTTTTGCTTGTGATTAATGAGGCATGCACATTAAATATATACGTGAATCGAAGAAACACCACTGCTGGCCGGTAACTTTAATGAGAGGACGAAGGGGCTTTCTACAAAACTACTAATTTGTCTTAGAAAACCCAGATGTCCACTCTTTAGCGGACGGAGGGAGTACTTACTTACTATTAAAAGAGCAAACATGTTGGGATACATTAAATCTGAAACATCCAATTCTAGATCAACGATCGAGATTACTCTAATATCGAGCACCAAACAAGTCGGTTCCTTGATCCTCTCATATACCGATTCGCTTCTTTTCCTTACCGATCGAACCAAAAAAAAACAGAGCCCGGGACAGATGGCAGCAACCTATTGCCACCGTGAGCATGGAGCTTTACTGGGCGAGGGAGAACGCCGACGCAGGCATGAAGATCCAGGTCATCAACATATCTTGTCAGCTCCAACACGGCTAGCTTCAAGTCCGCTGTGCAGCGGCTCACCAGGAAGTCCTCTTTGATGCCCAGGTCATCGACATAGCTTGTCAGCTCCAACGCGGCTAGCTTCAAGTCTGTTGTGCAGCGGCTCAACGGGAAGTCCTCTTGATGCCCGCCGCCGCGGCGCCACCCTTGGTGTACAGGCCTCGCCCGAGGCCGTGCAGCATATCCGGCGAACAAGGGTGCCCTTCCATCTCCGGTAGTCAACAGCTGCAGATCCGGCGAACAAGGGTGTCCTTGCGTCTCCGGCAGTGACCAGCTGGCGATGGCGTCCACAAAGCAAGCGGCACGCCATCAAGTTCAAGCCGCTGTGCATGGAGGAGCTGAACAAAAATCTCACGACATACGTGTATACCTATATGATGATTGTGATGAGACCAATCTCAGGGATCTTAGTTCGTGAATACTCGCCGCCGTCGACATGCCGTTGTTCACCATCAGAGACATAGCAGTCAGCATCAACGACAGCCAGCCACGCACCTTTTCTCAACGCTCCAAATGCTCTGCTTCCTCTTCAGGTTCCTTGCGCCCTCGTCGCCGGCTGCTGGCGCGGCCGCATCCCCGACGCCAGCGAGGCTATGGAGGGGCTATGGAGTGGGCAGTGCGTGGACGACCAGCCCGCTGAGCCTGAGCCGCAAGCACCGGAGAGCTGAGCTCACATTCTTATTAGAGACTGAACACCGGGGCTGTCCTCTTATCAAATTCATCGATCATCTCTAGCAGATCCAAGCTCTGGGCGATCTCATGCGCGAGGCGGCTGTTCCAAAAGGAGCGATGAAGGCATGCAGTCAGTCTGTAGGTTATGCTTTGCGGAGATGTTGCATATATGGTCTTGGCCTCTTTCAGTTTTTGTAGCTGTTGGTCCTGACAGTTAAACCCAAAAACTGTACGGACCCGTGATATGTAAATGTTGATTCATGGATCTGGACTATTCGTTAATGCATGATCTGGATATTTTGTTAATGCATGGATTTAAAAATACACGAATTCATGAGTTCCTGTTAATACAACAATAAATGTGTTAATGCATGACCCGAAAATGTCTTGTAAATGTATTAATGCATAATAAAAAAAATCATCGTTAATCCAAGTTAAGAGCAAATGATTCCAGTATAAAACAGGACTGTGCCATGCGAGATGGTGGAAGCTAGGGGGTGAAATAAAAAAGAGCTGCACGAATCTTAAAGCATGAACAACATTCCGGATAAATCAGGGAGATTCAACTGGGTGTGGTTTTGCATTTTCGTTGATGGTCACGTCCTAGGTTCTGGAGCTGTCGTTTTTCTTAACAATAGTTTCCGTTTTTTTGTGGTCGCCGTAAGGGAGGTTGCTTGGTTGTGACCTATCTTGTGTTCTGAGTACCACTGCACACGGTTAACTGAAAACCGAGAAACCGAACTGAAAAACCCGAAACCGAACCGAAATTGTGGTTATTTTGGTTTCCGGTTAAGGTTACGGTTAGTAAAATAGCTAACTATATTCCTTGCGGTTAATACGGTTAATAACCGAAAACTGAATGGTTAACCAAAAAAACCGAAATGCCTATTAAATTTTATTAATTTGCTACTTTTATTGACTTTTATTAACTTTATGGGTTACTTGTAGCATGTGATTTGCTACTTGTATAGAATTTTATTGACTTTATGGGTTATTTGGTTACATTGGATCATATGCCTATTAATTTTGTAGTCTATTCTGTTATTTTGTAATATATGGCCACAAAAAGAAATTGTCATTTTAAAATTCACGTCAACTTTGGTTAATTTGGTTATTACCGAAACCGAACCGAAATTAAATGGTTATTACCGTATTATCGTATAAAACCGTATTTACTGAAGTATACAAACCGTATAAACCGAACCAAATTAACCATATTAACCGAACGCGCAGCCGGAGTTCTGAGGCCATGTTGGTCGATCATCTACCCAACAGCTCCTTCCGCCTGGTTCCTGCGGCATGCTCGTGGGCGAACATCCCCCACCATAGCCGCCTGCTCATCCGTCCCCCTCCCACGCGAGCCTCCCGCGCCACCGCCTCTTAGGTTCTCCTCCTCTCAAGCAGCCGCGCGCCGTTGCCATGGATGCCGCCTAGCTCAGCTCGGGTGCCGCCGCTGCTCCGCTCTCCGGATGGCGCCGCTCCTTCTTACCGGATGCGGATGGCCACGCCGTCGCAGCAGCGTTGCGGAGCCGCTTCACGGCAACAACACTGTCGTTGTTGAGCACAGCCTTGTACACATTGCCGCAGCCACCCTTGCGTAGCTTTTCTATATGGTTCGACAAAAAAATGGTTAAGAGGAGAATACGATTTTCCTCCTCTAAACCGCACATAACCGATACCTTATAATTTTTATTTAGATGATAATTCATTGATAATTCGTCTTAGGATTATCGTCTCTCATGTGTTACCTTATTGGCGATGCTTACATGACAATGAAAAATGCGTGAATTGTAAATTCAGTTGTACTTGTACACATTAATATTAGCTTGAAAGTTCGGTAAGAAACATTTTTATGAAATGGAAAATATAATTTTATATATTTATCTGCACGTGCATTGCGAATGCACGTGCACGTTTACTAGTGAATAACAAAAGGCAATACAAATAGTTGGGAAGAAAAAATAGTCCTAAATAAACTTAGAAAAAATAGCAATAGTAAGAGTGGCAATACAAATAGTTGATAAGAAAAAATAGTCCTAAATAAACTTAGAAATAGTAAGAGTGCGCTGCTTTGTGATGCGTGATGCGTCGCTGCCTCCGGCGACACTCTACGCGAACTGCCAGAGTTCCTCATGCCGCCGCGCGGGCTCGCCGGCTTGCCTCCACTGCCTCATCCCTATACCTTCCTTCCTGACTTTCTCTCGCGCCGCTGGCCGGCCGAGTTGAAAAGGAGAGAAATCAGGATTTGAGAACAGGCGAGCAACTGTCAACAGAGGAAAGTGATGAAGGTGGAACAAGTATCGATCCATGCGGTAGCAATTGAGACCTGGCTGTAAATACTAATAGTCTGGGTTATTTGGGCTTCTCTCTAGACTTTTTAATTAGCTGTAGCACGACGAGTTGGCAACTGCTCGCTGATCAAAAGAATTCCGCTGGCTCTGGCTAGCTAGGTGACGACATGTCGTACCCGGTGGGCAGGGCAGCGGCAGTTAGCAGAAAGAAGCTACTCCGAAACATTATGCTCGAGATAATTAATGGAAACGAGCTTAAAATAGAGAACGAGTAATGATATATACCTTCTGGCACGTGCAATGTTGTTTTGATATTATAAATCAACAGTGCATGCCATTTTTATCTGGAAACTATGGGGGCATGCAAAGATTACTTAATAATTTCTTATCATCTATGCATCTAATAGAAATAGTGAAAATAATTTTGAAGTCCCGTGCGTGAATCAGATCGGTCATTCACTGTGCACCGATAGACTCACTAGTAGAGACAGGGCCTTTCGTCCAACCCCTTTAGTCCCGGCCCACTTACAAACCGCGACAAATGGCCAGGCCACGTCGCCCGAAATAGCCCAGGCGCCCCTCCCCCCTTTTGTCCCGGCCCGTGAGGACCCTTTTGTCCCGGTTTGAGATACAAACCGGGACTAAAGGGGTCCGCGGCGATACAAACCGGGACTAAAGGGGTCCGCGGCCCGCAGCGGCCAAGTCCCCCCCCCTTTAGCGGCCGCGGACCCCTTTAGTCCCGGTTTGTATCTCAAACCGGGACAAAAGGGCTGACACCCTATATATATGCCAGCACCCTCTCCACTCACTCTGTTTTTTTCCTGGTGGAGGAGGTGTGGTCTAGTGCTATTTTTTCTCTCCTTCATATGCACTCAAGGTGTTCGATGAAATGCATGTTAGAGTGATGCCATTTGAGTTCACACAATACACACATGATATGAGGTGCCCGAGCCACACTTAAGCTTTCACCTCTTTATTTCCACTTGTCCTAAAAGGTTAGCAACTATTTTCTAGTCGGTCACCGTGCGGTACTAATTTTAGTATCGTCATTGCGTTTGATATATAGTTGTATGATGCAGATGAGCCATCCATGGATGTACGGTGACCGACGCACAGCCGCTTACAGAGCAGGCGTGCATTCTTTTCGCGATGCGGCCGAGGCGAACAAGCATGGGGTGGCTTTATGTTTTGTCCATGTGTTAAATGTCTGAATGTGAAGGATCACACTAACTCAAGAGTCATTCTAACCTAGATAAAAAACTCCAATCTACAAATCAATCTAACCTAGATAAAAAAAACTCTCGTGCAAATCGGATCGGCCGTTCGATTAAGGATTGAATCGGGTGGATTAAAAAAAAAAAGAAGGATCGAATCAGGTGGGCCCATCGTGGAGGCCGGGTGAAATAAAGAAATGCCCCTTGCGACGTGTCACAGCTTCGAAAAAAACTGAAGACCGTCACGTCGGCTCTCAGTCAAAAAAAAATCCATTTCCCAAGGAAACTAAAGACTAAATCTTTTATTTACTTTTGTGAAAACTATTTATCATTTGTTAACCCGTTGCAACGCACGGGTATTGTGCTAGTAATTATATTCCTAAAAAGATGTACAGTACTATATATATTTGATATTTCCTAAATACTTCTCGAGGCACAACTTGGTGTTTTTTTTTAATTGCAGCTACATATCGTAGCTAGAGAGATCCTCGAGGAAATATGTGTAATTTTGCCGACTGGTGATGCGGATTTATTTCATTCAAATAATTCGATAGCACGTCATGCATCGTACATGGATCATATATCGCCTATAGGGGACAGTAGGTCTAATAAACTGAAACTGGACGTGTTGTGCAAGCTTGCATGGATCGATCTAGTCTCGCTCCGCCGTTAGTCACTGGATGGATCAAGCGTTCGGGTTCTCATCGCTGAAGATGGCCAGCGATCCGTCGGAGCCGTAGGGGTAGTAGCCGTCGTTGCTCGGCGGCGGGGGTGGCGCCGGGTAGTAGTAGTTGCTGCCGTTGCTCGGCGGGTAGTAGTAGCCGTCATTGCTCGGCGGCGGGATGTAGTAGTTGCCGTTGTTGCTCGGCGGCGCGGGTGGCCGGGTAGTAGTTGTAGCCGTCGTTGCTCCGCGGGTAGTTGTAGCCGTTGTTGCTCCTGGTGGGGGTGGCGGCGGGTAGTTTGGAGGAGACCAGGGCTGGTAAGGAGGAGGAGACATCGGCGGTGTCGGAGTAGGAGGAGCCGGCGCCGGGGCCCTGCTTGGTCGCGATCCGTCGTACTCGATGGTGACATACCTCCTTAGCTTGGTCGCGAGCCGCTTCCTGAGATCCTCGGCGTCCGCCGAGCCAAAGACCTGCACCTCGTTCGTCTGGAACGACGCCCACACATTCTCCACCCCTGCAACCAATCAAAAGACATCAACTCATGAAGCGCTTGTACCTGTACTATGCAAAAAAAAAAAAAACTATGCACATATGCATATGCATGGATAGACTCTCGAACACACGAGGCATAGTTACCCTTCATTTTTCCGAGATCTTCCGGATCTTCTTCTCGCACCCAGGACAGTGCACGTCCGTCTTGAGGTAAACCGGCGCCATTGTTATGCTGCTGAGATCGCCTCCCCTTCCTCTGATCAATTCGACCACGTACGTGCTATTCGCAGATGTATATGCCCTTTTTATATAAGAGAGGAGCGGGGAGAAATCAAGCAGGCGATCAGGCGGGCTGGAAAGCATCCCTAATCCCTCGATTACCTCCCTTGACAATTAAGGAGCGCCGATCTCGTACATCAATTCTGATCTATACTTGCCGTTTTATATTATGCTTGCCTTTCTTAGGAGTTAGGAGAGCCTGATCCGTGGAAGCAAACATAGAAGGATAAATACGTCGACTTGCATTGAGAGGAGAAATTGATGATTTTCCACTAGATTTGTGATGAAAATAGCGTCAAATGAAATACATTGAATGGCAATTCATAGCAATTTTATGTAGTCAAGAGAAGAGAAGCTCCAGGCGACCCTCATCCAAATGACAATTTGGTTTAATTAGTGACAAGAGCACGATCTCTAGGTCATTGTAATTTTTTTTGCGAAACACAGACGCTCACATACACGTGCACACACTCCCTACGAACGCACGCACCCACACCCCTACCCATATGAGCACCTTGATCCGACAGACTGAGCCGGCGGTGGAGTCTTGAGATTTTCTAGGTCAAGGTGGTCGTATCCACCGCCCGAATAGATAGAAGAGGTGACGTAGTTTATAAGGGAAACCCGGTCCAAAACCATACGAATTGTACAATGCCCTGTTTATGCGGAAAATATGGCCAAAAAACCTCACAAGCGAGGTGACCCGCCGTCCACACGACACAAGCCGACCAAACGCCACAGACACACACCACCTGCTCCGGGGCTGCCGCCCTGGCGTACCAACCAGGACGAAACTTCGCATTGCCCAAGTCAGAACCAGTACGAGACTGCTTTCCGCACAACACCAGGACGCCACCCAAATCATCCTTCTTCGGGGCCGCCGCCCCGGTGTAGCAACCATGACGAGGCTTCGCATAGCCCAAAGTCGAACCAGCCGGGTCGACGAACCTGCTGGCCGCACAGCATCAGGACGCTGATGACCAACAAGTATAGGAGATCTATCGCAGTACTTTCGATAAATAAGAGTGTCGAACCCAACGAGTAGCAGAAATGTTGACAAGCAGTTTGAAGTAAGGTTTCACTTTAAATACTAGCAGACAAGTTTTTAGTGGTTTTATAATAACGGATAAATAAAATGCGAGTAAATAAAAGAGAGTAAAAATAGTTGCAGCGAGTGGCCCAATCCTTTTTAGCACAAAGGACAAGCTGGTTGTTTTACTTATGATGGCTAAAACGTTTCTGAGGACACACGGGAAATCGTCTAGTTACTTTCGCTTCATACCACTGATTACTCTTTAATGTTTGGATAAGTGTTGTGTGGGTGAACATATACTAATGCACCGCCTTACTTGGACCAGTACACACTTGTGATTACACCCCTTGCAAGCATCCGCAAATACAAGGGAGTATTTAAGATAAATCTAACGACAACCTTAATCTCTGAGATCCTACACTCCCTAGTGCACTAGTTTACCAACGGGGTTTAGGTTTCTGTCGCTCCGGCAACCCTCAATAAGTAAACTAAATGCACAATGCATTCCCCGAGGCCCATAAAGGTGAAGTACCATGTAGTCGACATTCACATGACACCACAAATTAAATATCAAACCATTAAATATTACTCAGCATAATGCCACTACTAGCAACCAGACTTCTCCCATGTCCTCAAGAACTAAGCGAACTACTCACAAGACATCATATGGATTATGATCAGAGGTGATTTGTATGAATAACAATCTGGTCATAAAAAGAATTCACCGATAAAACTCAAAAGCATCAACCACACGGGGTAATCAACATCGGGAGAGTAATCCCAATGAACTACACAAGGTACAACCACAGATGTTACAGCGGAACGGAGTGGAGCGGTGGGGATGATGGTTTTGGCGGTGGAGATGATGTAGAGGATGATCCTGATGAAGCCCGGCGTGATGACGATGACGATGCCGACAATTCCCCCCTCCGGGAGGGAATTTCCCCGACAGTTTTCTGCCTGCCGGATAGCTCTTTCTTCTCTGTCTCGGTTCCGCCCCGAGACGGCGGCGGAAAATAATACGAAATCTCTCCTAGAAGTTTTAGGTCACGAGGAAGATATACGCGAAAGGGAAGCGTCCGAGGTGGACCAGGGCGGCCAGGTGGGCCCCAGGCGCGGCCAAGGGTGGGCCCACGCCTGGGTGCCGTCTGGGCATCCTGTGGCCCGCCTCGGGTCGATCTTTTGACAAAATAGTAACTTCTGTATTTTTTCGTAATTTCTGGAGCTCCGGAGAATAGGCATCCTGACGATGCTTTTTTCAGCTGATTCCTGGCTCCGGCGATAAATCCCGAGGAATTGGAAAACATGCAAAATAAGATATAATGACATAAGTATTGCATTCTAATATGAAATATATCAATGAATAAGAGTGAATTATGATATAAAATAATGATGCAAAATGGACATATCAACTCCCCCAAGCTTAGACTTCGCTTGACCCCAAGCGAAAACTGAGCTCGGTAAACATGACCACAGGTTTATGGAGTGAAGTGTCGATAATGAAGAATACGAACATGAAGCATCAGTATGTAGTCTTTATTTTAAACAACAACATTTCTTACAAACTTCACTTGAAACAAGTGATGAAACAGTTACAAGTAAAAGTACATCAAGAAAATCTTAAATAAGTAATGGCAAACTTCGTTCTTGGTCAGAGAACAATTAACACATCAAACTTATCTTTCAAGAAGAATCTTTATATAAGAGCTATGTATAAGCAAATGTCACATGTTCAACTATCACGGTCCTTACATTCATTGGGAACTTTCAAGATCACATTCTTGCAATTAAAAACTCTAGTGCCAACACAAAGGAAGGTGAAACATGATCAATCATATTGACACCATATAGATGGTTGTATCTCCACAACACCCATGCTTGCTTGTGGAGAGTAAGAGGGATAGGTATACTGACTCAACATAAAAGTATAAGCCCTTCGCAGAGTGAGGGGGGATGCCCAACCAGGTAGGCCCAGAACCACGAGTCGGACCACAAGACCGGGTGGCCCAAAACCCATCCGAAGGACATCTTTCAAGATACCGGGTCCCCGAAGAACCCGGTGGGTCGGCTCAGGACAGCAGCAAGATAATCTCCGAAGAAGATAGCGATCCGCGTATCCCGAAGAGTGCGCTCCACGAAGCCGCACTTGTAGCAAGATTAGCTCCGCCGCGTAGGTCACCCGTCATTCCCTTTATGCATATGCATGAATAACAAAAGGCAAAGGGAACTCCGGAGGGTCTCCATCCCAGGAAAAAGACCTATTTGTATCGTGCGCCTTCTTTGCTAATTGATGAGCCACCTGGTTTGCATCTCTAGGACAATGTTGAAACTGAATATCTCGCATCGAACTTGCTTCAGAAAACACTCCGCCATAATTGCCGAATATGGACTCCAGACTTCGATTAATCCTGTACAAGCTTGGATCAGCTCAAGCGAGTCAGGTTCTATAGTTACATTTGAACATCCGAGCTGCTCCAAAAATCCCAAGCCTCTCAACAAGGCGAGTGCCTCAGCTGTTGCAGCATTCAGCACATTCGCTAACGGACAAGCCATACCAGCAATTGCCTCTCCTTTATGATTTCACAAAACAGCACCCACCGCGCCTAAGGCTAATCCATTAGCATGAAAAGTTGCGTCAGTATTCAGTTTGTATGTACCCAGAACCGGCTTAGTCCAACGGATATCTTTCTTCTTTGAAATTCCTTTAGACGAACTGAAATTTGCAGTCAGCGCATTGATAGCAAAAGCCGAAGTGGTAGGATTTGCAACAGTCACACCTTTAACGAACTCTCTTCTTTGCCACCAAATGTACCAACAACTAACCGCAATAGATTCTTTTAAACCCAGCTGATTAAGCACAGGTGAGCTTCTTTTCACGCTACATAAGAATATAAGATGAACTCCAAAATCACAGAACCTGACCGGTCAATTTTCAGAGCTTGATCAATAATATCCCACAGCCCCAACTCTTTCCAAACGTGACGTGTCCTCACACAATTAAATAACTAGTGTTCTATATCTTCCGCACCATGATGGCATACAGGACACTCCGCTGGAATCCGAATATGTCTATCAGCAAGAATTGACCTTCCAGGAACCACTCCATGCAATGCTTTCCACATGAAATTTTTAATTATGCTCGGAACATTTAACTTCCACAGATTATCCCAAACTGGATTAATAGCCGAAGGGCTCTGTCCATCACCTCTTCGAGTCTGTGCGCCAAACTGATGCTCCCATTCGACATTAAGCGGACCGGACAGAAAAGGTAAAAGATTTAGTTTGATGCCATGCAATAAAATCTTCTGTTAAATGTTCACTTAACGGGATCATGAGAATTCTTTCTGCGTCCACGGCTAGCAAATTCTCACGGATTAACTGCTCATCCCACTCACCAGATATAGGGTCAATAAGTTCATCAACAGTGCGAAGCAAACATTCTCCTCTACTGGAGAAAACCTTTCTAGTCGGACTGTTTGGAAGCCAGTGATCATCCCAAATATTAATCTTAGTTCCCGATCCATAGTTTGAATTAAAAGGTTTCCTGAGCGGTTGGGCTAGTTATGTTTTGCCGGAAAACCCCTGAGATTTGTAGAAAAACACTATTTTTGTCAGAAATTCGCTTTGGAGCTCGGGCTCATATGCTCCCGTTATTTTTGACAAAATTTAGCAAATTGAAAACTCATCAAAAAATTCCGAAAAAAATCATGCATGTACCTGACCATGTTGCGCACCACCATGATTTTTTTCGCGCCGAAATGACATCGTATGCGCCCTGTACAAAAATGACAAATTTCCTGTCAGATTTGAGATTCAAAATTTGAATTTTCTGACACGAAATTTGTCATTTTTGTACAGGGCGCGTACGATGTTATTTCGGCGCGAAAAAAATCATGGTGGTGCGCAACATGGTCAGGTACATGCATGATTGTTTTCGGAATTTTTTGATGAGTTTTCAATTTGCTAAATTTAAAATACCGGGAGCATATGCTCCCGGGAGCCAAAACGCTGCTCTCTATTTTTGTCCCATATGTTAGGCCGATATAGAAATATACTCAAACCGAATGTGCCCCTGATATTCTAATGGAAACTAAGCTACAGTATCGACTTAGAAAATCAGTTTGTACTCCAGAAGAGATTTCGGGCTTCCAGTATTCAGTGATCTATTTATTAAAATAAGAATAAAAATCAAATCTATAAGTTTTGAAAAAATATGCATGTTTTCAATGATGTATACTATAAATGTGGAAAATCTTGATTAAAAATACTTTATATTGTGAGCTACACGAAAATGACAAATGTGAGATCTAAATGTGCATACCTTCAAATCTTCAAAATATACATAATTTTGTTATTTTTGTGTAGTTCCAAATATAAAGTATTTTAAATCTGTATTTTATGTTTATGGGATACATAAATGTCAACATGCAGTATTGTTTTAAATCTTTGAAAATTATAAATATTTTTATTTTTTAATAGAGACAACATTTACCTCGTGAGATAAAATGAATTTCCGTTTGAACTCACGTAATATTACCTAATCTTGTTTACTTTTTTTTAGAAAACTTGGTTTATTTTATTAAGAAAAGACAAGATTATGATACGTCCGATGCACTAGGTGTTGTGTTGTTATTTTGAATCTGATTAATAATTTCTAGCTATTGACTGGGCTTTGTTGGATGGGTTAGCTCTGCTATCTGCTACTGTAGATGGTTGCTGGATAGCGGTGCAAATGGTGGAGGGGTCATGTGGGTGCAATTTGCTGAATCGTGGGAAGGTAGAATATTAGATTTTTTTTTCCAATTTTGTAATTATTCAATATCCATTCTCATTCAACAATGGATACAAAGAATCATGCACTACTAGGCGGAAAGTCGCAGACTCCCGAGTTCCAGTGATCTATATATTTTAGGAAAATTAAAAATATATTTACAATTTTTAAAAATAAAATCAGAAAAAAATCGAGTGTAGTCAATGATGCATCTAACTAGCATGTAAAATTCGACTGTAGTCAATTCTTTAAATTATGAGCTACCCAAAAAATGATAAAATCTTTATATATTAGAGATTTGAATGTGTTTAGTTTTGTACAGCTCAACATATGAAGTATTTTAGACCGAAATTTTGCACATTTGTGGATACATCATTAGCAACATGCAGATTTTTTTAGATTTTCAAAAACTTGTAAGCGTGATTTTTAAATTTTCTAAATGAAGAGAGCACTGGACCCCGGCAGGCAAAAGCCTCCACTCGAACCACTAGGCTACTAAACTGATACTGCATGGGAATAATTTCCAAGGGAATTTTACTAAGTTCTATGGTAAAGTTTACGACAGTTTTGAATGGGGGCCTATACCACTTAATATTGGCAATCTTAAGAGGCTTAGCAGTCTTCACATGGACTACAATCTTATCACTAGTAATATACCATCAACAATGGGAATTTTCACAACTTGCGAAAAGTTGTTTTGGATCCTGGTCACCAGTGATCCGTTTATTTAGAAAAAATAAAAACTATATTTACGATTTTCAGATTTTTTTTGGATGTTGCCCTAATGATGCATCCTACAAACATGAAATCACATCGGGAAAATCTTGGAAAGTGTCTATATGCAGATCTATACATTACACATTTTTGTGTAACTCAGAATTTAAAGTATTTCAAATTGAAAATTTGCAGCTTTGTGAGGTACATTATTAACAACGTGCAACATTTTTTCTAGATTATTAATAACTTGTAAACATGATTATAGAAGAAAAAAAAGGAGCATCGGTACACGACAGCTCGGGAGCCAAAAATCTTCACTCCACAACATGGTCTTTCTATCCTTCTCACAAAACATATTTTCATGACAAATCTTGGATACTATTGGCAACCTAGTTCAGCCAAATTCTCTGAAATTGGATGGAAACAACATTAGTGGTAGTATACCTGCAGACATAGAACGTTGTAAACAATTCCAAATACTAAACCTTACTTACAACTCACTAGATGGAAGTGTACCAAGTAGCATCTTCCCAATTTCTTTGCTTTCTCAAGAGTTGGACTTGTCACACAATTACTTGCTTGGAGGAGTGCCAGTGGACGTAGGCAATCTCATTAATCTGAACAAATTTAGCATATCAAATAATAGGTTGGCTGGCAACATCCCATCCACTCTTGGCATGTGTGTGGATCTGGGGTATCTTGAGATGCAAAAGCAACTTCTTTGTTGGAAGCATTCCACAAACTTTTGCCTTAGTTGGCATAAAAAAGATTGATATTCTCACAACAATTTGTCATGAAATTTTTCAGAGTTCTTCTCGAACTTAAGTACCATGCGAGATCTCAATTTATCCTTCAGCAATTTTGATGGATCAATTTTGAGAGGTGGTATTCTTACAATGCTGGTGGTGAATCAACTGAAGGGAATGATGATGTGTGTACTACTAGCATTTCAGTACAAGTTCCACACCAATTGGCAGGAAAGAGAAACACAATCCATTGCTGGTCCTACTGATATTTATTCCAACCATTTATTCTTGTTATAACAATTTAGTCAGGTGCTGTAATAACTTACTGGAGGAAGAGACGCCAGAATGGAGAACATAAAGAAGATATCATACGAAGACATTGTGAGGGCAACAAATATGTTCTGTTCCGCAAATCTAATTTTTTTTCTGAAATGGGAGCAAAAGCCCCAGCCTCTGCATGCACGCAACTTTTTTTATTGCAAAGTTTTGAAAGAGTTATAAGCGTATTACAAAACGAGAACAAGTCTCCAAAGCGACTACAAGCCAGCCACTAAAAAGAACAGGTAAAAAAGTGTCGAGGCAGCACAAATTCTTCGATCATGCTGCCACCCATCTCTGTTGAGGATAGCACGGACGACCGCCATCAGACGATTGCATCCAGCCTCCATGTAAGATCTCTTGTCTTGCGGCAAGAGGAAAGACCACATACTGATCCAATAAGTAGCTCTGTTGACAACCTATAAGAAATGTGCATTTTCAATCTTATTAAAAACCACATTGTTTCTACAATTCCAAACAACCCATATGAAGGCACATACGCCAATGCGTATTTGGTTTTTAGTTTTCTTATCAATTCCAGCTAGCCATGAACCAAACAAATTAGCCATGCTAGTTGGTGGTGAAATTCCGCAAATCTAATTGGGTCAAATAATTTGGAGTTAATTATAAGGGCAGTTTGAAGCGCTCGGAAGATCAAGTTGCCATCAAGATTTTTAGCCTTAACATTTATGGAGCAGATAGGATCTTTGTTGCGGAGTGTGGAGCCCTAAGAAATGTCCATCACCGAAATATTGTAAAACTCATCACTTCATGCTCTTCCGTGGATTCTACCAGGAAAGATTTCAAGACCCTAGTGTTCCAATACACGCCGAATGGGAACGTAGAAATGTGGCTACATCCAAAAGCCCTTGGACATTGTAAGCCGTATATTTTGACTTTAGGCAAAAGGATCAAAATTGGTTTGGACATAGCATTTGATTTGCATTGTTTTCATAATCAGTGTACATCTCCACTGATACACTATGACTTGAAGCCAAGCAATATTCTTTTGGATCTTGACATGAATGCGTATATACTGATTTAGACTGAATACACATCAATATCATTCAACAAGTTTGGCCTGTCTGAAAGGATCCATCAAGTACATCCCACCATGTAAGGTTAATCATATGCTCAGTATATTTGAGCATATTGGTTATGCCCATTTAAGTGCCGCGAGTTGTGTTAGGAACTATACGTGTTTAGTTCATTTGCCACGACACTTACAGTGAATCGGAGGGAGTAGAACATGACAACAACACGACCGAAGTTATGAGGAAGTGTGTGATTCGCTGGTTAGAGTAGGCATCTCTTGCTCCAAAACATTTCCGAGAGAGCGGCCAGACATTGGACGAGTTTCCACTGAGATCCTTAGGGTTCGTTTGGTTGAGTGACTATGTAAAACTGGTTGAGGGCACCCCCAACCACCTGGTTGGTGGTAGCCATTTTTCATATTAGTTTTGAGGGATAAGAAGTGGTTGGGGCAGCCATATTTATGTTTGTTTTGAGGGATTAGACATGGTTAGGGTGATATGGTCACTTATTGTTAAGATGGCGAGAATAGCCCTTTAAAGGGAAAAGTTTGTTCAAATATTTATATTATAATTTGCTAAGGAAAATTTCTTAATATATTGGGGTAAAATATCAGCACACGGCATAACGTTTGTTAAAATATTTAAAAGGGATTTTTTTTCCAAATATTTAAAAGGCAATTTTTGTTCAAATATTTAAAAGGAAAGATTTGTTCAAATATTATTAATACTAGCACAATATCCGTGCGTTGCTACGGGAAATATGTGATGAATGCCTACAAGTGCGTGTGGCTCAATGCCCGTGCGTTGCCACGGAATCATGTTGAATATAGATAAGAATAAAGTCATTTGACTACAATAACCTACAATATCAAACTCCTAGTGTATAGCCATTATTTGAATTTATTTCAACCCGAAATGAAGCATTGTTTCGACATATGCCAGATGGCTCAATCAAAGAAACAACTGCAATAATTTTTTTGATAATATCAGAGACATTGATGTTTTGTTGAACCAAACTATGAAACTAATAAAAGAATAATTTCTAATTTCTAATCATCAATCTAACAAGATCATGGCCCTATTTGATGTAACTCTTTAACTTAAAAAAGTGAGTTCCCATCAAAAAAAATTTGTGTCCACTTATACTTTCGGAATAGAAAAACTAAGATGAATGCTTTGTGTAGAAGAGATCATGCATGAAGTTAAAAAAAAACCATTTCTTATTTAGGTACTCCCTCTGGTCGGTTAAAAGTGTCGGAAGAATTGAGCGTACGACGCACAAACTCATAGCTGTACGTGCGACAGTCTTTTAGGATCGGAGGGAGTAATATAAATGCAACTCTACTAAAAAAGACAAAGGTAGACACAACATTCCAGGAACCAGCCGATTTAAGATGTATTAGCATTAAGAATTAGAAAATAATCTGGTACTGTCATGGTTGAGCTTTTTGCATACGGTAACAGCCAAGCCTTTTCAGTAGTTTGACGCTGCTCTACATCCTGCTGTCCTTTGCCTTTTTTTTTTTTGAGAACACAGTACAACACAGACGCTCACAAATACGCACGTACACTCACCCCTATGAACGCACACACGCACACCCTACCCCTATGAGCACCTCTGAAGGACTGAGCCGGCAGATCTTGAGGTTGACGAAGTCACCACAGGCGCCTCGCTGTTGACGGGCACGCCACCTACCACTGAAAGAATAGCGCCGGATAAACCTGGAATAAATCCAGGTAAATGCAAACGCCCACGTCAAGTCTAGGACTTGAACCTGGGTGGGCTGGTTCCACCACAGGGAACCCAACCATCAGAGCCAAGCTCCGTTTGCCCTGCTGTCCTTTGCCTATTTACCTATCCATCTTATCCGCTTCCTGCTCCTTGCTTCCTAGTGCTAGTACAGACTACAGACCAACAGGATGTATAGCAGCATGTAGCATGCGCGAGTTGGAGGCTCGCAGCTCCAGACCAGATCCACGCGCAGCTCCAACAACCCTCTTCCTCCTCTCTTTCTCCAGATCAGATCCACATACAACTTCTAATCCGTTCCTCCTGCAGGATATTTGTGTGTGGTCATGTGGTGCCGTATGAAAGGCCACGATGGTGTCCAGAACGAGTGGTCCGGACGGCCGCGTCCATGACGGCATCAACCTCCTCTTCTATCCCCTCCTCAGGCCCTCGGCTCTCGTTTTTTCGGCGAGGTGCAGAACGGCCGTCGCGGACCAGCCTCCAGCCTGCGCAGCGACACCTCACCTCTGCGTCGAGAAGACATGCGGAAGGGGGGAGGGCAGGGACGCCGGTCGCCGGAGATCCATCGGGTGGCGGTGGCCGTTTGGTACTTTGGTGAACGAAAAAATCTGCGCGACTCAGGGATTTTCCTCGTCGGGCGTGAGGTGTGAAGGGAGAGAAACTGAGCGAACCAGACATGTAACTTAGTTGTACTGCGGGTTGATTTTAGAAAAACAGAGGGACCAAAATGAAAAACGCCACGACGTACAACGTACAGTCGACTAAGGATATTATATAGTAGAGATATAAATAAGGAAAAGTTTGTCAAATATTTAAAAGGGGTATATTTCGCGTCAAGATGCCTCCTATTTTTACAAGTGGTTAGTAATTTCTACAAGCGCAATCCTAGGTAGGTGGATAACCACAGGTGCCCAATCAAATCAAGTTAGATGCTTTTAAAAGCTGGACTTGGAATAAGGGCGTGTTCGGCAACCCTCTGGCAGCCAGCTTCCCAAAATCTTAGCGAGAAGCTATGCCGAATGTCTAAAATCTGAGAAGCTAGATTCGAGAAGCTTGGCCGATAGCATGTAAAAATCGTGGAGCTAGCAAATCGGACTGCTGGGAAATTCGAGAAGCTGGCTTTGCATCGAAATTACGGCCGCATGCCACCGCCAAGTGATGACCGAACAATTTTCTTTCTCTATTTCTCTTCACGTTGCTCCTTCTCGCTCCCAGTCCCAGCCGCCGCATCTCCTTTTCCCCTGCTCTCCACCGAACCCTAGCCTAGGCGCGCGCCGCCGGCCTCCGGCGACAACGCCGCCGTTCCTGCAGCAGGTCGCCCCGGGCGTCCTCTATCGTACGAGCTCGCGGACGCCATCCCTGCAACCCCGCCCTCCTCCGGCCGCCCTCCTCCCGTCGCCCCGACCTCCGGCCGCCCCGGCCTCTTCCGGCCGAACACCAGCTCGACCTCCGCCAAGTTCTTCACGAAGGTAGTTCCAGCATGCGAACAAGCCCAGCAAAACCGAAATTGGGCTGCTACCAACGGGCTGCATTGCTCAAAACTGGGCTTCCAGCCCAACAGTAGAAAAGAAGCTGCGCCGAACGTTTTTCAGCTTCTTCTAACGATTTGAGAATCCTGGAGACAGACTGAGAAGCTGGAAGTTGAGGATTTGAGAAGCTAGGCCACTACCGAACACGCCCTAAGACTGGAGAGGGTGAACCCTCGAATCTGAAGTTTCAAGTTTCTGAACATGCCCCAGAGAAGAACGCTCCAGATCAAGCAGATAGACATGGCAGACGCCCTAGATCAAGCATCTCGGCCCAAGGAACCAGCAATGCATCGTGAGGAAATCAAAGATCCAGCATTAACTGTTCCTGCAAGAAGTCGGATTCACGGCCGGGGTCCAAACGGTTTGCTATGCTGGCACCTTCCTTTTTTCGGTCAAATAATCACGGTGAGCTTTCTCGGTTTTAATCCACACCATTAAAATTAAATTTTCTGGACTAGTTCTCCTCAGCTAGCAGCGGCATCATTTGTTTAGAGCTAAGCATCACTAATGGAAAATTACGGCGCTTAATGCTGCTAAACTGTCCCTTCTGTCATTGTTTCAGATATGCCACGGCTTGCTGAGGCAACACTTACTCTGTTGCGTCAAGAATCATGCTGTCAGCAAGTTGAGTCGGACGGCGAAGATGAGGGAGACATTGATCATGATGAAGTCCTCATGGACGCAGTTTCAGATCTTTTGCCTGCTTTTGCGAAAGTGATGCGATCTTACTTCGACCCTATCTTTGCAAAGTTATTTGACCCCTTGATGAAATTTGCTGTGAGTCCCCCCCCCCCCCCCCCCCCCCCCCCCCTCCTCCTCTCCCCACTTGAAACTTGACAAAAGGCCAGTTGCAACCGACTTACAACTGGAGAAAAAACTCAGTTACAACTCACTTGTAACTGGACAAAAAATTCAGTTACAGCTAACTTGCAACTAAAAATTCTCGTTTGCAACACAGTACAACTGAATAAAATCTCATTTGCAAACGCTTGCAACCGTAAAAAAAGCCCAATTACAACCCATTTGTAACTGGACAAAAAATTCAGTTACAACCCAATACAACAGGATAAAAACACAATTTCGACTGACTTGCAACTAAAATATCTCAAATGTGACTTCCTTCTCTAACATCCAGAGTGTCGAATGGTAGTTGTTCTCACGGAGAGGAATGCAAAGACACGCGCATAGGTGGAAACCGAAAAACAACGGACAAAACAATTCAAGAAAAAAAAACTAATGGCCCATGAGCCAACACCTGAACATGCAGCAATAAAAGGCCCGTAAACTACTCACTTACACGGGCCGCTAGGGACGCTCATGCTTACCTTGCACGCGCGATCACAGCGCTCGTGCGGTCGTGCCTGACACTCGCAGGAAAAAACAGGAAAAACGAATCTTGGAACATTAGATCCAGCGGTTAGGAACGTGATTGAGATTTTTTTGAGTTCTCAGGCAACTTAGAACTAGCAAAACCGTTGTTTTATCTGTATTATATCCATGAATTTGTACGGGATTTTTATAACATTATACCGTGAAATGTTACGAAATTTTCTAAAAGAGGATATGAGATCCTTTGACACAAAATTCATGCTCATAAATATCCCAATTTCTTCTTAGCACGTCGTGCGCTTTGCGCCTCCTTGAGCGCACGCGAACACAGAGAGAGCATATATGTACTCACAAAATATATGAGGTTAGCCACATAAAAATCTATTTCAAATTAAAAAAAACGTAACTTTCAAACTAAGCGTCAAAATTAAAATCGGTTTTCGCCGTTGTGGTTCTTGCCACGAGATTTTCGAAACTAGATTCTAAAAATTATTTTTTAAAAGCAACTTTCCTTCATGAAAAAAAGTTTGAGAGAACAAATTGCTCTTTCATCAAAAAGTTGCTTTTTAAGCCGTGATTGGGAGACAATTTACTAGAGATGGTGGTAGCTACACACCATGTCATTATACGGCGATGTAAGCAACTTTATAGTACAAAGTTGCTTTCGAATATGTATATATGAGATCTTGTTTTTGAAGATCTATTGACAGTGAACCGGTTTGTAATTTCAGCACATGATTTTTAATTACCAACAAGCCCGTTTATTAGAACTTGCCAAATTTAAATTTAAATTTTTATAATAACTATATTTTCTTATGTTTAAATTATGTTGTACTATGCAATCAAGTTTTATGTGATTTAGATAGAAATATGAACATATTGTTGAGAATGGGAAAAATATATAGGGCCGGCCGTTTGGGGGATGCCGTCGGGGCAACACCCCTAATGGATAGGGGCGGAGCAACGTTCAAATACTGGTGTCAATTGACACCGGTGACTTCCGAAAATACTTAAGAAAATAGCGATTGTACTAAGCTAGTGACACCATCGGTCTAGCATAGTCAAGCTGCAACCATAGTATATGACCCGACGGCTCATTTTTCTAGCTCCGCCCATGAGGCTAGACCCATCCCGCTCTCGTGGTTGACGGGCCACTCTACCTCTCCCCTTCACTGCATACGCAATCAAAACTCATTCGCAGCTGACATCCCTCTCCCGAGCTTGTGCGACCCGTGAATTGTAATGCGTGCAAACTCTTGAATAAATCAATAAAACAGCCATATGCATCACTTTGATGCAGAGCCTGGGGCAAGCCTCCATTTGTATAAAAAAAAATCCCTCTCCCGAGCTCATTTAAGTTTTTTGAAACTTTTCTTTTTTTTGAAACTCCGAGCTCATTTAAGTGGTGTCCTAGTTTTGCACGTAACCACCAATTTGACTAACATGAGAATTATGTTATACAAAATATACCATAATTTTTGTATTTAAACACGAATTTGCAGTTATTTAAAACTACTACATCATGAAATGGGGAGGAAGGGGGGTATGTTCCAGTATCCATCTCCGCGGTGTCTCGTGGTTGTGAAGGAAAGGGAAAGATCCTGAGCAAAACGACACGAGGACTTTTGACCGCAACACAGAGCATCCGAATAGACGAGACGCTCAAACATCAAAGGCTGCCAGCCGCTCTGCTCCCGGCAGCTCTGCATCCCACTTCCATAGCAGCCACACCACGCTCTCCCTCCGTTGCGAGCCCAGCCAAGGCCAAATGGCGCCTCCGTCCTCCTCATCCGCGCCGCCGCCGCCGTCTTCCTGGGTCATCCTAGGCAGCATCGCCCGCGTCTCCGCCCAGGCCGACGGCAGCGACATCTCCCTCGCGCTCACGGCGCCGCCTCGCGTCTCGATCCTCACCGTCTCCCCCCGCGTCTTCCCCGAAGCCGCCACGCCCAAGCACTTACCTTTCGTCCTCGCCGCCGACCCCCTCCGACTTGCTCCTCCTCCAGGCCAACCTGTGCTGCCCCGAGACCCAAGAAACCATCCACCGCCGCCGCAACCAGTCCCATAGTAGCCGGAAACGGGGTCGATGCCGCGTTCCTCGACCCAGGGTCGATCGACCCGGATCGAGGGTCGGGGACGAAGTTGGGTCGACGTGGGCCGCGGCCGGGTCAGGGTCCCGTGCGATGCTACTATTCCTATTGAGAATTCAAGATAGATCGCAAGGCGGAGAAAATACCAGGCTAATCCCGTAGAGTTCGTCCGCGCGCTGTATGTGCCATCTCCGCCCCGCGGCCTGCCGGAAGGCCGCCGCCGCCGCACGGCGGCCTGCCCTGCCGCTGCTCCGTTCATTCGTCGCCGCCATCACTGCTTAGACACCAGTTAGATAGTCACCCAAGGAGGCCGCCGGACCACTGGCACCGCTGGACTGGATTGCTCGAGTGGATTTGATGTGGGGATTGATTGGTGTTCGTAGGTAGAAACAGAGCAGACGAGGTCACGAGATGGGTTCGTGGGAAGAAACTGCTTCGTGGGAAAGGAGCAGTCAACGTGGTATGGCTCTCGGCTGACATATGGACCCCATATGGTTAATCAATTTTTACATGCCGAATTTATATTGTTGTGAATAAAATGCTGAGGTGGAGGCCCTAATTTGATGGCGAGATTCTTGCCTCCATGTCACCCAAAATTAAAGGAAAAAATATGGGAAAACGTATAGTATACAACGACTCGTATTATCATACCGGGGTCATCGACCCAAAATGGTATGGATCCCGATCCTCGATCTAAATTGGCGTCCCAAAGATGTATACCCCTTATCAAACCTTGTTCCACACAACGGCGACCCTCGACCCGCGACCCCGTTCCTCGACCCGGACGACCCAGAATTCTGGCAACTATGACCAGTCCACCTTCTTGAAATACTGGACCTCGCGCTACTTCGTCCTCGACGCCACCGCCTCCTCGGCCTTCCAGCTCCCGACCCCGAGCCAGCCTATACCATCGCACACCAGGCCCTCCTCGGCCTCATCGTCTCCCCTAGCGGCGACGGCCAGCCACTACATGGTCGCGGAGCTCCAGCCCATCATCGGCATCGAGAAAGCCACGCTCCTCTGCTTCTCTTCAGAGACTGGGAAGTGGTTCGACAAGCGCGTCGATTACCCGCTCCTGCCCGGCCGTGGACTCCCATCGGCGTCGTCTCGCACCAGGGGAGGCTCTGGTGGATCGACCTCTCCTGGGGCGTCATCAACTTCGACCCGTTCGCCATGAGGCCGGACCTGGGCCTTGTTCCGTTCCCGCCGGGAACGATGCTGGAGTGCAGGGAAGGCTGGGGGGAGACCGACATGTACCGCTCCGTGGGGGTGAGCGGCGGCAAGCTGCGGTTCGTGGACACGTACACTCGCGGCGGCGGCACTCCCAAGGTCACCGTGTGGACGCTGGCCGATCCAGACTCCACGGAGTGGACGCTGGAACACGAGGCGACCTTCACAGAGATCTGGGCCGACAAGAGCTACAAGGCCACCAGGATGCCCAAGAAGATTCCCGTGCTTGCGCTCATCCACCCCAAGAATCCCCGCATCGTCTACTTCTTCCTGGAGAAGAACCTCTTCGGCGTCGACGTGCGCACCCGCAAGGTTGTGGAGTGCAAGGTGTATGGGTTGGTTGCGCCACCCAGCTGCCACATCGCCACCCGCTTCGTTCGCGCTTGGGAGTTGCCGCAGCCGCTACCCTCTGGTAATGCAACCCTTCATCATCTCCCTATGTTTTCATTTTTTGTGTTTATTTGTCTATTGATCTGATCGTCTGCAGTATGTTGATTTTGCAAGTATGTCCCCTTTGTAAATAAGATGATATCGTGTGTGTACTCTGTACTAGTTAGCTCTGTACTTCCTTGCAAATAACATGTGATCGCTTGGATACTATATGTCACTTTGGTTTGAATATTGCTAGCTAAAATGCTAAAGCGTCGGTAAGAGGAATCTGTGAATTCTCAAAAAGCATACTCTTGATTCCTTCACCATATTTTCAGTAGTCTTACTGATTGATTGCTTGTTCCTTCTCATGATCTCATCATATTGTTTGGATGAGATGATCGATTAACTAGCATTTTCAATGCTCAACTGCCATATGAGTAATGCTATTGTGGCTTCGCGAATACTGTTCTTGTTGACATTATGCTGTTTTTTTCCCTCTGGAAGATCATTCTGTTATGCCCATACAGCATTTCATCACATACACAGATACACTAGTCCCATTTTTTTCAGCGCCTTATCAATGTAAAGTGATTGTTAATGTGATCGGAGTCAGCTTAAGAGCATAGATAACTAAATTTCAACTTCATATCAGATGCATTTCTACGTGGATATGTTGGCATTGCTTCTTTATCTAGGGCTATTTGTTCTGTATTCATCAATAGCTGACATATATTTAAATAGTTCATGCATGACAAACTGAGGATGATTTATGGTTATAGATCTGAAATTTTGCTCTCTAGCTGTGCTTGACGCCGCAGATTCTACATCAATTTTTTTTCGAGAACACATATAAGAATTGCGCGTCTTTGTATTAAGCTTGAAAGGGGACAACAACACCATAGATTGGCTACAACTACACCAAAATTTGCATTGACAAATGACACGCATGATGTTATACGGTTTATGTCAGATGGTTGTACGAGTAGCTTTTCCATGCATAGAAATTGATTCTGAGATACAAGCTTAGTAATCTTGACTAGGGACTACTAGACAAACGATTGATGTAGATTTATGTACGGTTCTTTCTGTTGATTTATGAATAGGTGAGATGATTACTGGTTACTTGTACAATGCACGTACTTGCTCCGCTACACGTGATAAGATAATAGTAGTTTTAACAAAGTTCATGAGGACTAACTACCATTTATTCTTCACATATAAATAATTTATACATCATTTTCTCAATTAGTCCAGCACATATTCAGATTTTTCGAAGCCCTTGTGCGTATTGACTAATGTTGTTTGTCTTTGAAGGAATGAATAACTGGGGTAAGGGCATCAACTTGGCTGAAAAAGCTAAAGGACGACTATCGCAGCCATCGCCAGGGGATTACCACTTGGTTGGAATGACAATGCAGACTTTCATCGGATGAACTGATGGAGGAACTGCATGAAGCAAGTATTGACAGCTAACAGTCTTCTTGGTGAGCTCGATATCCCCAATATGTATGATCTTGATCACTAATTTAGCCATAGAACTAATGATCTGTCTATATTTCCTTTGATCCAGGTGTAGTGCTCAGTTGAAGTTATGTCAAGTCCTGGTTTCCTGCATGTTTTGGCATCTTCGCGCAAAGTAGCTTAGCTTGTCTCAGTTCCCTCTTTCCCTGGTCTATCAGAAATTCAGAATCAGATGGTCAAATGCTGTAGGAAGATTTTATTACTGCCTAGCTCTGAATAAGATCTCTTAATAGATTGTGCACTGAATTTGGGTGGTGATGCTCTATTGGCACTGTTGAACTGCAAACCTATCCTGCTCCTGTTCAGTGATTGATTGCTGCTCTACTTTCCTGCGTTTTGTCATGTCTATATGCTATATCTCTTTGCGGCCGCGTTTGGATTAACTCTAGCAATTCCGTGATGGCTTGTTGATATCGTCACCTATCTGAAATTAAAATAGGAGACACGGCTTCAGGCGTTTTTCAGTGTCCAGTCGCTGCATACCACTGTTGTTGCAACGTATAAAGGCAATAAGTCATGTTGCGTGCTTGGTTTCTGATCATTTGTATACGGTACTTGCATTATGTGCTTGGTTTCTCTACATTTGTAAACTGTGTTAGAATATAAGTAAAAAAAACTGTTTTTGAATATATGCGTGGCGAGAGATAATTGTAAACCGAGTTTGGTCAGCAGAGATTCTCTGACTTAGCCACCCTGACTTACCGTGACTTTGAGTCAATGACATGTGGGGCCTATCAGACGCGGGACCTACCTGTCAATGACCCAAAGTTAGGAAAAAGTCAGGGTAGTTAAGTCAGACAATCCGTGCCGGAGTTTGGTAGGATATAAACAAAATCGGTTAGATTCCACAAATAGACATCGCATACTCCAAGTCCATCTTCTCCGTTGCAAACAACTACTACATCGCTAGTTTTTGTCGAAATTCAAATTGTGCAACTAGTTTTTTAAATTAGAAAAACACAACAAACTCGAGCGAATCACATCAATGAGAAAACCAATCAGAATAAACCAATTTCTTCTTGGGAAGAATAAACTTCAAGCACGTACGATACTATGATACCGTCACATATCAGACCAATCAGAATAAACCAATATCTTCTTGGGAAGAATAAACCAATTTCTTCTTGGGAAAAACTTTCAAACTCCTTTTCCAACGACCATTAGCGGCCCAGCTCATTCCCTTCGCTTGGCGGGCCCAAAGCATGTTTGACTTAAGATAACTCTAGAATATGCATAGGTTCAACTCAGGGCGGTAAAGTCAAAGTTGTTGGATTGAAGGGTGAGAAGTGTGGCAACGCTGGCATTTTTTAGGGTAAACCCCTGCCTCTACATCAGTAGATGCACACATGCATATAGTATTTATAATTGAAATCAATGTCAAACAAAGATAAATTACTGATGCCGAACTAATTTATTACAAAAATAAGAGAAAAAACCCAAGGTCATCCACATAAGACATATCTCGCGACAACAGCACCAAAAATCACCACAACTATGACCATGAACAAATCGAATAGTCAAACGACATGTGAGATGACAAAATGTGCAACACCGCAACAGGGCCGGCTCTAAGCAGGTGCAACCGGTGCAGCTGCACAGCCCCCCGGTTGCTTAGGCCCACCCAGGTAAGTACATGCATGCAACGGTAATTAGTTTAGAAAGAGTTTAACCAAATTAATTAGCCCAATTACTACCAGCTTGCGCCTTTGGAACAATCTATGTATGTACGCATCTGGAGTTTGGACGTATGTACATACCTGCTACCTGTATAAACATTTTGTGTATATGGTCTCCAGTTTATGGTTTTGCATCGGGCCTCTAAAATGTCAAGGCCGGCTCTGCATTGCAAGATGATACCTGTTGGCGCACGTCGACGGAAGAGTTACGACGGAGAAACCGCATGCAAAAACCTTTCCGGCGAGGAACCTCCCAAGATATGGCCATGGAGATGGACCACGAAAGAACTCACCACTCACACACGTGGTTGCGGAATTGATGGTGCGTCAAAATCGTTGCCGTGAAGCCTTGCCGTCCCACGTTCCTGCTCCGGCGAAGTCGAAGACGAGCTTGTCTCTTCGGCGCCACACGTGCAACGCCTCTACCTATGTCCACACGTACAATGTCGAGCAGCGTTGGTGAACTGCTAGGTTCGTGGCGACGCCTCCGAGACGAAGGTGGTGGTGGCTTGGCGAGTGGCACCACCAAAAGTGGCTACTGCCCGTGTCCCGTGATGATGCCCACCAACCTTTATATAGGGTGTGGGTAAGGGGACGCAAACCTTGCATCCGCATACCCAAAATACTAGTCCTGGTCTTCATGGGTCCTACCCACTAACCGTTTCCCCTTGTCGGCTTAGATCCAACCTTTGCTGACTAAGCTCGGATCATATCCGTCTTTGCTCCAACCTCTTAAGTGTGTGACCCCGCAGGCTTTCAGTAAGCAGGACACAGTTCTGAGTTACATTCAGAACTGATAGACCGGCATTTGTTTCTAGCAAAGTGTGTCGCCTCCCAGATAAGATACTGATAAGCAGCCTTTCCCAAGGAGATTGTCTTGTCCCATTCCCTCTGCCTCACGATATAGTGGATAAGCCACAAGCGAGCCCTTGTCATACTTACACTGCTTGACTCTCTTCTCGTTTCGTGACATGTGACTTAACTCGACTAATAGTTTACTCAGATCGATCCGGCTAACATTTAACCGGATCGCGCATGGCCATGCTACCAAGTGATTGCGTGGATCACACGTTCGCTGGGAGACCCCAAGAGGAAGGTATGAAGCAGTGTAGCAGCAGTTTCCCTCAGTATGAAACCAAGGTTTAATCGAACCAGTAGGAGAAAGAAATCACTTCTGAAGGTTGTTGGTGGCGGAATATGGCACGACGCAATACCAGGGAATCCGGCGCCAACGTGGAATCTGCACACAACACAATCAAACTACTTTGCCCCAACGAAACAGTGAGGTTGTCAATCTCACCGGCTTGCTGAAAACAAAGGATTAAACGTATGGTGTGGAAAACAGTAGTAAATTGCAGAGAATGAAAAGGAACAGTGTTTGCAGTTGGTTGTATTATCAGTGTAAAAGAATGGACCGGGGTCCACAGTTCACTAGTGGTGTCTCTCCATAAAAGATAACTAACATGCTGGGTGAACAAATTACAGCTGGGCAATTGACAAAATATTGAGCGCATGACAATGCATATATATGACATGATGATTACTATGATATTCATGTGGGCATTACGACAAAATACATAGACCGTTATCCAACAGTCTATGACTAATAATCCACCGCCAGGTTGTCATACCGAGTTCCCCGTTGGTATTAAGTTGCAAGCAACGGATAATTGCATTAAGTAATGTGCGTAATGTAAACAAATGCATTAGACCTAACGGCGTACCCTTAAGCTAAGCATCGGTTATTTTATCCCTAGTGGCAACAGCACATCCACAATCTTAGAAGTTATTGTCACTCTCCCAGATTACCGGAGGCATGAACCCACTATCTAGCATAAATACTCACTCTTGGAGTTACAAGCATCTACTTGGCCAAAGCATCTACTAGTAACGGAAAGCATGCAAGATCATAAATAACATATAAGATAGATTGATAATCAACTTGACATAGTATTCAATATTCATCGGATCCCAGCAAACACAACATGTAGCATTACAATAAGATGATCTTGATCATGATAGGCAGCTCACAAGATCTAAACATGATAGCATAAAGTGGAGAGACAACCATCTAGCTACTGCCATGGACCCGTAGTCCAAGGATGAACTACTCACGCATCACTCCGGAGGCAGGCATGGTGATGTAGAGCCCTCCGGTGATGATTCCCCTCTCCGGCAGGGTGCCGGGAAGAGCTTCTGAACCCTCCCGAGCTAGGGTTGACGGCGGCGGCGTCTCTGGAACTTTTCGTGGATAATGGCTCGGGTATTAGGGTTTTCGCGTCGGGAGAATAAATAGGCGAAAGGGCGGCGGCTGCGGAGCCACGAGGGCCCCACACCACCCCACGGCGCGGGGGGGGGCCCGCGGCCCCATGGTGTGGGGCCACGTGGCTCCCCTCCGTGTCTCCTCTGGACTCCGTCTTCGTGTTGGAAAAATAGGAGGTTCTGTCCAAGTTTCGTCCAATTCCGAGAATATTTCCAGACTAGCTTTTCTGGAATACAAAAACAGCAGAAAACAGGAACTGGCACTGTGGCATCTTGTTAATAGGTTAGTCCCAGAAAATGCATAAAAATGCTATGAAGTGTATATAAAACATGTAACAATTGGTATAATATCAACATGGAACATCAGAAATTATAGATACGTTTGAGACGTATCAAGCATCCCCAAGCTTAGTTCTACTCGTCCTCGAGTAGGTAAAACGATAAAAACAAAATAATTTCTGAGGTGACATGCTACAATCATAATCTTGATCAAATAATACTGTAAAGCACATGTTATGAATGAAGTGATCCAGGTCAATGGTCTATAGTTTGCTAGCAAGTAGATAATGAGCAAACAACTGAATCATATAAGCAAAAACTTTTCATGAATAGTACTTTCGAGACAAGCATCAAAGAGTTTTGCATAAGAGTTAACTCATAAAGCAATAGATTCTAAGTAAAAGGTATTTAACCAACACAAAGGAAGATTTAAGTTTCAGCAATTGCTTTCAACTTTCAACATATATATCTCATGGATATTTGTCAACACAAAGCATATAATAAGTGCAATATACGAGCATATAAAAATTGTTGCACCAAAGTTGACACTAGTGTTTGCTTCTAAGATAGAAAGAAGTAGGTAAACTGACTCAACATAAAAGTAAAAGAAAGGCCCTTCGCAGAGGGAAGCAGGGATTAAATCATGTGCTAGAGCTTTTTAAGTTTTTGAAATCATATAGAGAGTAAAAATAAGTTTTGAGAGGTGTTTGTTAATTGTCAACGAATCAGAAAATGGAAAGTACAATATGACCCCTGCCAACCAGACTTTTAAGAGCGGCTCCCATGAAGGACGTTATTTCTACCAGCAAGGCAGATCATCCCTCTTTCTCTTTTGTTTACACATGCAGATATTTCACTGTTTGTCATTGCTTGACTGATAAATCAGGGCAAAAATGTGAAGAGAATTAAGCGGTTAAAGTTGTAATTAATTGGGACTGGGCACCCCATTTGCCAGCTCTTTTTGCAAAATTAATGGATAAGCGGATGTATATGCCGCTAGTCCGGTGGTAAAGTCTGTTTGACAGTTGACATAAAGACATCCACCCCGTCCTCATGAGCTTGGTAAACATTGACACAAAATAGGAGTAATAATTTGAATAGTTTAAAGGTAGCACATGAAAAATTTACTTGGAATGGCAAGAAATACCACATATAGGTAGTTATGGTGGACACAGATGGCATGGATTTGGCTCAAGGTTTTGGATGCACGAGAAGCATTCCCTCTCAGTACAGAGTTTAGGCTAGCAAGGTTATTTGAAGCAAACACAGGATATCAACCGACACAGCAAGGCTTATATGAAAACATATTGCAAGCATTATAAGACTCTACACTGTCTTCCTTGTTAACCAAACCCTTTTACTAGAAAATATCTAGACCTTAGAGATACCAATCATGCAAACCAAATTTCAACGAGCTTTACGGTAGTTCTTCATTAATAGGTTTTAACTACATGATACAAAAGCTTAAACATGAACTACTTGATAACTCAAAACAATTGACAAGTATCAAATTATCCAATACAGATCTACAAGAATATGTAAGCTTTTTCCATTATACCATCTACCACATGCAACATTTTCTGTTCCAACCAAACACCAATCAATTTATTTCAACATAAACTCTCCAAACAATTATAAGTGAAGCAAGAGAGTACTTTCTTTAAAAGAACTAACAGCTCTGAATAAGAGATGCATGAAAAACAGGAGCTAAAAGCATAGCAATAGCTAGATAAGAATACTCAACAAGTATAAGTGAAGAATAGGAGTATTCATATGAAAAAGCGGAGCGTGTCTCTCTCCCAATCAAGAATGCTGGGGTCCAATCAAGTTGACCATAAGAAAAATAAAATACTGAAAATAAAAGCACACAGACGCTCCAAGTAAAGCACATATGATGTGAAAGAATTAAAATATAGTTTCACTAGAGATGACCTGATAAGTTGCTGATGAAGAAGGGGATGCCTTGGGCATCCCCAAGCTTAGACGCTTGAGTCTTCTTGAAATATGCTGGGGTGATCCATGGGAGCATCCCCAAGCTTAAGCTCTTCACTCTTCTTGATCACATTATATCATCCTTCTCTCTTGACCCTTGAAAACTTCCGCCACACCAAACTCAAAGTAATTCTCATTAGAGGGTTAGTGCACAATCAAAAACTCACATGTTCTATAAGGACACAAACATGACCGTTACTTTTAACATTAGCTACTGCCACTGATGTTATGTGAAGCTCTTCACCCTAAAAAAGAATTCCACTCAACACTAGTAAAAGAGAGAATGCGAAAAATAAAAGACAGAATCTGTCTAAACAGAACAGTCCGCAAAGACGAATTTTTTCGAGGCACTTACGTTGCTCAGATCGAAAAACTTTAAACTAACGAAAGATGCGTACATATCTGAGGATCACGCACAAAAATTTCAGATTTAAATAATTTTTCTGTGATTTTACAGAATTAAAACGGTGAACAGCAGAAATCTGTTCCTGCGCAGAAATCCAAATCTAGCATCATCTTCCTATTAGAGGCAATACTTGGCACAACAATGCGATAAAATAAAGATACAAAGGAATTGTTACAGAAGTAAACAACTCCTTGACTAAAACTGAAAACAAAAGATAATGGGTTGCCTCCCAAAAGCGCTTTCTTTAATGCCTTTTAGCTAGGCTTGAAGATTTTAATGATGCTCTCATAAGAATAAGAGTTGAAAAACAAAAGAGAGCATCAAGAGGCAAATATCAAACACATTTAAGTCTAACCCACTTCTATGCAAAGGAATCTTGTAACAAAATAAATTATTGAAGCATAAAGCAACTAGCATAGAAAGATGAAACAAATAACTTCAAAACTTTCAACATAAAGAGAGGTGTTTTAGTACTTGAAAACTTTTACAACCATATTTTCCTCTCTCATAATAACTTTCAGTAGCATCATGAACAAACTCAACAATATAACTATCACATAAAGCATGCTTTTCATGATCTACAAACACATAATTTTTATTAAGCTCAAAAACAGTGGGGTCATTAAACCCACTTTTGACAATAGTAGTATAAAAATATCATTAGGCAATATAGGACCATCATCAAGAGCATTATCATATAAACATTAGGGAGCACATTTTTACTTTCTGCAATTTCCTTTTCTTGAGTCAAGGAGCTTGTTACTTCAAATTTATCAAAAGGAGATATTTCAATAGAATCATGACATTCAACAATATAGCATTTTCCTCCTTAGGTAGGCATGGAGGGTAATCATATAATGTAAGAGTTAAAGAGTTACTATCATTAGAAGGTAGATCCTCCTTTTGTTCATCACTCTCTTCCTCTTTTTCATCCAATGAGCTTTCAGTTTCAGCAATTTCTTCTCCCACAGGTTCCTGAAAGGTAGCAAGTTGTTCTGGAGAATAAGTTTTCTCAAGAAATTCAGTGATATAAGGATTATCATTGTAATATTCAAGGCAATAACCAAGTATAGCAAAATTTTCAGATTTATAAGGAGAATCATCATCGTGAATATAACCAGCAATTTCATAGGCACCCTTAAAAACAAAAAATTCTTCAGTTTGTTCAAGATTACCAAAGTCATAGTTTCCTTTAGCATAAGCAGCCAAGGTTTCATTATCATTATAATCACATTGGAAAGGGAGGTGTTTATGCCTTCTACAACATAAAGATTCATTAAAGCAGTAGGATTCATCATAAGTAGAGCACAAGTTTTTAGCAAAATAATTCAATCTACTTATTTGTTCCCATAAATATTTCCCTTTTTGAGACAAGCGGTATTCCTTATAATAATTTGTTGTTCCTCCGTGAACCCACTTAGCCAAAAATTTTGTTTCAAAGAGAGAAGCCATTGATAGCAATAAAAACTAGACATAATAACAAACCGAAATAAACTAATGCAAGAAACTAATTTTTTTGTGTTTTTTATAAATAAAGCAAACAAGATAAAATAAAAATAAACTAAGCAAGACAATAACAAAGTAAAGAGATTGGAAGCGTGAAACTCCCCTTGCAGAAATCCTCTTGCTCCCAACACCAGAAAAGAGCTGTTGCAGGGAGTTAGAGGAGCTCTCAGAAATATTTCTTCTCCCCGGCAACGGCGCCAGAAAAAGAGCTTGATTGCGTGGATCACACGTTCGCTGGGAGACCCCAAGAGGAAGGTATGAAGCAGTGTAGCAGCAGTTTCCCTCAGTATGAAACCAAGGTTTAATCGAACCAGTAGGAGCAAGAAATCACTTCTGAAGGTTGTTGGTGGCGGAATATGGCACGGGCAATACCAGGGAATCCGGCGCCAATGTGGAATCTGCACACAACACAATCAAACTACTTTGCCCCAACGAAACAGTGAGGTTGTCAATCTCACCGGCTTGCTGAAAACAAAGGATTAAACGTATGGTGTGGAAAACAGTAGTAAATTGCAGAGAATGAAAAGGAACAGTGTTTGCAGTTGGTTGTATTATCAGTGTAAAAGAATGGACCGGGGTCCACAGTTCACTAGTGGTCTCTCCATAACAGATAACTAACATGCTGGGTGAACAAATTACAGCTGGGCAATTGACAAAATATTGAGCGCATAACAATGCATATATATGACATGATGATTACTATGATATTCATGTGGGCATTACGACAAAATACATAGACCGTTATCCAACAGTCTATGACTAATAATCCACCGCCAGGTTGTCATACCGAGTTCCCCGTTGGTATTAAGTTGCAAGCAACGGATAATTGCATTAAGTAATGTGCGTAAAGTAAACAAATGCATTAGACCTAACGGCGTACCCTTAAGCTAAGCATCGGTTATTTTATCCCTAGTGGCAACAGCACATCCACAATCTTAGAAGTTATTGTCACTCTCCCAGATTACCGGAGGCATGAACCCACTATCTAGCATAAATACTCACTCTTGGAGTTACAAGCATCTACTTGGCCAAAGCATTACTAGTAACGGAAAGCATGCAAGATCATAAATAACATATAAGATAGATTGATAATCAACTTGACATAGTATTCAATATTCATCGGATCCCAGCAAACACAACATGTAGCATTACAATAAGATGATCTTGATCATGATAGGCAGCTCACAAGATCTAAACATGATAGCATAAAGTGAGAGACAACCATCTAGCTACTGCCATGGACCCGTAGTCCAAGGATGAACTACTCACGCATCACTCCGGAGGCATGCATGGTGAAGAGACAACCATCTAGCTATTTCGCCGTTATTAGCACGATATAGCCTAATTTTAGGGGCTACGCTATATTTGACCAAAAGTTGCCGCTACAGCGCTAATGACGTTTTTAGCGCGCTAAATCACGCCAAACGTCGTAACGTTATAGCGCGCTAAAAATAACTGGAAAATAGCGCGTCGAACCTAGTCAACCCAGGCACCCAGCTCACTCGTCCACCACTCCAGTCCACAACTCCACATCGAACCTAACCTAATCCTCCAGATCGAGGCTGGCGGCTAGCGGCGGCGGCAGCGCCCAGCTCGTCTTCCTCCGGAGTCCACATCGAGCTCTTCCGTCCAGCTGAGGGCGACGGCGGCGTCTTCCTCTTCTGCCTCCTCAAGCTCGTCCCAGCGGCGGCGGCGTCTCCCTAGTCTTCCTCAAGCTCCTCGCAGCGGCGGCGGCGGTGCTCTACTTCGGTGCTTCCTCAATCCTCAAGCTCGACTCGCAGGCTCGCAGCGGCGGCGTCATCTTCCTCAAGCTCGACTCGCAGCGGCGGCGTCGGTGCTCTGCTTCGTGCTTCCTCAATCCTCAAGCTCGACTCGCAGGCTCGCAGCGGCGGCGTCGTCTTCGTCAAGCTCGACTCGCAGCGGCGGCGTCGTCTTCCTCAAGCTCGACTCGCACACGATGTCGGCAGCTCAACCACAACAAGGTAAGAACTCGATGTTACTTGATTCAGTCAGTAGCTACTTGTAATTTGTAGACTAAATAAGTAAATAGCAACGTTGCTGAATGTGAGATTACTAGCTACGTAAACTGCTAGTGCTAGTTCAGTCAGTGCAATTTGTAGACTAAATAGCAATGTAAACTGCTAGTGCTAGTTCAGTCGGTGTAATTTGTAGACTATACATAGCAACGTTACTTGATTCAGTCAGTAGATACTTGTAAACTGCAAGTTCTAGTTCGTAAACTGCTAGTAAACTACTAACTAGTTCCATATTTCTTGCTGTCCTTGATGAATTCAGTCAGCTACTCATGTCTTAATTTGTAATTGATCTGGCTGTCCAATTGTAGGTGTTGGTGTGTCAAGCACAGCATCAATAGTACAAGGAGAAAGTGATAGTGCTACTGTTAGATCAAAAGATCCAGCATGCAAATATTCCATTTGTGCCATGGATTTGGCTTGTACATTTGAATATGGTTACCTGATTATGCATGTATTGCTGCTTTTGGACAAATTTTTAGTGTTGAAAAGCCTGAAGTCCATAATATTTGGGTTATTTCTCGCTATTTTTTCATCACGCTATTTTTCACGTAACTTCGCTATATCCCGCTATATCTTCTGTAGCTTCTGGAGAAAGGTCACGCTATTTTTGATAGCACGCTTTTCGTTGCATATCACACAAGAGGGCCCTGAGGAGGGGCAAATTCAGTCTTAGTGAACCACCTCACGCAGCTTGGTTCACAGGCAGCCCAAGCACCGCCTTTATGGCTGCCAGATACGGATAGTGTTTGGTGGACTCAAAGCCAGCTGATCCGCAACTCGAATAGGGAACACTTCAGGTCTAAGGATTCCATTGTATGACTTGGTTCGTATGACGGTATACTCATGCCAACTCATCCTTTGGGTCAGTCCAGCCGGCTTAACTCTTTAGCTCAGCTAGCGTAAGGCAGATTAGCATCTCTATGCACATGACATGTAGAACTTAGTCATCTTCCGGACTAACGCATCTGTCTCGGCAGCGTGCGCGAGCACAACCTCAAACGACTAAGGACAATACTGTAAATGAACTAATGAGAGCAAAAGGTTCCACAATCAAATCACATATTTGATTACATATGCTATCAGTTCATTACATGAATGTCCTATGAATACAAGGCGAAAATAGTGTCGCCTCTAGGGCACTATTCCTAACAACACCTTCAAGAAAGAATCTCCACTCCCACACTTATGTTGGTGGGACCAGCAAATGTTAGGCCTGGGGCCATTACCCCTTGACCAGATCTTCGAACCAATACTTTCAACAAGGTAACTATGTGCGTATGTGGATGCTGCATGATCAAGTCGGAAAGCTAGATCATAGGCTTTCACCCATATAGAATACAATGTCGATGTCCACTATCATAGTCTCCATTCACCACTCTATTGACATGCTCGCACAAAAAACGATCAAAGAGAATACACCATGGCATCACTTTCGACCACCATCACCACTATCTCGTTAATGGTTGTCATGCGCGATACGTCAACGCCGCCCGGGTGTCATTGCCCGCTAGGGCCATGATCCAGCCCAGGATCGAGAAAGGATCATATCTGTGGACCATTTGCACTAAGGAAATTGTCTGGGGACTAGTGCCCCGAAGAAGAGGTCACTCTCATAAAATTCACTACGGAAAGCTTCCCTGGTGCAGAAAAGCGGCAGGCTCATTCACATAGACTCCACTCTATCTGCCTCCGCGACCTACCGATGCTCGCGCTGGATCTTCCCCCTTGGTTTTTTGAGAGAGTGGACACAAAATACTGCAGAGTTTCTTTTGGCGGTGCATCAGAAACAAGAGGAGGCCAATGTGTTGTCTCCTGGAAAACGATCTACACACCAAAGTAATTAGGAGGTCTGGGAGTCAAGAACTTGCAGATTCTGAACATGGCACTTCATATGCGATGGAGGTGGCTGGAACTAACTGATGAAGCGGAGGCCATGTTCAGAATGGCGATGGAGTGCACAACGTGGAACGCGGAAAACGCTTGCGTTTCTGGCATCATCCGTGGATTAGGGGCCGCACTGCGAAACAGATCGCACAAAACACTCTCCATCTCCATCTTCTCATCTCTGAGCCTCTTCGCCTTTCTTCTGCTTTCTTCTTCTCCTCGACAGTGGCGTGCAGATCCTATAACAGTGCGCTCATTTTGCCTTCCACGAACTGCTTAAAATCAGCATGCATTTTGCAGTCGCAGCATGTGGGAACCTTCAAATAGAACGAATTGGAATCGAATATAAATTACCCCGAGCATGAAGCAAATAGCAAGCTAGAAGCTACGCCCAAATGTACCTCGTCGAGTCTGTGTCGCTGGTGATCTCCTCGATCCTGTAGACCATGGTGACGGCAGTTTCTGTGCATTGCGAGAGGGGTGGGACGGACGACGGAGGGATGGAGAGCGTCAACAGCTAGAACTGGGGTAGCTGGCCAGCAACGGCTAGAAATCCGTATTTAAATGTAAATGGCACATATCGCACACACTCCACCAAAACGAACCGTATGCGAAGGTGTCATATATCGCACACGATTGGTGAGAGCAAATCGTGTGTGATACGGCCCAATTGCACATGATTGTTTCAACTTCACCGTGGGCGATACTACCCACACAATTCATTCATTTTTCGGGTGATACTATTAGAGATTCCATTAATATTTGAAGGGCTACATTAAAATAATACAGCCTTTACATACGTACACAAAATATATCTAATATTCCAACTAAATACACAAGAGGTTCTCCTTGTCAGTGTTTTCGTCGTCGGCGAAATAATCCACTTCGTCATCGTTAGCGTTGCTGACAGGTGGCTGGCAACACTCAGAGGCCTCGGCAGCATCGGCCTTCTACCACTTCGGTGGTGGAGCACCGGAAAAATATTGAGCTCCACCTTGAGGCGCCGCCACCTGCGCAGACGATCTTGGCGCAGAGTCTCGAACGAGACCTCCACCACGCGATGCGTCCTGTATTCTTCTGCGCGCCACGACGCTATGGACTCCTACACCAAAATGTGCTCCTCCACCTCATGCTCCCTATCAAGCTCAATCGACGACGACGACCCCGAACTAGTGTCGTCGTCGTCGACTGGCGTCTCCCCGCGAGGAATGGACAATGACGAGCCAGGGGAGGAGGGAACGTCAGACAAGGAGGAAGGGGAGGAGGGAAGGGCGGCATAGGTGGAGGCACGACGCGCGCGAAAGCGCTGCTTCCTTGCTCTAATGGAGTATCGCATCTCGTCGGGGACTTTGGACTTGTAGCGAGCCATTGCCACTGCCGGCGGTACTTCTATTAGCTAGCAAGATTTATACACGAGCGCGGGGCGGCGAGGAAGCGCGAATGCGGCGAAACGGCGGGAAAATTAAGCGGGAAAGAAAGAAAGACCAATAATAACTAGACCGTAATTGCATTCTACGGACGAATTGAAACACTTGTCGCTTGAAATTACACTTCACGGAAAATATAGAGATAACTTTGTGTAGACATACGGTTCGATTTCACACGACTGTTGCAAACAAATGGTGTGCGATGGTGAGCACTATGCACATGCTTATAATATCGCTACCGTAAGCGATATGCAGCACACGATTGGGAATACAAAATCGTATGCGAATATATGGAAATCGAATGTTGTGCGGGCATTTTTATTGTCCAATGGTAAGCGATAGGGGAAATCACACACGGAAGGTTGTTCCCGTGTGTGATTGAGGGGTCTTAAATTGTACAATCTATACTAGTGATGAATAGATATATAAATAGCAAGTTGGTTTGTCTTACAACAGAGATGGTGCGCAATTCGTGAGTATATAGTGCTCGTTGACATTGCACCAATAGCACAGGATTGAAGGTGCATACGCCTGCGGTTGGAGAACAGAGATGGTGCGCAAGTCGTGAGTATATAGTGATCGTGAGAAAATGCACGATGCATGCATGCATGCATGCATATTAAGGCAAGCTAATTAACCTAGTTGCATCTATACAAATAGCAGCAATAAGCTAGCATCCCGAGGCAAACACAACACAACAATGCATATGCAGAAAGAGGAAGATATACGAGAAATAGATCAAAGAAAAAGAATGGCAGAACCCAGTGGCAGCGGCGGCGACGTGGAGGCTGCCGGCGGGCAGAACAAGAAGCCCTCCATGGCCGTGACGCACAGCAAATCGCAGAAGGTGTTATCGGTGTCGGCGAACCTGGCACAGCTGCTGCCCACGGGGTCGGTGATGGCGTACCAGACATTGGCCCCGTCCTTCAGCAACCAGGGTAAGTGCTACCCCTCCAACTTCTGGATCACCATGGGCCTCGTCGTCGCACTCGCCGCCTCTTGTGTCTTCTTCGCCTTCACGGACTCCGTCGTCCACAACGGCAAGGTCTACTACGGCCTAGCCATGCCAAGGCGCCTCAACGTCTTCAACCTAAGCAAGAAGGAGGAAGAGCAGGAGTTTGCAGACATCCTGCCAGAGCTCAAGAAGCGCGGGCTAAAGAAGCAGGACTTCGTGCATGGCTTCCTCACGGCGGTCGTTTTCCTCACCATGGCGTTCAGTGACGTCGGGCTCCAGAACTGCTTCTTCCCACAGGCCGGTGCCGACACTCAGCAGCTTCTCAAGAACCTGCCGCTGGGAATGGCTGTCTTCTCCAGCTTGGTATTCACCATCTTCCCTCCAAGAGGAACTTCATCGGCTGCAGCGATCCCCTTGGTAATAATAATGACACCATCGATTCTTCACCGCCGCACTCGCATGTCATTATATAGAGTAACACATGCATAATTGTAGATGTTTATGATCTCGTGGTTAATTATTTGTACGGTCTCTTCAACTAGTGTGGTTATTTTTTCTGTTTTCATTTTCTCGACCGTGGTTTCATGTATGGTTCATGTAGTTCGTTGGTATGTACACCATTAATTGAACGGAATTGCTAGTTCTAAGTCGCCTGAGAACTCGTGAGTTCTCAGTCACGTTTCCAGCTGTCGGATTTCCTGCGTCAAGATCTGTGCGAGCTGCTGTTGATTTGCTCTGCTCATCTCGTGAGGTTAGTTTGGGCCTGGGCCGACCATTTATTTGTACGGTCCCTTTTGCTTTTGTCGGCTGTGTTACCGTGAAGGGCCTTTTATGTGATTTTTTTGTTTTTTCAAATCTGGCTTTTTCCTTGCGCTGTTCTTGTGAAAGATTATCCAAAAGCCACCGAGTGTGTACTTTTTTTTTGAGAGACACCGAGTGTGTACTTGTGTCCCTTGGGTCGATCGTGACGTCCTTTTTTATTCTGTACTCCATTTTTTCATGGCATTTTATTTGCCAGCATTTTCGTTCCGTATCTAGAAATTTATTCTTTCTTATATGAGTGCAACTAGATGTTTGTCCGTTGCGGTTGTATGTCGTATACAACTAAGTGTTTGTAAATTATTGTAATTGCATGTTAGGTGCAACTAGATTTTTTGCCTCTTCTGTTATGGCATCTCATGTACGATTATATTTTATGTTTTGCTAATTCTCTGTCGATGGAAAATTAAGTTAGGGCTCGATCAAATTTATGAATAGTTGGATTGCTTCATAATTTCTACTAACATGGTAGTTATAATTCGGTTACAACTAAGAATTTTTTCAGTTGTGAGTGGGTTGCAACTGGAAAAAAATTCATTGGTAACTTGTTTTTAACTAGGATTTTCAAGTGTGTTGCAACCGAGGAAAAATTGTTCTAACCATTGGATTTGCATCGTGATTCATGAAGACTCTCAGTTGTATGTGCGTTGCAACTGAGTTTTTTTCCAGTCTCATATGAGTTGCTAAGTTTTTTTTCAGACGCAGGTGGGTTGCAACTGAGTTTTTTTTTCAGTCGCAAGTGGGTTGTAACTGAATATTTTTATGTTGCAAGTGGGTTGCAACTGAACTTTTTAAGTTGCAATTGGGTTCCAACTTTTTAAAAATATGTTTACCATTTTTCGTCGTGTTTCGTGATAGATATGAGTTGCAAGTCAGTTGCGACTGATTTTTTTTTTCCAGTTACAAGTGGGTTGCAACCGAGTAAAATTGTTTCAGCCATTAGATTAGTGTTGCGATTCCTGATGGCTCTGAGTTGCGCGCATTTGCATTGAAACTGGGTTTTTTTTTCTTGTTATAGTCGGGTTGTAGTTGGGATTTTCTAGTTTCAAGTGCGTCACAACCAAGATTTTCTAGTTGCTAGTGGGTCGCAACTAAGATTTTTTAGTTACAAGTGGGTTGCGACTGAGTTTATTCTAGTTACAGCCGGGTTGCAACTATGATTTTCCAGTTCCAAGTGGGTTGCAACTAAGATTTTCCAGTTCCAAGTGAGTTCATATTGAGTTTATTCTAGTTACAACCGGATTGCAACTATGATTTTCATATCCAAGGGTTGCAACTAAGATCTTCCAATTGCAACTGAGTTTGTTTTAGTTACATCCAGGTTGTAACTATGATTTTTCAGTTGCAAGTGGGTTGTAACTGAGTTTTTCCAGTTACAAGTGTGTTGCGACTATACCTGGCCATGGGAAGCCCGGCCCGAAAATCTCGTCCTTATGCCTGAAATTTAGGCCCGACGGCCGGCCGGGCCTGGGCTTTGCATTTTGGGCATTTCAGAAAGAAGCCCGGCCCGCGGTCCGTCGGGCTTTCAGGCTTTTTGGCCGAGCTTGGGCCTGAGTTTTTTGTGTCGGGCTTTTTCGCCCCGGTCCGAAGCCCGGTCCGGCCCGAGGTATGGCCAGTATAGTTGCGACTGAGTTTGTTATAGTTACAGCCAGGTTGCAACTATGATTTTTCAGTTGCAAGTGGATTGTAACTACGATTATTGAGTTACAAGTGGGTTAGAACTACGATTTTTGAGTTACAAGAGGTTGTAACAAATCTTTTTTCAGTTACAAGTAGGCTGCAACTATGAATTTTCAGTTACAAGTGAGTTGCGACTAAGTTTTCCTGCTTGAAAGTGAAGAGATAAACTGACTAGCGTGATATAAGTACTAGCTTGGAGCTGCAACTTAATAATTTTCATGGTTTCTCTACCGTTATGGTAAAATTGTATCTCATATTCTCATACCATTAAAATTGCTCGCTTTTTTTTCAAATTTTCAGAAAAAAATCCCGTTTGTAAAGAGTCACACTGAACTACACTAGTAGGCTATGTTTTTTTATCTTGGAGCGAAAGTAGTAGTCTATATATGTTAGCCCCCCAAAAAAAAGGCCCATGGGTCAAGGAAAGGGAAGCAGCTCGTACATTGCTCCACGGTCCAGCAAAACTATCGATCTTTGGCTAAGAGACAAGGCATCCATCGGAAAATATCGGATCGCTCTAGCCGTCGACTGAGAACTCGTTGGTTCTCAGTTGACTGAGCACCAGACGCTCCCTTTTAATTGAATGTTTTGTACACCTCAAACGTGCTTCACAAAATATCCTGCACGTTGAGATTCAATTAAACTCACTAGTTAATCTACACAAGTCTAAACATCACATGCAGGATTGCTCATGAGGGTAGGACTTACGACGAGTAGCCACGCTAATGAGGTGGTCTCGCCACCACAACTCCCTGTAAAGACAACCATCACAAACTAAAATATTATAACAATCCCATTGATCTTCATGTCCCAACACATAGACATGTCACATTTTTCGAAATTAAGCTTTAACCCCAGTCTCTACATCAAAATTATACACACAACTTTCCTTTTTATTAATATAATAAAAGATCACCAAGTCTTACAAAGTAAATACATCGAAGAGCCGGAAGCCACCTGTCTGGCGACAAATGTCGCTACACCTACAAACTTGATAAGGGGGTGGACCGATCAGAGCCACTTGCTCTGACCTCACACATCAACACACATTATCTAAATTCGGTGGCTTCACCTAGCCGCCCAACGGCGAGCCGGAGCACAAACTGGTCCAGCAAACCCTCAACGCGCACCACATGCACACAGTCAGAAGCCGTCGCCGTCTTCAGCCAACCCATTTTCAGGAGTAATCAACTCAATGACTTTGATAGGCCTGTCGCCGACGCCGCCACGACGCTAGACAATGCAACCTTCCATGCGCGTGTCCATCAACACGCACCCTCCTTTAACCATTTGTTCGCTTGCGTGCAAATAGTTTGTTCTAGACAATTAACCATACATGCATATGACAAGAAGGTGATTAATTGGTCAATGTTCATTAGTCCGAGCTAGGTATATGCATGGTTTAATCAAGTAGTCGTGCCTAGTTGAGTAGACATGGGGTGTTGGGTAGATTAACACTCTCAAACTGATCCCATCAAACCGATCGATGTACCAGTTTGGCTATGCATTCGACATAATTTGATAAAGTCTACGAGTTTATTAGGACCTCGGCACAACTCTTGTCGCCGAAGGTCTGGCATATCAAGCCCTTGTTTGACCATGTCCACATATATTATCCCATTATCACATCTCTCAAGTAGTCGGTATGTAGGAAGGCCCGCTACAAATATTAATCACGGATGCTAACCTTTGGTAATTCCTGATAAGGGACCTTCAATCACATGCAAATTTTGACCAAAGTTTTGGTGACATTGTGGGCTATTTGGTCTTTCTATTATGAGTCCTTATCCAAAATACTTGTGGTTGTGGAGATGGTGACACTAAAAAAATCACCATACACTGAAGCCGTAACAATACAACGTACAGTTTCTAGAATGGTCCATCTATGGTCAGGAATCTCGTGTCACCTAAGTAAGAGCATCTCCACCGCCCCCCCCCCCCCCCCCTAAAAAGCACCCCCAAAGGCCCATTGGGGGTGCCGGACATGAAAAAGGCCACACAGGCACCCCCCAAGAGTCCGGCCCGACCCAGTTTCTTCCCGGCACCCCCGAGCGGGCGACCAAAGTTGGGGGCCTGCTCGGGGGCGCTGGACAGTGCCCGTACTTGTCCGCTTGCAGCCAATGAAGGCAGGTCACGTTGCGGCTGTAATGGCGGAGCAGCCTTCCCATCGGCGCTGACAGGCCAACGTGGCGGAGACGTGTCGCCGGGCATTAAACCGGCATGTCTCTAGAAAAAGTAGAAAATTTCGGAGCGCCCACACCGTTTCACTTCTACAGACATAACAGGTTCGGCTATCCCCAATTTGGGTAAGCTATTGGAGATGCTATAAGAATATGCAATAAGTGTAGAATTAGTGCATTACTGATCCTCGCATGACTCCATGAGTATGACTTGATTGTCGGGTCATAAGAGCATCTCCACCGGCACCCCCCCAAAGCACCCTCAAAGGCCCTTTGGGGGGTTGGACATGAAAATTGTCCACACCGGCACCCCCAAGTGTCCGGCCCAATCCAAATTTTGTTTGGCACCCCCGAGCGGGCGACCAAACTTGGGGGCCTGACTGGGTGTGCCGGATAGCGCCGGACATGTCCGCTTGCAGCCAAAGACAGACGGTTCCCGCATGTCATCCGCATAGCGGTCACGTCGCAGTTGCAATGGCGGAGCAACCTTCCCAGCGGTTTCCCAGCAGCGTTGCCAGGCCAACGCGGCAAAGACGTGTCGCCGGCATTAAACCGGCATGTCGCCTCACCACTAACCCATCGGTTCCCACTCACGAGCGACTATAAGAAGCCCTGCCGTGCAGCCGCTTCTGGCTGTGCTCTCACCTCTCGCCGTAGGCAAACACAACCCCCATGTCCCACTATCAACGACATGCCACGCCGCCTAGCCATCTCCTGGGCCACCCTCACCCAAGTGCACACGATTTTCACGGCGGGGAATGATGCGCCGAGGCTGCCGCGGTGCAGCAGTCGATCGAGACCGCGGCGAACGAGGAGCATGCCCGATCCTTCATGGCCCCAAGAGGGTGGCACACGACGAGCTGAACGCCATCAGGGCGGCGGGCATTGCCCGTTAGGAGACCGAGGCGCGGGAGATGGCGGAGTTCGGGGTTCCTACCCACGAGAGGAGACGCCTGATGGCCGAGGCGACGACGATGGAGGAAGAGCTGATGGTGGAGAGGGAGAGGTAGGCGGCGGAGTACGAGAGGAAGCATCTCCGCGCTGTGGAGATCGTGGGCCGCCAACAGAGGCACCGGCGTGCACACGCACAGTAGCGACAGAGGCACACGCCATGATGGTGCAAGGCAGGTTGGAGAGGCGCTGGATGGCGCATGTGGATGGCCACAATTCTCCTGGCACCCCCTATTTTGTCGAGGACGGGGTGAACGACGACGAGGCCGGTCCCTCTCACGCGGCGATGGACGAAGACGACGCTGGCCCTCCTCACGGCGGCCAGATTAGTTGTAGTTAAGTGTAAAATATTTGTAGTTTAAGTTTTAGTTTAAATTTCATTTTTAATGCGTCAAATTTCAATAAAAAATTGTTTTTTATTATTTGCAAAAGTCAGTCAAATTTGACTTTTGGTTTGGGGGTGCCGGTGTGGGCAACAACTTGGGATTGGCCAGACAAGTGTCCGACGTCCACAAAGCGGACATAATTTGGGAGATGCCGGACATATTTTCAGGGGTGCCGGTGAAGATGCTCTATTAATGACCCTGGTATGGACCATCTCAATTATGTGTATGCTCAGGCCGGCATGTGCCTCATAGTGGAGGTTGTGATGATCCTCCACCAATTTGAGCCCCTTAAGTCCAGAGCCTTGTTGGACCCGCTCATGGAAATAAATACTTTAAGAATCATGTTAAACATCATGCTTAAGATCTAAATCAAGGGCCGGTAAGTATTTAATATAAGAATTCAAACAAAAAGTTGAAACTTAAATTTGAACTAGCCTAAATCTGCATGTCCATGTCGATGTCGAACTAAATGTTGATGATGTCGGCCTCTATAGGGACACGCCTGAAGGCTTCGGCACAGGCGTGGTCGATAACACCCTGAACTTTGCGGTTGGCAGTGACCAGAATGGCAGAATCACATCCGCTCGATAACGTTCTTCTCCGTCTATAGATGCTCGGTGGTGAAACGGTTGAGCGCCGCCTCTTACTGCTCAAGGAAGAGTGTGGCTACTAGTCGTTGTGAGAATAGTACCGCGGATCCAGCCACAGCTGGAGCTTCTGCTTGCGGCGGTTGATCTCGTACTCGATGGCCTTGCCGGTGGGGACTGATGGCACGAGCACCCCACCAAGCTAATGGCCCAGCCTTACGGTGGCACGAGGTTGTCGTGGTTAGCCAACTCGATTGCCTCGTGGAATGACATACACTTCCTATCCACATCCATGTCGCGGTGCCTCTACCACTTCCTACCACGCAGACGGTCGCTCGTCTCCGTAACCCTGTTCGCCTCCCTTGCCCAGCGATGTCGTTTTCAGAGCCAGAGAAGAAGGCCATGTTGCCGGATCCGAAGGAGAACCAGGTGCCAGTGTTGCCGGAGCCGGAGGAGGAGGACGTCACGTCGGAGGACGAGGAGGCATCAACTCCACCACCCGCTCGTCCGGCCTACAACCCACGGGAACCTTGAAACCATTGGGAGTCACGATTGGCTGATGCAACACCCGCGACAGCAGGCAACTCCACCACTTGCGTCGTTCGTCGCGAAACTCGACTAGAACAATGAGCATTAGGGAAAATCATAGTTTTAGGTGTCCTATTTTATTTTGTTTTAATTTTGTGTTTTAAGTAAATTATTTGAACTTGAAATCGTTTGAAAATATGGTGGAAAAGAAGAAAAATACGAACATAGGTTGTACCAATTAAATCGTTGTGTTGGGTGCCATGGCCAGAATAGGATGGACATGAGTCGTTACGCCTGTACACCCGGCACCCAAACGGACATTTCGGATGGGCCGTTGTTGCCCTTAGAACACCTGAATATATGTTTGCCAAGGAAAGAAAAAGATACTCTTTGGATGGGCCGTTGAAGTTGTGCTTAGCGCACCTGAATATATACTGTATTTGCCAAGGAAAGAAAAAAAGATACTAGCTGATGTCAAAACTGGTGGTAGTGGGATGATCTAGCCGATGTATCACTTTCGCGGTAGGCGATTGTACCGAAGTCAGAATTGTTAACATCTCGTCAATCTTGCAGCTCGGTAACTGAACTTCGTATGATGATTAATTATTGTGAAGTGTTGTGCTTTGAGGGCATCTCTGATGGGGTTCGTAGCAGAAAACAATAATTTTTCTAACTATCGCAACACCGAAACTAGCCAGGATCTATCTATCTAGTAATGCGGTAACGGAGAAGTCATCGGAAACATACCCTTGTAGACCGATAGCGGGAATTACGCTCCCGCACAAGCGTTGCCGATGAAGACGTACGTAGCCGACCTCAAGGTCGCGGAGAACTTGGCGCGACGAAGAAGAAGGAGACGCGGCGATGAAGAAGCTCCTAGTGCCGAACTCGTGAGAGAGCAGCACCTCCGAGTACTCGCACACGTACGGACCTTGACGATGACCTCCGTGCTCCCCGATCCAGCCGGAATAGCGGAAGCGAGAACTTTGGGTGGAAACCCGCAGCACAACGGTGCGCTGCGGTTTATAGGTCTCCCGTATACGCTGTCCAGACTTGGGACCGCGCACGTCGAGAGATGGGGAGGGAGGAATTGGACTAGGGAGAAGCCTGGGCCAACCGGAATTAATTCCTGAATTTTCTGTGTATTTTTCCAATTAATCCGGGTCCCTATTTATTGAGGAAAAGGGTGTGCACCTCTCCTCAACTCTCCATGTGGGACTAAAGGAGGAGGGGGTGGTGCGGCTGCCTACATGGGCCAGCCGCACCCCATGGGCCGCATGGGCCCCAGGCCCAGCCGCACCCCTCTCATGGGGGGGAACTTCCCCTCTTGGGCCCTAAGGCCCATTAAGGTGCAGCCCCTTTTTTCTCCTTTTTTTTATATTAAATTAATATAAATATATATAATTCCATAATTAATATATTTACATACTATTTAATCTCCCGTGACTCCGAAACAATTTCCGGATCACTCCGAACTCACTTCGGTCTCCCCGGAACTCTTCCGGTCTTCCCCGGAACTCTTCCGTTCTTGCCGGAACCTTTCCGAAACCTCCTATCTCTATACCTAAGCCACTCCGATGTTTCCAAAACGTTCTCCTAGCGTCGTCAAGACCTTAAGTGTGTTACCCTCGGTTCGAGAATACTCCGGACATGGTCGAGACCCTCCCGCCAATGACCGTCAGGGAGCCCTGGATGACTATGACGGCCCCGTGCATTCTAGAATAAATCATCCTTGAATCATCTTTGAACCGTTAACATGATATGGTCATTCCCTTTGTTCGTTGATACTTCCTTGTCCGAGATACGATCGTCAACATCCGATGTTGTGTTTTATCTCGTTACCGACAAGGTTGCTTTACTCGTTCCCATGAAATTATATCTCAATGACCTAGTCATACGCTGCGCAGCTTTACAGATATAATCTCACCGAGTGGGCCCAGCATATCAATGTCACACGGATGAACAAATCCCGCTCTTGATTACTCGCCCCGACTACTTCCTTCCAATACCCGAAAGTGTCACCTTATTGTCAGCTTATGAGGCATGACGTTTGATGCGATCAGCCGTATCTTTCAGAAGCAGCGACTTGATGTAATCTCACGGTCTAAGGAATAAGCTACCACGTTATAATCCTATTGCAGTGTTGAACTATCTGATACGATCCTAACTGCAATACTTTGGGTAATGTCCATCAAATTATTCTCCCAATAAAATGACTCCACCATCAACTGTTAATGCAATATGATCGGGAAATCACGATCATCCATTGACTGATGGACTAGTTTATCTAGAGGCTTAACTAGGGACTCTGGTTTGTTTACATACCACACGTGTATTAACAATTCCGATTAATACAGTTATAGCATGGTATAAAACTATTTATAAACTTAAAGAGATAATGCAATAAATCTTATTATTTATTTGCCTCTAGGGCATATCTCCAACAGTCTCCCACTTGCACTAGATTTCAAATAAATCCAGCTGCATTTCTATACCAATCATACAACCTTATCTTTTATAAGTGTTTATGATAATGCTCGCTCGTGGAAGAGGTTTCCTTCGGCCTGAACCTTTCATAACCATAAGTCTTTGCAAACCATTGATATCACCTTATTTGATATCATCATGCTATCTTAATAACAAATATACATATTTGGCAACTAAGTGAGACTTTTGTTTCCCTGCGCTTACTCTGATCCAATATCAGTTAATTGCATTAAACACACTCAGTTTTAGAGAATACCTTTTCTCTACCAACTCTATGTACTTTTGCAGTATCTTTATACTTCTATATTTACCTAAGTAGATCCTGACATTCTATTGTCAGCCTAATGCCTTTTAGTTTATCCTATAACGACTTGATCCTTATTTCTTTCTGTCATTTAGGTTGATCCTTTTAACACAACATTTGTTAAACTCATCATCCTTTACAGATTTGAAATAACCACATATCCTTAGTTTCTTTTAAACTATGAAGGATAATTTTGGTTCCACTAATAATGAATCACAAATTCATCTCAGCGCTTATTCTTCTTGTAAGAATACTAATCATATCTTTTCGAGTATATAATATGGTTAATATGCTGCCACCTTATCATGGCATAGAAGTGCAGCATATTTTACAACCATGATTACTTTATCCAGATTTACAAGGACCAATTCCTCGTTACGTCTTATTCTGACACATCAGAATCTAATCTGGAAAAACACCTCGACTTCTTTAAAATGATCTATTCAAAACAGATGCTCACATTTTAAACATATATGATTTTATCGTAATTCAATAATTACTTCTAATTCATTTTCCTAGTACCTATCTATTATATGTCATTTACATATAAACACCTGACTAAGCTCCCACTCAAAATGTCAATTACATTTGAGATTGTGTAACTTGTAATGCTCCCACTCAAAATGTCAAACACATTTCATATTGTGTAGCCCACAAGCTCCCACTTAACAATATGTCACTTACATATTATTCCGGTAAGCTGTCCTACTCCCACTTAAATTATACGGATATAATTTCCTTCGATATTTCGGTCATAACCGAAATCCTTGATCATGTATCAATTCGAAAATTCCAAATACGATGTATTATACTTGTTAATACAAATCCAAAAGACTTAGGCATGTCTACATCCAATGTAGTCAAAACAATTTTGATTTTGTCAAAGACATTCTTCATGACAAAATTAGCTTTATGTCCTTCTCACAGTTTCATTCTTTTCACACAACTTGTCATGTGAAAAATCAAGTAACCCTTTTACTTAATAAGATTCAAGCAACATTTACTAATACAATCTTGAATGCAACCTTTTGGATTTATGACTCTATAGTCACAATTCGAATTTGGCATCACCCCAATTTCTTTGTATTTCGTAGGTATCCCTTGTTCTAGTAACAAGCTCATTAAATCATGAAATATTAATCTGTGACCGGACAGAAAATATTCTTTAATGCCTACTATTTATAAAAAGCTCCTTGCATGAAAACACCATGATCAAATATCATCATTTTTCATTTCATTTGTGGAGTTTTGTTGTCGGATCAAATTCCAAACAATATTTCTCTCACAAATCGAGTAAGGTCAATTACCCCTTTTAAGCTTTTCTTTATTTCATATCCTTTCTTGAAACTTGTTTTCAATGAATCACCAAGTTAGCAATACTAGTTTTGCCCTTGTTGGTGTTTACCATATGAAACATATATTCATTCCTATGAATATTTTACAAAGAACTATTTCGTACATAGTTTCGTATTATCATATAATCTATAAACCATGACACACAACTTATTGTCGTTCATACGAATTTTGGGTGAAGACTTCAAAATAGGGAGTTTACTAATTCTAACGGAAAAACCTTCTACGTGATTTCTAAAATATTAAGAGATAATTTTTAGGACTATACTTTATTCAAAATAGAGTATGATCATAATGTCTACATCAACATGTTTGATAATAGCATCATAATTTTGTGAACCGAATTTCACAAGTCCTTTTGTGAACCGAATTTTCACAAACCTTCATGATAAAATAAATCTTTAAAATCCTTGCTATTATAATCCAATTACAATGACTTGATTTTATATCCTCCTTTTCTATCCGAAAAATCTTTCTTGATCAAATCAAATAATTTCAGATAATTGTATCTTTTAGTAAATACTTATTATTTACTTAGACATACAACAAAGGTTTCAATAATAATTTCCACTACACAATTTAATTTAACAATCATCTTGCATGATCTCAAATCAAATTTCTTCTCATATTGACTTATCAATATTTTTCAATCATCATGTCTCATTAGACATCACGCATGCAAATACACAAGATCAAATATCCAAAATATTTGCAATGATTAAAAATTCGGTAGTGCATTTTATTATTGACTTAGGATATTTATTTTAACATTCAAATCCACTTTGCTATCAAAAAGATTAATGCATGAATAACTTATTCATAATCGAAATATGATCATAAGAAAACTTTATTCATAATAAAACAACTTGCTTGTCTCTTACAAATATGAATAACTTGTCTCATCGAATATAAGACATACTTATTACAATCACTCTCAAATTCGACTACAAAACTCTTATTCAAAACTACTAATCAAAACTTGATAACTATGGGCGTGAAACTCCTTGGCCATCAACTACTTTGCCTTGCCATCATTCCGCACATCATGTCGAACTCTGCAATTTTCCTGTTATATTCTGGTGCTGTTTCAATAAAACAGACATAAGTATCAAATACTTTAATATCAACAAGTGTAAGAAATAACAATTATAACTTTGTATATCAAATATACCTTGCGTGTCATCTATTTCTCCTTCGATGGGTTCCACCTCCACATCTTTGATTTCGACCAGGAAATCATTGAAGAGGAGGAAATCACTCTTAAGTATATACTCATCGACAAGCTCCTCATAGCTAGGAGGTAGAGAACGCAACACCGCCTGTATTGCAAAAGTATCCGCCATCCAGTAATCGCATGTGTTTGTGAGATCATCGTGAATGTCAAACATCTTACACAAATGTGTCTCCAAGCAGGTATGTTCTTCCATCTTGAGTGAAAGAAACTTGTCCAGCTGCTTGTACTGCTCTTGCTTCATTCGGTTCAAGAACCGAACTTTAAGAGCACCTATCATCACAGCGGGTTCCATATGGCGAAACTCATTTTTCAGCTCATGATCCATGCAGACATACATCGTGATCTGAACACTTCTCCAACCTCACGACGCTGACGAAAATCCTCTTTCGCCTCTGCACTTGCGGAGTCTCCTGGTTTATCTCCTAACAATTCTCCTATCACGTAAGAAATGTCGTTCTGGTAGAGGACGTCTTTCAGGTTTCTGTACCACGTCATGAAGTTGGATCCATCGTTCCGGAGACTTTCTTTTCTAATAAAATGGTTGAACTCAAGACTTTCTTCCTTAGGATAAGGCATGATCTACAAAGATAATTTGCAAAGACTAGGTAAGGCTAAGTTTATAAAATTATGAGTTTACTTTAATAATCATATTATCAAACACACTCCACTAAGAGAATTATCCCTAAAAACTGTCTTAGTGATTACACGATCCCAATCCATTAAATTACCCCCTTCGATCGGGCGGGTAACGTAACTTCAGAGGTAGGCAACGAATTACCAATCGCAACAATCATGCGACTCATGCTCGATCTTTCGATCACCCGTGTTCCGAGGCCATATACTGGTATATGCTAGGCTCGCCAATTTAACCTTAGTGTTTTCGCGTGTGCAACGTGGCTTACACCCACTGTATGCGAACGAAGAGACGAGTGTAACGAAAAGGATCGAAACCCCGACGTACCCCGTAACGTAGAACTTTATTGGTGGTGCACACTAAGGCAGAACACAATTTTGGTATTAAATTAGGGATCATCCTATTACGGCTACCGTTGTATATCTTTATATAAGCACTCAAATAGGATGCAAACACACAACAACAATATCAAAATAATGTAATGAAGTGCGATATGACATGGCCGTCGCGCCTCGGCCTTCACGGCGCGCCTCCAATGGTGCTCCGAGTCTACGGTGCCACCTTTGCCTCCGATAACATAAAACTTACCGTGACCATGTCATATTAAAATAGCCCCACTGCAAAACAAAGTTAGACGCTCTACTTTTATCCTTTTGCATTTTACGTGGCTGCTAGGGCTTTCGTGAAGAACCGTTTCTTACCTACGAACATACAACCACAACAGCGATTAAATAATTGTCTCTATTACACCCTTTTCAGGGCCCTCCATTGAAAATGCCATGCCGTCTAAAGAGAGAGAGACAGACACCCGCCAGCCGCATATATGGTACAAGCCATATGTTAGTTGCGGAACCAGTCTCGCGTAAGCGTACGCGTAAGGTCGGTCCGGGCCGCTTCATCAACTCAATGCCAACAACATTAGCAAGTGCACGCGAGAGGGTAACAATTACAGAATCGATGCCCACATTCAACATGTGTTCTAACCGTACCAGCAATACTACGCATAGATCGGCTCTGATACCACTGATGGGGTTCGTAGCAGAAAACAATAATTTTTCTAACTATCGCAACACCGAAACTAGCCAGGATCTATCTATCTAGTAATGCGGTAACGGAGAAGTCATCGGAAACATACCCTTGTAGACCGATAGCGGGAATTACGCTCCCGCACAAGCGTTGCCGATGAAGACGTACGTAGCCGACCTCAAGGTCGCGGAGAACTTGGCGCGACGAAGAAGAAGGAGACGCGGCGATGAAGAAGCTCCTAGTGCCGAACTCGTGAGAGAGCAGCACCTCCGAGTACTCGCACACGTACGGACCTTGACGATGACCTCCGTGCTCCCCGATCCAGCCGGAATAGCGGAAGCGAGAACTTTGGGTGGAAACCCGCAGCACAACGGTGCGCTGCGGTTTATAGGTCTCCCGTATACGCTGTCCAGACTTGGGACCGCGCACGTCGAGAGATGGGGAGGGAGGAATTGGACTAGGGAGAAGCCTGGGCCAACCGGAATTAATTCCTGAATTTTCTGTGTATTTTTCCAATTAATCCGGGTCCCTATTTATTGAGGAAAGGGGTGCACCTCTCCTCAACTCTCCATGTGGGACTAAAGGAGGAGGGGGTGGTGCGGCTGCCTACATGGGCCAGCCGCACCCCATGGGCCGCATGGGCCCAAGGCCCAGCCGCACCCCTCTCATGGGGGGAACTTCCCCTCTTGGGCCCTAAGGCCCATTAAGGTGTGCAGCCCCTTTTTTCTCCTTTTTTTTATATTAAATTAATATAAATATATATAATTCCATAATTAATATATTTACATACTATTTAATCTCCCGTGACTCCGAAACAATTTCCGGATCACTCCGAACTCACTTCGGTCTCCCCGGAACTCTTCCGGTCTTCCCCGGAACTCTTCCGTTCTTGCCGGAACCTTTCCGAAACCTCCTATCTCTATACCTAAGCCACTCCGATGTTTCCAAAACGTTCTCCTAGCGTCGTCAAGACCTTAAGTGTGTTACCCTCGGTTCGAGAATACTCCGGACATGGTCGAGACCCTCCGCCAATGACCGTCAGGGAGCCCTGGATGACTATGACGGCCCCGTGCATTCTAGAATAAATCATCCTTGAATCATCTTTGAACCGTTAACATGATATGGTCATTCCCTTTGTTCGTTGATACTTCCTTGTCCGAGATACGATCGTCAACATCCGATGTTGTGTTTTATCTCGTTACCGACAAGGTTGCTTTACTCGTTCCCATGAAATTATATCTCAATGACCTAGTCATACGCTGCGCAGCTTTACAGATATAATCTCACCGAGTGGGCCCAGCATATCAATCCGTCACACGGATGAACAAATCCCGCTCTTGATTACTCGCCCCGACTACTTCCTTCCAATACCCGAAAGTGTCACCTTATTGTCAGCTATGAGGCATGACGTTTGATGCGATCAGCCGTATCTTTCAGAAGCAGCGACTTGATGTAATCTCACGGTCTAAGGAATAAGCTACCACGTTATAATCCTATTGCAGTGTTGAACTATCTGATACGATCCTAACTGCAATACTTTGGGTAATGTCCATCAAATTATTCTCCAATAAAATGACTCCACCATCAACTGTTAATGCAATATGATCGGGAAATCACGATCATCCATTGACTGATGGACTAGTTTATCTAGAGGCTTAACTAGGGACTCTGGTTTGTTTACATACCACACGTGTATTAACAATTCCGATTAATACAGTTATAGCATGGTATAAAACTATTTATAAACTTAAAGAGATAATGCAATAAATCTTATTATTTATTTGCCTCTAGGGCATATCTCCAACAATCTCCACCGGAGCACTGGCACAAAATAAACCCCACCGGCCCTTCCAATAGCGGCAAACTTGCTGGACGGGCCTAATAGCGCGTCCGGCAACCCCGCTTCTCGCCCGGTTCACAAGGAGCGAAGTGAGAGTGCCGGCAACCACGGCAACTCCCGCCACGTCGGATCCTGACGGGCGCCCGTCGTGGCTGCAACTCAACAGTGGTTGGCGCAATTTATTGCGGTCGAACGACGTCTGTCTGCCTAATTAAAGACCAGCACCGGTCAACTGACACACCTGACGCGTCACGCTTCGCCTCCCCGACGCATGGCGCCAGCGTAATGGCTCCTTGGGAACCTTCGCCGGCTTCCTGCGCTTCCGCACCGCCCCATCGCCTCACCTTCCCGCACTTCCGAACAACCCCACCGCGCTTTATAAAGAAGTGGCGCTCTCTCCTCTCTTTCCACATACATAGACACCGCCCTCCTCTCTTCCCCTTTTTCTGTCCTTTCTCGCGCGGTGCGGCAATGGTTAACAACGGCGAAGCCGTTGGCAGCGGTGGTAGCGGCGGTAGCAGCGGCGGCAAACTCTATAAGTTGAATCTCGGAAAGGACGAAGCGGCGGCACCATACAAGTACCGTCTCCTCGTGCTTCCTGGGATGCGGCTGCTGCACAACTGGAACGTCAGCCTGGGAGGACTCAGAGTTCCACCGTTGCGCGAGAACGAGCGGCAGTAGCGCGCCGCCATCTAGGACAATCGCTTGCGCCTCACGCCGGAGCAGCGGGCAGACCCGGAGTACGCCAAGGACAACTGCAATTAGTAGGCCATCATCAAGGTGGAGCGCCAGGCCGCCGTCGACCACTGTGATGGGCAAGGCACGCCACCAGCAATGTTTAACAGCGCCGAGCGGCAACTTTGGTGGCCAGCAAGGACCTGTACAATGTCTTCGCCTTCTACGGCTTACAACCGACGCAACAGCCGACTGACATGCCGACGTGGTTCGCCCCGCGTTTTCCCCGGCGCGCTCCTCTCTGCGTTCCTACTGCTCCTCGCGCGACCTGTGGGCGAGGGAGGCGCCCTGGTCGCCCCCTGATGTCTACGTGTGCTTCTATTCTTGTAGACAGTGTTGGGCCTCCAAGAGCAGAGGTTTGTAGAACAGCAGCAAGTTTCCCTTAAGTGAATCACCCAAGGTTTATCGAACTCAGGGAGGTAGAGGTCAACGATATTCCTCTCAAGCAACCCTGCAATTAAGATACAAGAAGTCTCTTGTGTCCCCAACACACCCAATACACTTGTCAGATGTATAGGTGCACTAGTTCGGTGAAGAGATAGTGAAATACAAGTAATATGGATGATTATAAGTAGTAACTGCAATCTGAAATAAAGATGGCAGTAAGCAAACATGTAGCAGAACTTGTTGTAAACGGTGTTTCAATGCTTAGAAACAAGGCCTAGGGATCATACTTTCACTAGTGGACACTCTCAACAATGATCTCATAACTGAATAAGTAAAAGCTACTCTTAAACACTCTCTTGTTGGATAACAAACACCATTCATTGTGTAGGGCTACAAAAGCACACCTCAAGCCGGAGTAAACAAGCGCCACAACGTCATAAAGGAGTCACACACGGTGCACACACTGTCACCTTTACACCATGGAGAGTACCGGAGTTCATATTAAAGTAACCTCTAGAGTGCATAATAGATAAAGAGTAACATCTACTTATTCAACTAGATTACAAAGCTCATGATCACATAAAGATCACACCATGGGAGAGAGAGATGAACCACATAGCTACCGGTAGAGCCCTCAGCCTCGGGGGAGAACTACTCCCTCCTCATCATGGGAGTCAGCAGCGGCGATGAAGATGGCGGTGGTGTCGATGGAGATGGCTCCGGGGGCAATTCCCCGTCCCGGCGGCGTGCCGGAACAGAGATTCTGTCCCCCGAAACTTGTCGTCGATGGCGGCGGCGCTGCGGAACTCTTCTGGAAATATGGCTTCTTGTTTTAGGGTTTTCGCGTCTGAGGCAATATATAGGCGAAGGGGCAACGTCGGTGGAGGCTCGAGGGGCCCACACCACCTGCTGGCGCGGCAGGGGGCCCACCCGCGCCTGGGTGTGGTTTGGCCACCTCGGCGCCCTCCTTCGTCTCTCCTTCGGACTCCGTGATGGTGCTGGAAAAATAGGGACGTGGCCTTTTGTTTCGTGCAATTCCGAGAATATTCGCAGAAGTACTTTTCTGGAACCAAAAACAGCAGAAAACAGGGAACTGGCACTGTGGCATCTTGTTAATAGGTTAGTCCCAGAAAATGCATAAAAGTGATATGAAGTGTATATAAAACATGTAGCAAATGGTATAATATAAGCATGGAACATCAGAAATTATAGATACGTTGGAGACGTATCAAGCATCCCCAAGCTTAGTTCTACTCGTCCTCGAGTAGGTAAAACGATAACAACAAATAATTTCTGAGGAGACATGCTTTCACACAATCTTGATCATAATATTGCTAGGCTCATGTCATGAATGAAGTGACTCAAAGCAATGATCTATAGTTTGCTAACAAATAGATAAAGAGTAAACAATGAATCATATAAGCAAAAACTTTTCATGAATAGTACTTTCAAGACAAGCATCAAAAAGTTTTGCATAAGAGGTAACTCATAAAGCAATAGATTCAAAGTAAAAGGCATTGAAGCAACACAAAGGATGATTAAGTTTCAGCATTTGCTTTCAACTTGTAACATGTATATCTCATGGATAGTTGTCAACATAAAGCAATATAACAAGTGCAATAAGTAAATATGTAAGAATCAATGCACACAAAGTTGACACAAGTGTTTGCTTCTAAGATAGAAAGGAGTAGGTAAACTGACTCAACATAAAGTAAAAGATAGGCCCTTCGCAGAGGGAAGCAGGGATTAAATCATGTGCTAGAGCTTTTTAAGTTTTCGAAAGCATATAGAGAGCACAAAATAAGTATTTGAGAGGTGTTTGTTGTTGTCAACGAATGGTAGTGGGCACTCTAACCCCCTTGTCAACCAGACTTTCAAGAGCGGCTCCCATGAAGGACGTTATCTCTACCAGCAAGGTAGATCATCCCTCTTCTCTTTTGTTTACACATGTATTTTAGTTTCTTTATAGATGACACTCCTCCCAACCTTTTGCTTACACAAGCCATGGCTAACCGAATCCTCGGGTGCCTTCCAACATTCACATACCATGGAGGAGTGTCTATTTGCAAATTAAGTTGCTTACTGATAAATCAGGGCAAAACATGTGAAGAGAATTATTAATGAAAGTTGTAATTAATTGGGGCTGGGCACCCCGTTGCCAGCTCTTTTTGCAAATTATTGGATAAGCGGATGTATATGCCACTAGTCCATTGGTGAAAGTCTGTCAGAAGTAAATGACAAGATTGAAAGATAAAACACCACATACTTCCTCATGAGCTATAAAACATTGACACAAATAAGGAGTAATAAAGTTTTGAATAGTTTAAAGGTAGCACATGAAATATTTACTTGGAATGGCAGGAAATACCACATAGTAGGTAGGTATGGTGGACACAAATGGCATGGGTTTTGGCTCAAGTTTTGGATGCACGAGAAGCATTCCCTCTCAGTACAGAGTTTAGGCTAGCAAGGTTGTTTGAAGCAAACACAAGTATAAACCGGTACAGCAAGAATCACATAAAAACATATTGCAAGTATTATAAGACTCTACACTGTCTTCCTTGTTGCTCAAACATTTTACCAGAAAATATCTAGACCTTAAGAGAACAAATATGCATCCCAAGTCTCAACAAGCTCTACGGTAGTTCTCCACTACTAGGCTTTAACTACATGATGCAAGAGCTTAAACATGATCTACTTGAGAGCTCAAAACAATTGCAAAGCATCAAATCAAACAAGACAATGATCTACAAGAATGCATATGTCTTTTCCAATACCAACTACTACATGTAGCATTTTCTTTCTTCCAAACAAACACCAATCAATTTATTTAAACATAAACTCTCCAAATGATAATATAATGCAGCAAGAGAGTATTTATAAACAAGTGCTAACAGCTCGAAGAGATGCATGAAAAACAGGAGCTAAAAGCACTGCAGTAGCTAGTTAAGAATACTCAACAAATATAAGTGAAGAACATGAGTATTCACATGAAAAAGCGGAGCGTGTCTCTCTCCCACACAAGGATTGCTAGGATCCGAATTTATTCAAACAAAACAAAAATAAAAGCACACAGACGCTCCAAGTAAAGCGCATAAGATGTGAAAGAATTAAAATATAGTTTCACTAGAGATGACCTGATAAGTTGTTGATGAAGAAGGGGATGCCTTGGGCATCCCCAAGCTTAGACGCTTGAGTCTCTCTGAATATGGTTGGGATGAACCACGGGGGCATCCCCAAGCTTAGGCTTTTCACTCTTCTTGATCACATAATATCACCCTTCTCGCTTGATCCTTGAAAACTTCCTTCACACCAAACTCAAGACAGTTCTCATTAGAGGGTTAGTGCATAATCAAAAATTCTCATATTCTGTAATGATACAATCAATCCCAAAGCTTCTGGACATTAGCTACAGCCACCAATGCTTTGTGGAGCAAAGAAATCCACACAAACACAGTAAAAGAGCGAATGCAAAACAAAAGGCAGAATCTGTCAAAAACAGAACAGTCTGGAATGACGAATTTTTTCGAGGCACTTAAGTTGCTCAGATGGATCTGGCCTAAAATAATGAAAGTTGCGTACATATCTCAGGAATATGCGTGATTTTTTCAGAATTTTTGAATTTTCTACAGGAGATAAGCTCAAATCGTGACAGCTAAAAATCTGTCACTGCGCAGAAATCCAAATCTTGCATCAACTTTCAATATAGAACTTTACTTGGCACAACAATGCGATAAAATAAAGATACAAAGGAGTTGCTACAGAAGTAACAAGCACCTTGACTCAAAACAAAAAGAAAAGCAAAAATAACAGAAAATAAAAACAATGGGTTGTCTCCCATAAGCGCTTTTCTTTAAAGCCTTTTAGCTAGGCATAGTGATTTTTATGATGCCCACATAAAGATGAGAGTTGAAACATAAAAGAGAGCATCAAGAAGCATATATAAAACATGTTTAAATCTAACACTCTTTCTATGCATAGGAGTCTTGTAAGAAAACAAGTCAATGAAGAACAAAGTGACTAGCATAGAAAGGCAAAACAAGTGTAACTTCAAAAATTTCAACATAAAGAGAGGAGACTTAATATTATTGTGATATATGAAACCGTGTCTCCCTCTCTCATAAGGACCAGTAGGTCTTAAAGTACCCAGCAAATAAAAGCAAATCAAGAGAAAGCTCAAAACATTCATCATAAAGAGAGAAATTTAGTAACATGAAGATTTCTATAACCATACTTTCCTCTCTCAAAATAATTTTCAGGCATCATGAATAAACTCAACAATATAGCTATCACATAAAGCATTCTTATCATGATCCACATGCATAAAAGTATCATTACTCTCCACATAAGCATAATCATTTTATTAGTAATAGTGGGAGTAAAAGTATCACATCCATCATTGTAATCATCATAAATTGAGGCATAGAATAATCATAAAATTTTATCCTCAATAGTAGATGGACTGAAAATATCATATTCATCATTGTAAACATCATATATAGGAGGCATATCATAATCACATAAACTATATCCTCAATAGTAGGTGGACTGAAAATATCACAATGATTATAATCATCATATATTGGAGGCAAAGTATCATCAAAGCAAATTTCCTCCTTAAAGCTTGGGGGACTAAAAATATCATATTCATCAAACCAGCTTCCCCAAGCTTAGACTTTCCATAGCATTAGCAATAATGGTGTTCAAAGAATATGTAATAACATTGCTACCATCATGCAACAATTCCATAGGTTTTTTAATTTTCTCTTCAAAAGCATCATGTCCTAATTCAATATAAAGTTCATAAAGATCTCTAATTTTTTTGTTGTTTTCCATTAAGCCTAACTAGTGAAAATAAAAACAAGAAACAAAAAGATATAATTGCAGAATCTAAAGGAAATAACTTCGAGCACTCACACACTAGCAACAATACTAGAAAATAGCTTTGTAGCCAGAGGATGTGAATACCTTTTACCTTACCTCCCCGGCAACGGCGCCAGAAAATAGCTTGATGTCTACGTGTGCTTCTATTCTTGTAGACAGTGTTGGGCCTCCAAGAGCAGAGGTTTGTAGAACAGCAGCAAGTTTCCCTTAAGTGAATCACCCAAGGTTTATCGAACTCAGGGAGGTAGAGGTCAAAGATATTCCTCTCAAGCAACCCTGCAATTAAGATACAAGAAGTCTCTTGTGTCCCCAACACACCCAATACACTTGTCAGATGTATAGGTGCACTAGTTCGGCGAAGAGATAGTGAAATACAAGTAATATGGATGATTATAAGTAGTAACTGCAATCTGAAATAAAGATGGCAGCAAGCAAACATGTAGCAGAACTTGTTGTAAACGGTGTTTCAATGCTTAGAAACAAGGCCTAGGGATCATACTTTCACTAGTGGACACTCTCAACAATGATCTCATAACTGAATAAGTAAAAGCTACTCTTAAACACTCTCTTGTTGGATAACAAACACCATTCATTGTGTAGGGCTACAAAAGCACACCTCAAGCCGGAGTAAACAAGCGCCACAACGTCATAAAGGAGTCACACACGGTGCACACACTGTCACCTTTACACCGTGGAGAGTACCGGAGTTCATATTAAAGTAACCTCTAGAGTGCATAATAGATAAAGAGTAACATCTACTTATTCAACTAGATTACAAAGCTCATGATCACATAAAGATCACACCATGGGAGAGAGAGAGAGATGAACCACATAGCTACCGGTAGAGCCCTCAGCCTCGGGGAGAACTACTCCCTCCTCATCATGGGAGTCAGCAGCGGCGATGAAGATGGCGGTGGTGTCGATGGAGATGGCTCCGGGGGCAATTCCCCGTCCCGGCGGCATGCCGGAACAGAGATTCTGTCCCCCGAAACTTGTCGTCGATGGCGGCGGCGCTGCGGAACTCTTCTGGAAATATGGCTTCTTGTTTTAGGGTTTTTGCGTCTGAGGCAATATATAGGCGAAGGGGCAACGTCGGTGGAGGCTCGAGGGGCCCACACCACCTGCTGGCGCGGCAGGGGGCCCACCCGCGCCTGGGTGTGGGTTGGCCACCTCGGCGCCCTCCTTCGTCTCTCCTTCGGACTCCGTGATGGTGCTGGAAAAATAGGGACGTGGCCTTTTGTTTCGTGCAGTTCCGAGAATATTCGCAGAAGTACTTTTCTGGAACAAAAAACAGCAGAAAACAGGGAACTGGCACTGTGGCATCTTCTTAATAGGTTAGTCCCAGAAAATGCATAAAAGTGATATGAAGTGTATATAAAACATGTAGCAAATGGTATAATATAAGCATGGAACATCAGAAATTATAGATACGTTGGAGACGTATCCCCTCCCCCCCCCCCCCCCCCCCCCCCCCCAAGTCGAAGGTCAAGACAGAGGCGCCGTCACCGCCGCGGAGGAGATCATGTGTCATCATCATCGACGAACCTTCATCTTCACGACAGCGAGCTCCGGCGCAACCCGTCGTCAAGATGAAAGAGGAGGCGCAGTCGCCGCCACGGGGGCGCCTTCACCTCGGGCACAAGAAGCCGAAGCAGGACGACGCCTCTAGCTCGGCCACTCCCACTCCACCGCAGCACCGGCCGATGACGTAGGAGGAGGCTGAGCCTCTGTTTCAGCTCTAGCTCGCTGAGGCCATGCGGCCGTCCTTCGAGACCGTTCAGACGACCACCGACGAATGGACAGAGGAGTGGTCCGTAGCTGAGAACGACATCTTCACCATCCGCGACGACGACGGTGCGCCACCAAGCGGAGGCGGCGATGGGGGCGAAGCCGGAGAGGCCGAGGTCAAGACGGAGCCCCACTTGGATGCGTACTACACGCGTTGGCAGTCCTTCGAGACCGTTCAGCCAGCCACCGATGACGGAAGAATGGTCCACGGCTGAGAACGACATCTTCACCATCCGCGACGACGACGGCGCGCCGCCGGCCGGAGGCGACGATGGGGGCGACGCCGGAGAGGCCGAGGTCAAGACGGGGCCGACTTTGACTCGTACTACGCCGCGTGTTCCATTAGGACAGGTACTACCGCAACGGCTAGGTTTAGCGACTAGATTAGTTTAAATTTTCGCCGAATTTGTAACAAAGTATCAAGTTTCAATAAAATTTCCCAGTTCCAATGAAATATCGTGTTTCAATTTTTCCGAAAAAAAGTCTTTTGGAGGCGCCGGTGGGGAGCCGCTTACAATAGAGCGGCAACGTGTGTCGCGCTCCTAATAGCACTTGCTGGATGCTGTATTGGGAGCGGCTGATGATTGATTTTTTTGGTAGGGTGGGGGATGATTTGGGTGGGGTTTGAGAATGAGTGAGGTAGTGAACATGAATGTTCGAGAATCCGCTTTGGTATATGGGCTTCCTTTTTCCTTGTCCATGACGATTTGATTCACATCTCACATCCAAAACAACAAGAATAGCTAGCAAACAGAGTTGCTGCTACTCGATCCATCAAGCTAGCTGCTAGTTGCCCCCTGCTAAAAAGAAAGGAAGAAAGGTTGCTTTCCATCTCTCTTTCTTTTTCTATCCTTCCCAGCTTATATGATGATTGCAAGCTTCCTTAATTACCTTAGCTCAAATCAAGTGCTTGTCTGATCTTGTTAACTGCTAAATTAGCTAAGCATGCATGTGTACACATCTTCCATTAGCAACTTTAGCATCTTGTGATGGAGCCAGCCATCTCTCACAATCCGTCTCCTATCTACATCAGGGCAGGCAGAGGCAGGTGCCTTTCTTCTCCTCTTGAGAAATAAAGGGAGATAAAGGAAAAATGATGGTTGACGCAGCAACAAGCAAGCAACCACTCTGCAGCACTTCATTACAAAAAAATGTAACGAGAAAAGGCTTAATCGCAAAGTTTATGAGTGGTTATATCGACTAAATATATGTTGAGACCACTCACAACCTTATCGCAGCATCAGTAGTGCACCACCTCTCCTCTCCTCTTGTGCTAGCTCTGCCGGCTCCTGATCTCCATGTCCCTCATCACCGATGACCCTGAAGACTCGCCTAGGCACTGCGCCACCAAGCACCGACACCACCACCACGGCGCCGGATGCGGCCGGTTCGGCGGCACCGGGCGTCGGCGGCTCCTGATCGCGGCGTCATCGGCAGCGACGTCCATCATAGTCTTGGTCATCATACTGTGGCTCACCCTCCGCCCTTCCGCCCCACGCTTCTCTCTTCTGGCCGCCACCGCCGAAGTCATCGGCCCCAATGCCACCAGCATCGCGCGGCTCGACGCCGCCTTCGTGGCGCACAACCCCAACGCCCGCGCCACCGCGTTCTACGACCGCCTACAGCTCCGGGCCTACTATGCCGGCGTCCAGCTCGCTGCGGCCGCGGAGCCATTCGAGCAGACGCAGGGCGACGTCGTGCTCAGCGCCTCGCTGTCGTCCTCGTCGTCTGCGGCTACGGCAGCGGCGGTGGACGTGGGGGAGATGGCGGCGGGCGGGCGGTCCACGCTGCTGCTGAGGCTGCGCGTGGAGGGGCACCTCCGGTGGAAGGTGGCCGCATGGGTGTCCGGCAGGCGCGCTCTCGCCGCCGAGTGCGTCGCCATCGTGGTGCTCCAGCCGTCGCAATCGAGGGCCGTCGTCCTTCAGGGATCCCAGTGCGCCACCACCCTCCAATGAATAATTCTACATACACACTGATTTATTACTTAGTTAATTAGCGTCAGTGTGTTATTGCACTTATCACAAAATATCTACTCCCTCCGATCCATATTAATGGTCTCAACATTGTCTAGATACGGATGCATCTAGTCTAAACACTTAACTAGATACATCCGTATCTAGATAAAGTTGAGTCAATTAATATGGATCGGAGGTTGTACTAATTAGTACAAGATCGAGCAAGGCACATGCATGCAATGTTTGCATTCTCACGTTTATACTACTAGCACCAATCTGTATGTCACCAAGAGGGAGCACCATGAATTTAAAAATACTAGAGATAGCACTTGATTGATTAAATTGCACTCACAATTGTAGAAAAGGCTGATCTTCTCTCGTGGAAATGCTGGTTTCCGGAGCACGGCATTCGCCCTTTAGCGGAAGACGGGTTTTCTCTTAGACATCCATATCATTTAAGGAAGACAAAAGATATAAGTTATGCAATGCATTATCTCTTATTGTCATCCTAACAATTAATGAGAATTAATTATGTTTTAGTGAGAAATTGTGTTGCTAAGGGAAAACATATAGTACAATGGAGAAAATAGTCTTCTCTTATTTCATAAGAGATCATCTTTTAGCTAAGGGAAGGCAACCTCCCTTTTTTCATTCTCTCTCATCCAACTAGACAAATATCCTACGTAGCAATGTTAAGAGAAGGCTGACGTCACCCCATTGTACAAGAAAAGAGAAGTCGATCTTGTCTCTCCGCCACGTCACCCATAAATCATACATGTAGCGATAAACTGAATGTTCATCTCCCATCATTCATGGTAACTTGGAAGTGCGTTATATTTTTGCGTTGCCACGATAAGATGATTGTTAAGATGGAGAAGAGAGAAATGGAAAAAAAGAGACTTGTCTTCTCATAGCAACAATATGTCTCATCACATATTTAGAAATATCTGGTTAATATAGAAAAGACTAAGCAATAACCAATTGTATATAATATTTTATTACCATGTCTACATTACATAGCGGGTCTATTTTTTTTGTTTTATCAACAATTGTACATGCCCTAGGTCCTCTAGAAGGATATAAACTGAAGACATTCTTGCCTTTCAATGCATTTTCTGATCACCTCCTTCCTTAGAATGCGTCGCTCGATTATAATCATCCCGTGTAATGGCGCTTACCCATCGTCGCCTAACCAGTAAGAGTTACCAACATGGTAAAGGAACAATACAAAAAGATCAAATCTGACAGATTGATTTGTGAAACTTCAAGCACTAAACAAGTTTGATACAGAAAATATGTTGCGATATTTGGCACAAAAATGATGAAGACCATGTGGAATCTGGGATCAACCCAACTAAGATTTTATTCACTTAGTTTTGTATGGAATCCTCAACCGATCCGATCGGATCAGTGTCGACACGAGGGACAAGGCAAGGCGCATAAATAAGGGTCTCTCTAACGTTGAGTCGACCGAGAATTAAACTAATTCTCAGTCGGATGACGTCACATGCGTGATTTAGAATGAATTTGATCCTCTTCGTCATGGTGGGCTCGTGGCTTTGTGCACGTGAGTGGCCTTCTTTTTTACTTCATGAGTGCCCATCAAGTCTCACCTGAGCAGAAGCTGCCACTATGTACTGTATGTATGTGATAACATTTTCTTTTTCTAATTATTATTTTACATACTTCTAAATAGGGTAACTTGTACGAAAATAATGGAGTGAAATGGGTGTTTGAATAAAGGGTCTCTCTAAATATAGAAAAAATCTGTTGCGACTAGACATGTAACTGGAAAAAATTAGTTTGACACCCGACTTGCAACTGAAAAATCTCATTTGCAACCCCACCCATAACCCATAAGTGAAACAATCTCAGTTGCAACCCCAACCGCAACTGAAAAATCTCACTTGCAACCCCACTCGCTACTGAAAAAATCTCAGTTGCAACAACACTTACAAGTGAAAAATCTCAGTTGCAACCCCATCCGCAACTGAAAAGTTATCAGTTGCAACCCCACTCGCAACCGAAAAAACTCAGTTGCAATCCCATCCGCAATCGAAAAAACTCATTTGCACCCCCAATAGCAACTGAAAAAACTCAATTGCAACCCTATCCGCAACTGAAAAAACTCAGTTGCAATCTCATCCGCAACTGAAAAAAATCTCAGTTGCAACCCTAATTGCAACTGAAAAAAATCTCAGTTGCAACCCAACTTGCAACTAAAAAAACCTCAGTTGCAACATCATCTGCAACTGAAAACCCCCAGTTGCAACCCTATTTATAAAAAAACTTATTTACAACCCTCATACAACTGAAAAATCTCGGTTGCAATTGTTAGTTGCAACACATGTGCAACCGAAAAAATTGGAAAAAAAAAGATGAGACGAAAAAAAGTATGCAAAAAAAGGGCCTACACACAAGCAAAATGTGATCAGCTTCCTAGCACAAAATAAAAAGCCGTGCCTATGGGCCCAGGGATCGGACCGGCAGACTAGAAAATAAAAAAAGCCCAGGAAATAAACAGCTAATAGGTTGTTGTTCTCTTAGGTACATGGACAAAAAAAACAAAAAACTAGCACGAATGTTGGCTCCCAAATACAACAGTTATGGAACTTTCCAGTAAATTAAATTTTGCGCTTTCGCTTATCCCTATCCTAGCCGCCGCAAGGCGATTAGGAGGCGACGCCTTGTTCCACCAACTCCACCGGCGGAAAAGGTTGGCCCCTCTCCTTCCGCTTGCCGCTCCGGCGGCAGGAGAGAGGGGGACCCCCGTTTTTGCATGGTAGTTAGGGTTAGGAAGGTTCTGGCATGGTGCGTCGTTGGGGTGGTGGGAGCGGCGTCCGGGCAAATAAATCTGCCTCAACTCTACTCCCACACCGACGTTGTCCTTCATGGCGGCGTCTCGGAGTTGGTGGCACTATGTGCTTTCTGATCTTTCAAATCGGTGCATGTAGGGTTCATGGATGGTGTCGGCGAGGCGGCGGCGGCGACTCCATCAGATGGGTTTTTCCTCCTGTTCTGTCCCCGTTGCTGCTGCGTTGTCTCCGGCGCCATGGTGGATCAGAGAGGATTCGTCCAGGAGTACGTGCAGACAGTGGTCTGCACTGGTGACAGCTGGAAGATGGTGCACCTTGGCTGGGTTCGTGGTTGGAGGCTGACGGTTCTGGTTTCCTACTCCGACGTCGTCGTGCGGGGGTGCCAGTGCTGAAGTTCGATGGCGTGTCCGGGGTCGTGCTGCCCCGGTCTGATTATTTCAACGGCAATGGTTTGTCCTATGCAAAACTACTTTGGAGGTCCGAGAAGCTGATGATCAGCGATAGAGCCACGTCGAGCTCGGTTGAAGAGGTGATTTGTCTATTTTTTTCTTTGGTGGCTGCTACGGTGGTGCCGAAGAAGATGGATAGGCGTTGGTTTGTCACATAGGTTTATCCTATCTTTCCAGATCTGTAAGATCGGTGTATACGTACTTTGTATCTCTTCTTTTATTTATCATTGAGAATCGTATTACCATGAAAAAAAAATACAACAGTTATGACGTTGACCGAGATTTTTTTGCGAATAGATTTGTATTACTCAAAACATATCAAGAATTACAGTCTCGACATGTGCTCATAAAACCCTCTGGACCAGAGGCAAGCCACACAGAGATTTAACTAGCAAAGAATTAGTAAATCCATATAAATAAAGTATCTAGAGGCCAGTGCAGAAATAAAGTCATGCAAGCAACACATAAATCACCACCAAACTCTAGTAGATCTAGAGTTTCTAGCCTTTAGCCACAAAATCACCATTGTAATCTTGGAGATATCACAAAAAATCATCACAAGACTGGATTTGGGGCTTTTACCCATCACGTAGGCCTAAACCTAGATACATAGTGTATCTATGTTATTCATTTCCGTTCAAGTTCGTCTATGAGATCCTCTTGTTTTCATACTCATCTAAAATCTTTACAACATATACGGTAGGCAAGATGACATGTCTGTTATACCCACGTACACGCGTGTTTCAAGAGTTCCCTCAGCCACTTGATAGTAGCAAGATGACATGTGCAAGAAGGGATATAATACATAGTAGTGGCAGACAAACGACGAACACACTCATCTCCCTAGCTCCGAACATCTAATGGTACTAGACCTGGGCATCCTCGAGTCAGGCCGAGTTTCAAGTCGGATGTTATAAAAGCCGGAACTAAAAATTGCAAGCCTAGGATCGGCTTGGACCTAAATATTTAAAAAATAGTTTTCTTTAGTTGATGATACTAATGTAATATCTTTTCGTGCGATTTGTAGTATTTCGAGGTTTTCTGGGTTTTCAGGTCGGGTTTCGAACATAAAATTAGTTCGTGCGCTAACTCATTTGGTTAGTAAAGTGGATATACAATGGAGCGACATAGGTTCAAATCCTCACGAGCGCATATTTGGATTCTTATTATTAGAAAACATTGTAGGTGTTCTCTCTACCGCATTCCTTAAAAACACTACCTTATTATTAGAAAACATTGTACGCATTCCTTAAAAACACTGCCTAACCCTGGCGTCGTGGTTTTGGGCCGTGCTGCCCATGTCCAGTTCTAGTGTTACTTGGACTGATTTTTTCCTTTCTTTTTCCTTGTAAAAAAAGTACTCCCTCCGATCAATATTAATTGTTGCTGATTTAGTATAACATTGTATTAAATCAGTGACAATTTGTTTTTGAGACTTTACCACCCTTTATTCATGAATATTGTACTGCATATAGAGACCCTCAGGCGGGGATTGGAACCACACATGTCGGCCTACAGAGAGGTTAATTGAGCCTCTCGCCAGGTTGTGTGCATCGGTGTTTGCTGTTCTCTTCTCATGGACAAACTGCACGAGCTGGAAGCTTTGAGCAGTCGACTGTACCTCCTTCACAATATGGCCGTATGAACCTTTGCCATCTCCATCTATGCTTCGAACTGCATTGAGACAATCCGACGCCACGGTGATGCGTTGAAGGAGTAGATCAGCTGACAACGCTAGGCCCTCCTGGTATGCCAGTGCCTCGAGAGTTTCCGGATCCGTCAGTCCTTCAAGGACGACAGATGATGCACCCAGGAACTCACCATTTGCACCTCTGGCCACTGCTGCGTTCGCCGCCATTGGAGTGTTCTTGGAGATAGCAGCGTCGACGTTGATCTTAGCTGAACCCGGTGGGGGCTGAATCCATAGTGGCCCCCTACCTGGCCTTGGCTGAGCGGCCGCCGGTGGCGGAGCCAACACAGTCAGATCACCGATAAAACTCTCTACGAAACAATGCGTAGATAAAGGGCTTTGGTACACTCCTTCGTGTATAATCTTCCTCCGCGCATGCCAAAGAGCCCACAGGGTGACAACCACTCTAGTTATTTCCTCCTGTGATAGAGATTTGATTGCCGTTGATAGCCACCCTCGTGCGTGAGGTTCTTGGAGATTCAACACAAAGTCATTCAGTTCTTCTGAACCCAGAGCCCAGACGCTCCTCGCTTGGTGGCACTCGACCAGGGAGTGCAGCCAAGGATCAGTGACAACTAAAATGAAGCGGGTAGATGGTGGTGAAATAAGTCTGGCCCAGCATCTTGCCTTGCCAGGCCAGCCCAACTTAGAGCCCAAACTGTGATTCCAATTCATACCCGGCCTGTTTGTTCCTGGTTCATCTGAACAAGTTCTAATTCTCAAAAAAAAAAAAAAAAAACTGAACAAGTCATTGGCGCGTGATGCATCAATGAAGTGCTATTAACTCAAAATTCAAAACCTGATGCCACGTAAATCAATTGGTTAAAAAAACTGAGTCAGTTCTAGTGCACATCTTTCAAAACTCAAAACTGCAGCCGCGCTTCAATAATGCTGTTCTATGCCTAGCCTCGTAGGTAAAAAAGCAGCTGTAGAAAACGACATGATTTTGTCTACAGGAGTACTCCTAGCATTGAAGCCGAGTGGAGACAGACGTTCAAAGTCGAAAGGCTGCCATGCCATGCGGCCACGCCACGCCCTTGCTCTGTCACTCTCAGCTCTGCGCCTTCTTCAACACCACGCAACCCATCCCATCCCAGTGATCCCACACCACGCTCCGCTCTGCCATTTCGATTCGATAGCCGTTCAGTCCTTCTCCGCTTCCTTGCCAGCCCAACCCCAGCCAGATGGCGTCTCCTTCCGCGCCGCCGTCGTCGCCGTGGGTCATCCTAGGCAGCATCCCTCGCGTCGTCGCACCGGAGGACGGCAGCGACGTCTCCGTCGCGCTCACGGCGCCGCCGCGCGTCTCGATCCTCACCGTCTCCCCGACCGTCTTCCCGGAGCCCCCAACTCCCCACTTCTTCCCCTTCGTCCTCGCAGCCGCCCCCTCTGGCCTGCTCCTCCTCCAGGCCAACCTGAAACGCGCGGCCCTGACCCGCGAAGTCGTCGACCGTCCCGGCGACCAGTTGGTCACCTGGATAAACACCACGGCGCGCTACTTCGTGCTCGACGCCACCACCGGCTCAGCGTTCCACCTCCCCACCCCCTCGGCAACCATCCTGCATCAGGCCCTCCTCGGCCTTGTCGTCTCCCCTGGCGGCGACGGCCATTACATGGTCGTGGAGCTCCAGCCCATCATCGGCATGGACACGGCCACGCTCCTCTGCTTCTCTTCCGAGGTTGGGGAGTGGGTGGAGAAGCACGTCCGTTACCCGCTCCCGCCCCGACCGCTGTCTCCCATCTGCGTGCTCTCGCACCACGGGAGGCTCTGGTGGGTCGACCTCTCATGGGGCGTCATCACCTGCGACCCCTTCGCCGACGAGCCGGTCCTGGGCTTCGTCCCGTTCCCGCCGGGGAAGGTGCTGGCGTGCAGGGAAGCCAAGGGATACACCGACATGTTCCGCTACGTCGGGGTGAGCGGCGGCAAGCTGCGTTTCGTGGACACGTACATGGACGGGCGTGCTCATGCCGGTGGTACTCCCAAGGTCGGCGTCTGGACGCTGGCCGATCCAGACTCCACGGAGTGGACGCTGGAGCACGAGGCGAGGTTTACTGAGATCTGGGCCGATGAGAGCTACGAGGCGACCGGGCTGCCCAACAAGGTCCCCAGGGTCGCGCTCATCCACCCCAAGAACCCCGACGTGGTGTACTTCTTTCTTGAAGAGCGCCTCTTCGGTGTTGACGTCCGTGCTCGCCATGTCGTGCACTGCGAGGTATATAGGATGGTTGCGCCGCCCAGCTTGTGCATCGCCACCCGATTCGTTCGGGCGTGGGAACTGCCGCGGGCACTCTCCTCAGGTTTGTGATGAATGTCCAATTGTTTCCCCTTCTAAAGATACCTGTTTTTATTTTGATCTGAGCCTTAATTAAAACTGTATGATCCATGAATGGATGAGAATGCGATTACTAGTAGAACGTCAGTACTCGCTACTCGCTAATCGTCATGCTTCATATGAGAATCTAAATATTAGCTGTAGCAAATAGCATAAGAACCAGACAACCATCCCACTTCATATATCAATGATGCTTGGTTGCTATTTGCTAGCAAACCTCGAGTTTATGGATCAATCATCATACTTGTGGTTTGCTAGCAAGGTAGCACATGGAGCAGTTTATGTCATCAAACAGTAATAACATGCTACTTTCTCACTCGATTGATCCAGCACATATCAATATTTGTTGGAAGGGTTGTGAATAATATTTGTTATCTTTAAAGGGAACTGGTCTGATGGTATCAACTTGGCTGAAGAATCGTATGCTCGACCATATCGGCCATCGCCAGGGGATTACCACATGGTGGGTACTATCAGGCAGACATTCATAGGATGAATTGGAGGAACATGAGGCAACTATTTATGACTAAAAGTCTCCTAGGTAAGCTCAGTTTTCCTAATCTGTATGATAGTGCTACTCTAGTTTGCAGGAGTACTAATGTTCTTGTTTCAAATTTCATTTCATCCAGGTGTTGACTTCAAGTTATGGAGTTGGTGTAGTATCTGCTTCATCCTGGTGTCATGCTTGTCTTGGCAAGCTCGCACTAAATTGCTTGTTCACATGTTTGTTTGTGTACGAGATTGTGATCGGAATGCTGTGGGAACACTATCGGTTACTTGGGTGGAACACTTGTATTGGAAGTGTGACTTGGTTCCAGTGATCATTTGAACTGCGAAGCTGTGGTTTTCTTCAGTTATTGGTTGCTGCTTTACTTTCCTGCATTTTTTTTAGATAAAGAATGTATATTAATATCGCGGAGATACAAATTACACCCAGCCTCTGCAACAACGCAATAATCAAATCTATTATGGATGCACACAGCCGAAAGACAATAAGAAGAAATAAAAAGAAAAGTCCCGCTACAGAGTTACAGTCCTTGCAGCAGCCGCACAATCACCACCAAGACACCAACTGATGTCCAATTCTTCAAAAGCAACGCCTTCAAGAAGAACAGTGCCAGGCACAACCAATTAAGGCCAGACCTTGGGTTTTTACCCTGAAGATAGTCCCCGCTCTCAAAACAATGTCTTCAGCAAGACCATTGCCAGGCACAACCAATTAAGGTCAGACCTTGGGTTTTCACCCTGAAAGGTAGGACTTTGAATTTCACCTGTGATGTTGCCCCCACTAACATACCGCAGCTCCGCCTCCTGCAACTCCAAGCAAGTTTCTCATCGCCGCAAAGCCTCCAATCACCATTTGCTAGTCTTTTAATCTCAGCTTTCATGACATTCCCCGCCTCTGACTACACCATGGATTTGCCCATGATGGCACAGAAGCAGAGCTTCACGCCGCTCCCTCCAGCGCGACCGAATCCCTCCGATCCAGCAATCTCTAGGAATTAGCCCATGAAAGATCACCGGCGGAGCCTTCCGAAACTCGACACTCTTGCCAGATAAGGTACCGGCGTCAAGCAGATCTTCATCTTACGTGATTCGGAACCAAGGACCACCGCCTTTATTCGCAAGACCAACGGTCCCCACGCCGCCGGTCTACTCCAGTCGGACTGGATGACGGAACGGATCCGCCGATCCAGCCGCGAACCCGGCCGGCCACGTCCGGCGAAGGACAAGACCATCACCACCATGCCCAGAGCAGCTGCTCGAGGCGCCCTCGACGATGCGAAAATGGCCCCGGATAGCCACACCGTCGTCGACGTAGCAGCGGAGGTGCGCGAGATCGAGGTCCGATCTAGATCCAGCGGGCCGAGATCCATCCCGTCACCCGCTCTGCCCCTGTCTACTAGCGCCGCCGCCGGCCGTCGCTTGTCCAGATCGCCGCCATCCGCGCCGCCTTCGCTGGAGAGGAAGGGCAGATCGCCGCCGCCCCGGCCCATCCGGCGATCGAGGAGACCACCGCCGCCGCCGCGCCACACGGGCCTTTGCCCAGCGACGCCTATGGCGGCGGCGGCAGAGAGGAGGGGTGCGAGGGGAGACTTGAAGGGCGGCGAGGAGGGGGCACCCCGGGGGCGGCGCGGCGCCGCCGCCTCAGGGGTGGGGGGTGGGGGGGAGGAGCAGGACTTGGTGGAGTATGCGCAATCAAATGACCTTTTGTGTTGATAAACTCTAGACATTCATGCTGATCGTCACCTGTGTGAAATGGTGATTGCAAACGCGCTTCCATGGGTATAGTTAACCGTTGGGTCTCTGCATGCTAATCAAATGTGAAGACGTACCCTACTGATCTCTTTGGCTCAAAACATGTTGCATAGTCTTTGCTCAAAATCTAACTTTGTAAATTCTGACCAAGAATATATAAAAATATGAACACTCATAATAATAAATACGTACATATAACAGGAAAGTATATTTCATTTTTTTATGATGTTCATGTTTTTATTTGGAGACATTTTTATTTATTTCTCTTGGCTAAAATAGACTTTTCTGAATAGACCAGCAAATGTATTATGTAAATTAGACTATAGGTTTGTCACGCACATTACATCGTGGATTTTGCTTTCATCAAAGACTCCCAAAGGTGCTATGAAATAGGCGAATTAGTCCCCACATATATGTTGTTGCGTAGGAGTTTCATTTTTTCATCAAATTTTACTATTTCCCATTGTTTATATGGTTTCCTGCACACTTATAAAAAAATTAAATTTTTACTATACATATAAAAATTATATTCAAGTACCTAAGATTGTAGGAAAGATTTCGAAGAATGACGATATTTCAAAAAAGTATTCCCGAAGGGGTTAAACCCAACTTGTGATGAAGCACATGGACAAATTATTGGGAAGCTTATCATTCGGCAGTTATATAATTGAATGATCACATAAGATTGAAACATAACTCAACCATCTAAAAAAAGGTGGAGCACATAAACTAGAAATCATGCAATCTTCTAATATGGAACCAACCAGACTGGCTGAAGGTATCATGAGCGACCATCACCAACTGTTTCCATTAAAAATTCATAAGTTTTTTTTGTAAAACTCATGTCTTGTAAAAATTATTTTATTTCTTAAATTCCATATGGACAAACTTAAAGCACACACCCAATACTTATTATACCTTGAAACATATTTGTTATATTGTGGTGGAAATATTGCAAGTAAACTTTAGAATATGTCAAACTCGACGTGCAAATGGACATGAAAGGACATGATTCTCAACTTTTTCCTTTGAGTAACAAATGTAGCAGACTAAGGCATGGCCTAATGGTGGGGAGGGGCTGATGCCTTCCCACCCACCCGAGTTCAATTCCTCATGCTTGGAATTTCGGTGATGTTGCACCCTCCTCTATCAAAATACCACGTGGCTCTCCCACGTAGGAATCATTTTTTAGTAACAAATGTAGCATTTTGCACCCCTTCCATTGATTTTTTGACCAAATTTTATTAGTGAGATGCACTTTTCTGTAAAAAACATATAAAAATATTAATCTTTAGTGGAATATTTAGCTTCCACAAATAATTTCGTAGATACCTCATACGACCATTCATTAGTCCCTCATACATCGCTTTCACCATAAAAATTCCAAAGTTTGTAAGCCTCCATACTAAGCTATCCCACGTATTTTTCTACCCTACCAAACTTTCTCGAAAAATTCCAAAAAAATTCATGCATACAGAGGATGAAAAGTTGCAACTACAGTTCAAATATGAGCTCATTCGGAGTTACAGAATAAGAATTAAAAATCATACCGTGCACTGATTCGTGCAGGAATAAAAATCTCCGAATGCTATAAGCAACTTTTTCAAACCAAAAAGGGTAAAACTTGGCACTTTATTGAAAATTCCAGAACTTAAACTAGACACAAAGTCTCTTATTACAGCAAGAGGACACAAATAAAATCACACAAAAAATATAACCGGGTTGCCTCCCGCAAAGCGCTTTCTTTATAGCCATATAGCTAGGCTTCTTACTTGTTGTTTATTGTGGACGAAGCTCATGAGGGAGCTTGAAATTTGGTGGTTCCCTCTTCCTTGGGAAGTGTTCCATGCACTTCTTGTGTGGGAACTGAAACTTCACATTTCCTTCCTTTGAATCAATGATGGCACCTGTGGTACGAAGAAAAGGTCTTCCAATAATAATAGGACTAGAGGTTTTATTCCCCATATCCATGATTAGAAAATCCACAGGCACAAAAGTCATATGTAACTCCACAATAACATCACTTACTTTTTCTAAAGCATGTTTATTAGAGTCATCAGTAAGTGCAAGTTCAATGGAGCATTTTTCAAGATTTTTCAATTCAAGCACTTCATATAGTTCTTTAGATAAAACAGAGACACTAGATCCTAGATCAAGTATAACATGGTGTGTCTCTTTTCCAATAGTTACTAGTACCTTAGGAAGCCACATATCCCCAAGCCTAGGTGGTATCATAGCCTCTTGGTTGTACCTAGCAATCTTTTCTTTCAAGACATGATTAGCAATATAAGAACCAAATCCAGCTTGATTAGTGTTGATGGAAGGATCACTTGCAATTTTTTGTAAGATAGATATTAATTCATGCAAGCTACAGTTTTCTAAGTCAAGCAAAGGATCCTTGACTTCACTAAGCATTTTAACTTCCTCAACTTTCTTTTCCTTTTTCACCCAAACTTGTTGCTTATTAGGAACTTCTTTTATATGTTTAGATGATGAATCTTTCTTCAATGAACCACTAACTCGAACCAACCTTTCCTCAATATTGTTCAAGTAAACATCTTTCTCAAGAAATTATTTCTCACATATTCTTAACTTATGCATAACATTAACCAACTCATTGTTTATTTTTGGAATAATGTTTTCAGAATAAGAAACTAGTTGTTCAAAATCTTCCTTACTAGGTAGCTTTTCTAACTTAGTTTCAAATTTATCCTTTGATGAAGCAAGTGCCATTGTGGTGTCCTCCAACTTTTTCTTGCTACCCACAAAGCTACCAAAAATTCTTCTAAGAGTCATGGCTGCACAAGGTGGTGTTGACAAGACAAAACTTCCACCTGTAGCCCCATCTAAAGCACTTTGATACCATGGGTCTATCCCATAATAGAAATAGAGATTTAGCTTTTCATCTTCACAAGGTGTAGGATCTTCATAGTGCATCCTATTAATTCTTACCCAAGCATCTTTTAATGTTTCTCCATGATATTGTTTAAAACTAGAAACCGAATTCCCTAGAGAACTCCCTCCTAGTTTGTTTCCAAGAACCATGATAGCAAGTTTTTATGTATTTTTTTATTTTTTATGCAAAGCTGAAAATAAATATGCAAGCGGAATATGATATGCAATGACACTAACAAAACAAATAAATTGCTTTGTAAGTAAAGATGGATAAGATGGTGCTCACGTAGGTGCAACCTCCCCAAGCTTAGGTGTTAGCACAAGTTGGTGAAGTTGACTTCGTTGTGAGATGAATGCGATGATGCACACCCTTGGATAAATCTCTCAGCTATGATTCCCCGGCAACGGCGCCAGAAAACAGTCTTGATACCCGTAGATGTGATAGCCTTCAGTAGCTACCTGCAAGATAAAATATACGGGGTTAGGTTGACCCTCCAAGTGCAGAGTATGTAGTAAGTGGAAGACGTGTTTTCCCCACGAGGGTGACTCGAGGGTTTAATATCGAACTCTCGGGGAATCAGTAGTGAAGATATATCTTCTTATCCTTCTTTTGGTTACCTACAAAACAAAGTTAAATGTTTTGGTCCTCAACCTCACCTGTGGTTGTCAAGCACAAGGTGTAAGAATGATATCAAGATAGTTATGCAATGCAAACAGGAAATAAATATGCAATGGTGGTGGATGCAATGGTAAATGATATTTTTGGTTTTTTTAATGATGTATGCAAGATGAAAAGTATTTTTGTATTTTCGGATTTAATGATGGCTGAAAATAGAAAAGTGGTATATGGTGTTGGAAAGGTGTTTCTTATGATTAAAAATGGACTGGGGTTCATGGTTTCACAAATGCACTCTCTCTTTATAAAGTGGCAGACAATGGAACACACACAGAATTAACATATGAGATTGCAACACAAAGTTTGATAACAAGTTACTTAGATATATGGGCATCACGTCCTAACATAGAGACCTTTTGATTATTAGTCTCTCTTATACTCCACCAAGATGCGAACCAAATCATAACACCTCAGTAATTAAGATGACTCAGAGTATAGCAATAAGTTTCATGACATGAAGTGAAAATAAGAACATGCTGGATCTAGTCACACGAAGAAGCTCGATCACCCTCAAGCCTTGCAGCAAGGTATTTTTGTTTATCCCTAGTGAGGTAACAAAGTAAGGTAAACACCCAAGTGGATCGCGATATTAAGTTGTCAGCTTACCGCACTCACCACTCCCGTTACTCCAACTAATGCACACGTTCCCCCACACACGCTCTCATAAACATGCTTGATCATAACAAGTAGACAAGAACGGGGTACATAATATGCATCTATACTCATAACTGAAACAAACATTGCAATCGCAAACATATATTAACTCATAGAAAGATCCACCACATAGGTATTACAAATATGACCGCAATCATGTTCAGCAGCTCATACGGTACTAATTAGTGAAGCTCAAGAGAGGAGAGATACATAAGTTACTTCCACAAACCCATAGTCCAGAGGTGGACTACTCCCTCTACATCATGGAGACGGTGGAGAAGTCGATGGAGAGGATGGAGACCACACCGGCAGCGCCCCGCCGGAGTTTTCCCCCTCCAATCTGCAGCTCCTGATCTCCGTTTCGGTGTTTCTATGTTTGTGCGGCGCTCCCTTCGCGAAACGCCAGGGGACCTTTTTTATAGGCGTTTTTAGGTCAAAACGAAGGCGGTGGATGAAAGATCGACGGCAGCGGAGCCACGAGGGCCAAATGAGTGGGCCCCACGCGGCCACAGTACCTGGCCGCGTGGGCCACCCCCTTTTGGCCTTCCGGCCTCTGTTTGCTTGTTTCCTTCGCTCCGAGGTCTTCCTCCTTCCAAAATACTGACACCTGTATTTTTCCATAATTTTTGGACGACGTTTGGGTCCCTGAAACATAAAAGAAAAGAAATAGGGTTTTCTGCCTGCGCAGGGTTAATTCCATAAAAATAGGAAACAATTGATTTATTTCCTAAAATCATTAAATAACAGTAATATAACCCTTATATGATGCAAATATGATTGGAATATGTGTGATATAGTGCAAAGTTCATGTATGCATTTTACATGCATCAATGACATAACACATGTGCAACCAAAACATGCACAACACATATAATGATGGATACTTTTGGGACAGGGTTGAAAACTTAACCAAACGTCCTCCCAAAATCTTGTACTATTACCAGTTCCAATTTTGAGAACATCTCTATTAAAAAACTCATTTTTAACACACATGTCTCTTCAAAACGGAGAGTCAGATGGTCTTTCATGTACGTGTGCCAGTGTTTTATGTTGGAGGTATTTATTGTGTAACAACTCTTGTCACACTCTTGTCTTGCTAAGTAAAATACATATTATTATGATCAAGAACCTCTATGCCTAGACCTCCCTAGTCTTTAGACCGACATGCAATATTCTACTTTGTTAATCAATATTTAAGTTTATTTTCATCGCTGGGCCAAAAAGGTTTGATCGTTGAGATGTTCCCGTACCCCTTTTGATATTTCAAGCTAACATATACATATGCAACTTGTCAGGACTAAATTCATAAGAACATGTCAATATTCGCACGAGAGTAACTTGGCTTTTTAACAACCAAGAGTTCCTTCGAAACGTTTTTCTACTGAATTCTAGAATTACCAATCGTCTATAATGAATAGGAACCGGTAAGCACCTAAAAGGTAAGGAACCCGACTCGCAACTCTAAATTTGCTTGTAATATTGTTTCTCAACGTTTGCTTTTTCAAAACAGTATGGCTCATTCTTATAAAACTTTTTTTAATCCAATAAGTTGCTCGAATATACAAAGGATTAATTTCATATTCCAGTTTATACATAATTTCCCAATCCAGTTTTGAGTATGCTAAAAAAAACTTAAAGTTTCAGAGTACTCAACCCGTCCCATCTTGCATAGTCTTCCCGCGCCGGTGCTCGGCGACTCACCGGGCGCAGAGCTCCCAGCTACCTCGCGCGTCCACCTCGCACGCAAGGTGTTCGGCGATTGCCTAATAGGCCGATTATTTTTAGATATTTTGCCGGAGCCGGCGATCGGGTGATTGATTGATTATCGAGAGTGAGCGTGCTAATATAGTGCATGTATGACTTCCAGAGTCCTTCCTCTCGCCGAAGTTGATCACCTCTTGCCGGCAGATTTTGCTGATTTACTCGCCATGCATATGGAGATCCGTGATGAAGTTGTTCATCATCAACTTCGAAATGATATAGTCGATCATTTGTGGGTGCGCAAAGGATTATCTGCCACGGGCTAGTTAAATTTCAATTTATTTGAATTGTAGGAATAATTTTATTTCTATTTTTAATTATTGTGAAACTTCATTTTCTATGTTGAAAACTATGTACCATTCAAATAATAATTCGATTTGAATTTGTCAAAGTGTTTGAATTAGTTCAAAAAAGAAATATTCAGAAGGCCTATTGGTGTCGCGAGTGGGGAGTACGCAGCAGCTCGCCCGGACGCCCCCAATACGCGACAGCTCGTCCGGACGGCTCCAATACCGTCCTTCCGGGCGCTATTGCTGGACCCTATATGGCCGTCGCAAGTGGAGATGCTCCTATATCCGGTTTGGCCATCCAAAATTTGGGTATGCTCTTGAAGATGCTCCGATAATAATATGCCACTAAGTGATGCATTACTGAACCTCCCATGACTAGACTGTGAGTGTGACTCGGAATTTTTTTATAAATAGTACTCCTTGTCCAATGCATTTCTCAAATGTAACCCGTACCGATTTTTTAAATCAAATTTAACCCTGCCGAAAAGTGCAAAAAATGACACGTGTCCTCCCGCCAACACAGATGACGGAAAGTGTCTTCCCACTAACTTAGTTGGCGGAAGGTGACTTTCTGCCTTGTCAGCTGGCGGAAGATCCTTTGTACCGCCGACTCAAAAATCAACACGTGTCTTTAGCCGGATGTCACTTTCCGCCACCTGTTTTGGCAAGAAGACGGGTGTCGTTTTTTGCACTTCCCTGCATGGATAGATTGGATAATTTTTTAGTGGAGTTATTTTTGACAAATACATTGGGCAGTAAATTATATTTGTAAAAATCGTTACTTGGTTGTCTCGGCCATAAGCCTTGTTTTTGTTTTCAAAAACGGGATGGAAATTTAATCGAAATGTACACGGTGCGAACTGCAAAGTGTGATATTCTGATATTCAAAATTGCATTTCTATGCAACAGCTTCAGTATTTTTTTTTTGAACAAGGGCAGGCACAGAGTGCCTAATTTCATTCAGCTCAGAAGCATATTACATTGAGGATTACAAAACCCAAAGCTTGCAGTTGAACAGAGGCTGCAACAATTGGGCAAGCAGATGAGCTATGAGCTGAGTTCCTGCATGAACTAGTAGGCTCAGATCGTCGAGATCGTTTTGCCTGATGCGCACAATTATGAGCTACCCCATTAAGAGACCTGGAGATATGGAAAATACTATGTCTGAGGGGAGCTACAATCTGTAGAAAATTTGCAACATGGTGTCTAATCTCCCAATGCACCGAGGCACTCGCTGGCGAGCCCGCAGCCACTGCTTGAGCGAGAAGAAGAGAATCAGTGAAGAAAATTGGTTTAGGGATTTGGAGCAGCTTCACCATGTGTCCCGCCAGAAGAAGGGCTTGCGCCTCCGCCATCAGAGGCGAAGAAATCCAAGTTGCCACTGCCTGCAAGAAAATATCTGTAACATGGCCATTTTCGGGAAGACGAAGGTAGACTCCTAATCCGGCAGGCGGAGAAGAGGAGGATCTCCACGGCTTCCAAGCTGCATCACAGTAAATCTTGTTTCCTGAGACAGATAAATCATTAGAGAGGGAGATGTTTGAGGGGAGTTGAATCACATGATTGTGAGAATCAGCTACAGGAGCCGGCTGTTGTATTTCCAAGTCATTTAGTAGCGCTGCAGCATTTAGATGTATTTGGTAAGGTTGTCCCTGTTTCCTACTAAACAAATGATCGTTTCTTGATTTCCAAAGGCACCAAAGAAAGGTGAAAATGTTTTCAAGAGAGACATTCGGATGATCTAGCTTTAAAAGTTGAAAATGATTTGTGTGAAAGAAGCACAGTTTTGCGAGAAAATGTCAGGGCGAATATACCAAGGATGATGAAACCAAGCCGCTCTCACAAAAGGACAGGTGAAGAATAGATGAAAATCATTTTCAGAAATGCCGCACCTGCAACATAAGGGGTCAATATGAGTCGAGAATCTGGCAGCTCGCTTACCGGATGGAATGGCCTTTCTTAAAATCCTCCAGGCAAAGGCTTTAACCCTTGGGACCATCTTCTTATTTTTCCAGACCATATTCAGAAGCTTGATTGTTTGAGAGTCCAATTGTCTTGGTTTTGGGAGACCTGCATCATACAAGGATTGCAAGCAAATATGATATGCAGATTTGGAATTGCATTTGCCATTTGGGTTGGCTTCCAACACAAGATATCATCACAGTCAGAAGGTAAAATAGGAATGCTCTTTATAAGAGAAGCTGTCGGATGCAAGAAAAGAGAGTCAATTAAAGTAGCATTCCACATTTTTTTGCCCCGGGAGCCAAAGATCAGAAACTTTTGCTGGATATGAAAAACCAGGCGGTTGAATAACAAGATCATCGTAAATCGTAATCCAGCTAGCGTACCAAGGCTGATTCCAGATCGATAAATCCCCATTGGCTACTTGATAAAACAAATTAGATTGCAAAAGGGGAATAACTTTCAGAACAGAAGACCAGAAAGCAGATTTAGGGACGTTGGGCTTAGGCCTCCAAATGGAAGAATCATAGAAATATTTGGCCTGAAGAACTTTGGAGAGAAAGCTCGATGGGCTTTGAGCAATTCTCCAAGCAGCCATTAAAATCAACCCGTGGTTAACAGCTTGCAAATTTCGAACACCAAGCCCACCTTCTTTTTTTGGAGTACAAATGTCTTTCCAAGTGATGCATGTAAAATGCATACATGAACTTTGTATTATTTTACTTCTATTCCAATAATATTTGCATCATATAAGGGTTATATCAATGTTTTATAATGATTTTGGGAATATTTCATAGTTTTCCCATTTATTTGGAATTAACCCTGTTTTCCAGAAAACGTCTTTTTTAGTGTTTCAGACTTTCCGGGAGCTTCGGGACTCCAAAAAGGGCAAGGCCAAAGAGCACGGTTCAGAATTTTCGAGACGAACGCAATGGGCTCAAAATGAAAGCCAGAAGCCCAACCAGCTGGAAATGAGAGGGCCCCACGTGGCCCTGTACCTGGGCGCGTGGGACCACCTCTTTTGGGCCTCGAGGCTCCGCCGCCGTCGATCTTTGCTCCACCGACCTAGTCGTGACCTAAAAACGCCTATAAAAATTGTCCCCCGATGTTCTATGGAAGGGGGCGGGGGAGAAACACAGAACCACGAAACAGAGAGTCAGAAGGCTGCCGCCGGAGAAGATCGGAGGGGGGAAACGCCGCCGGAGTCACCTCCGGAGGGCTCCACCCCCTCCGGCGTGTTCATCATCAACATCTACAGCAAGAACTTATCAACCATCATCACCATGATGAAGGGGGAGTAGTCCACCCCCTGGACTTGGGTTTGTGGTGGTAACTTATGTATCTCTCCTCTCTCTTGAGCTTCACTAATTAGTACCGTATGAGCTGCTAAACATGATTACGGTCATCTATGTAATACCTTTGTGGTGAATATTTTGGTATGAGATGATTTGTTATGCATTTACCGTTGTGTTGGATCTTTTATGAGTTGTCATACTTTGGTTTAATATTGTTCTTAAAGAAGTATGATGTATGTGGGTACGGGATGGCCGATGTGACACGGCATAGGTATTGAGTGACACAGTACCGCCCAACATCCTTTATCTGGGGGTAAAAAGAAAAAGTATGATGTGGGAGTGAGAGCAACCACGCTAGCCTTACGAGGGTGACCTAGCAACACAAATGAGTACTTCTTTCAACTATGTGTTTTAGGACATATAGCCGTTATAAAAGCTACCATTAAAACATGACAATTGTGTGTACTTTATCTATAACATGATAATCACAGTAGATGAGGGAGAGAGGATTAAGTGAACCCATGAACCCATGTCCATTGTTCCTATAAGAAACTCACACTTGAGCTTGTCCTCTTGCTGCATAGAGGATTGGGCTTTCTCTCTCTTTGAGAGATTTTACTTGCTACCATTTGTCTTGTCCTCTTGCATTGAAGAGGATTGGGACACTTTTACATTCTTGCTTGATTACTTCCATCCATCAAGCACCTTGTTCTCCAAACTTGTTTAGTGCATAATCAACTAAAACTTGTGACACTTTAGTTGTAGGGAATAGATAACTTTTCCTTCTTACTCCTGCGGATCGATACCTCACTTCCACATTGAGAGGTGCTACGGTGATCCCTTGCTCTTGGGGGTAATCAAGTACTTTTCTGGCGCCGTTGCCGGGGAGCGTAGCGCTTAAGTTTCTATTCTTGTGTGCACTAGACTAAGCTTGGGGAGGTTCCTTTTATATCTTGCAATCATCTAAGCTTGGGGAGGTTCTTTAACTTGTTTAATGATACTATGTCTCCCATTTATGATGATGAATATGATATTTTCAGTCCACCTCACTTCAACCATCTTGATACCAATAAGAAGTCTAGTTATATGGCTATAAAGAAAGCGCTTTGCGGGAGGCAACCCGGTTATTTTTTGTGTGATTTTTTTTTGTCCTCTTGCTGTACCAAGAGACTTTGTTTATAGTTTAAGTTCTGGAATTTTCAATAAAGTGCCAAGTTTTACCCTTTTTGGTTTGAAAAAGTTGCTTAAAGCGTTCGGAGATTTTATTCCTACACGAGTCAGTGCACGGTATGATTTTTAATTCTTATTCTGTAACTCCGAATGAGCTCATATTTGAACTGTAGTTGCAACTTTTCATCCTATGTATGCATGAATTTTTTAGGAACTTTTAGAGAAAGTTTGGTAGGGTAGAAAAATACGTTTTGCTGCTGCTGTTTTTCTGGACAGATTCTGTCCCATTTTGTTTGATGCATGCTTTGATCTTTTAAGTTGAATCTTTTTTATCCAATTGAGTTTATGAGTAGGCATACAACATTATACACTTTCTGGACATCTCATATGAATTTTTGTTCAAGTATTATATGCAGCAAGAAACATATTTGTTTATCACTATTAATGCACCCCACAGAAAAGAAATGGGAGAAACGGTGTTTTGAAGTTTTTTCACAGGGATTGGAGGAGATGCACCAAGAGCTATCCAAGGATGGTGAAGACCATAAGCTTGGGGATGTGAAGACAACCCCACTGGAGCTACACACTCTCGGTTTGCACACGTCCAACTTCTGTTTTTCGATCGAAACACTTTATCGCATAAACTTGGAGCGTCTTTTTGTTTGTTTTGGTTTGATTCTTTGAGAGACCACCACACTATCATTTATATATGGGAGAGCTACTAGAAATATGGGTTGAAATATGTTGGATGCTTTTATAAGATTGGGAAAAGGGATGTTTGATTTGATTTTTAATGATACATATAGTTGCATGATTCATGAGCTTGTTTATGAGTAATAGTTTGCAAATCCTTTTTGAAGAGCTATCACTTATTCATGTTTTGGTGCTGATTGTTATTTTACTTGGTTTAACATGGATTATTTAGTTCTATGGACACTCATGCATGCATCTAGATGGTCAACTTTCTCCCTTTTGCTAGCCCAAACATTCCAACAAGTCAAAACTTGTTTCCAACACCTTCAACCAAAGTTATTCCAGTGAATCCACCATATCTACCTACTAGCTATATGCTATTCCGAGTATGTTCATCATGATATTTGTGTTATCTATACCTCTGAATGAAAATGATTATGTTATTGATTGCCATGGGAAAAGTTGGTTATATAGCTCTCACGAACTTGATGCACATTTTACTATCATTGCAATAAATAAAACATGACCCATTGTGATTAAGATTATGATGCTAGTGGCTTGATAAATGTTCGAGGTTGGGAGTTATGCATTTACCGTTGTGTTGGATCTTTTATGAGTTGTCATACTTTGGTTTAATATTGTTCTTAAAGAAGTATGATGTATGTGGGTACGGGATGGCCGATGTGACACGGCATAGGTATTGAGTGACACAGTACCGCCCAACATCCTTTATCTGGGGGTAAAAAGAAAAAGTATGATGTGGGAGTGAGAGCAACCACGCTAGCCTTACGAGGGTGACCTAGCAACACAAATGAGTACTTCTTTCAACTATGTGTTTTAGGACATATAGCCGTTATAAAAGCTACCATTAAAACATGACAATTGTGTGTACTTTATCTATAACATGATAATCACAGTAGATGAGGGAGAGAGGATTAAGTGAACCCATGAACCCATGTCCATTGTTCCTATAAGAAACTCACACTTGAGCTTGTCCTCTTGCTGCATAGAGGATTGGGCTTTCTCTCTCTTTGAGAGATTTTACTTGCTACCATTTGTCTTGTCCTCTTGCATTGAAGAGGATTGGGACACTTTTACATTCTTGCTTGATTACTTCCATCCATCAAGCACCTTGTTCTCCAAACTTGTTTAGTGCATAATCAACTAAAACTTGTGACACTTTAGTTGTAGGGAATAGATAACTTTTCCTTCTTACTCCTGCGGATCGATACCTCACTTCCACATTGAGAGGTGCTACGGTGATCCCTTGCTCTTGGGGGTAATCAAGTACTTTTCTGGCGCCGTTGCCGGGGAGCGTAGCGCTTAAGTTTCTATTCTTGTGTGCACTAGACTAAGCTTGGGGAGGTTCCTTTTATATCTTGCAATCATCTAAGCTTGGGGAGGTTCTTTAACTTGTTTAATGATACTATGTCTCCCATTTATGATGATGAATATGATATTTTCAGTCCACCTCACTTCAACCATCTTGATACCAATAAGAAGTCTAGTTATATGGCTATAAAGAAAGCGCTTTGCGGGAGGCAACCCGGTTATTTTTTGTGTGATTTTTTTTTGTCCTCTTGCTGTACCAAGAGACTTTGTTTATAGTTTAGTTCTGGAATTTTCAATAAAGTGCCAAGTTTTACCCTTTTTGGTTTGAAAAAGTTGCTTAAAGCGTTCGGAGATTTTATTCCTACACGAGTCAGTGCACGGTATGATTTTTAATTCTTATTCTGTAACTCCGAATGAGCTCATATTTGAACTGTAGTTGCAACTTTTCATCCTATGTATGCATGAATTTTTTAGGAACTTTTAGAGAAAGTTTGGTAGGGTAGAAAAATACGTTTTGCTGCTGCTGTTTTTCTGGACAGATTCTGTCCCATTTTGTTTGATGCATGCTTTGAGCTTTTAAGTTGAATCTTTTTTATCCAATTGAGTTTATGAGTAGGCATACAACATTATACACTTTCTGGACATCTCATATGAATTTTTGTTCAAGTATTATATGCAGCAAGAAACATATTTGTTTATCACTATTAATGCACCCCACAGAAAAGAAATGGGAGAAACGGTGTTTTGAAGTTTTTTCACAGGGATTGGAGGAGATGCACCAAGAGCTATCCAAGGATGGTGAAGACCATAAGCTTGGGGATGTGAAGACAACCCCACTGGACCTACACACTCTCGGTTTGCACACGTCCAACTTCTGTTTTTCGATCGAAACACTTTATCGCATAAACTTGGAGCGTCTTTTTGTTTGTTTTGGTTTGATTCTTTGAGAGACCACCACACTATCATTTATATATGGGAGAGCTACTGGAAATATGGGTTGAAATATGTTGGATGCTTTTATAAGATTGGGAAAAGGGATGTTTGATTTGATTTTTAATGATACATATAGTTGCATGATTCATGAGCTTGTTTATGAGTAATAGTTTGCAAATCCTTTTTGAAGAGCTATCACTTATTCATGTTTTGGTGCTGATTGTTATTTTACTTGGTTTAACATGGATTAGTTAGTTCTATGGACACTCATGCATGCATCTAGATGGTCAACTTTCTCCCTTTTGCTAGCCCAAACATTCCAACAAGTCAAAACTTGTTTCCAACACCTTCAACCAAAGTTATTCCAGTGAGTCCACCATATCTACCTACTAGCTATATGCTATTCCGAGTATGTTCATCATGATATTTGTGTTATCTATACCTCTGAATGAAAATGATTATGTTATTGATTGCCATGGGAAAAGTTGGTTATATAGCTCTCACGAACTTGATGCACATTTTACTATCATTGCAATAAATAAAACATGACCCATTGTGATTAAGATTATGATGCTAGTGGCTTGATAAATGTTCGAGGTTGGGAGTTAGCCCATATGTGTTGTCACATGCAAAGCTTTCAACATGCTCCTTCATCTCATTTAGTTGATATCATGTACTTTTGTTTATGGATGCTATCATGGTGAAATGAGGTGGAAATGAAGTAGTTTAAATGAGTTTGTATAAATGGTTAGAGAGACGCCTGGGCCGCTAATCTAAGCCATGCATCATTCATGGTGGAAATTTACTTACATGCTATGGTGAACCGTCTGTGATACACCTTATAATAAATAGCTATTCCAATGGTAAATAAAAAGGGTGTTGAGGTTGTTCATCTTGTTTGTTTGTCTTGTCATTTTGATATGGGCTTGTTCCATATCCTGGGACAAGAGGTACCCCAGTTGACGCTCTTGATGATACTATTATTACTTACAATGATATATAACTTGAACTTGTTTTGTTTCCTAAGTTGAGTAATCATGGTGTAGGTACTTGTATTCAAGGGGCATGAGACACCTAACCTTTACTTTGTCAAGCACACTACTCATATTTGCTCTCACATTAAACTATAATCATTCAAGATGCTATGATTGGGGAATGAGAGCTTGACACCAAGTATTACCACATTGCAATCATTAACTTAAGTAGAATAGTTTGGAGGTTAGATGAAACTTATGCATGCTTTACCTCTACTCACTTATACATCTTTCCAAAGTGTCCACCTATCATATTCAGATTTTCATCATCACTCTATGACCAATGTAGGATGTCCATACTTATCATTATGCATACATGTGGTCCATACTACTATCTGTTATGTTACACTTTGTGAACTATCATTGAACATCCTTGCATTGAATACTTGATATCACTTCATAAACTATCTTGCATATTGCTACTCCTTTTAAGAATGAATCATTTGACTCTATGTAGCAATAGTAATCATCTTTGATATCCATTGTTAGTATTAAAATGCAAAGTCCATGTTAGTTTTATCACCTTCATACTCGGGACGAGCATGGGTTAAGCTTGGGGATGTTGATGCATGTAAAATGCATACATGAACTTTGTATTATTTTACTTCTATTCCAATCATATTTGCATCATATAAGGGTTATATCAATGTTTTATAATGATTTTGGGAATATTTCATAGTTTTCCCATTTATTTGGAATTAACCCTGTTTTCCAGAAAACGTCTTTTTTAGTGTTTCAGACTTTCCGGGAGCTTCGGGACTCCAAAAAGGGCAAGACCAAAGAGCACGGTTCAGAATTTTCGAGACGAACGCAATGGGCTCAAAATGAAGGCCAGAAGCCCAACCAGCTGGAAATGAGAGGGCCCCACGCGGCCCCTGTACCTGGGCGCATGGGACCACCTCTTTTGGGCCTCGAGGATCCGCCGCCGTCGATCTTTGCTCCACCGACCTAGTCGTGACCTAAAAACGCCTATAAAAATTGTCCCCCGACGTTCTCTGGAAGTGGGCGGCGGAGAAACACAGAACCACGAAACAGAGAGTCAGAAGGCTGCCGCCGGAGAAGATCGGAGGGGGAAACGCCGCCAGAGTCACCTCCGGAGGGCTCCACCCCCCTCCGGCGTGTTCATCATCAACATCTACAGCAAGAACTTCTCCACCATCATCACCATGATGAAGGGGGAGTAGTCCACCCCCTGGACTTGGGTTTGTGGTGGTAACTTATGTATCTCTCCTCTCTCTTGAGCTTCACTAATTAGTACCGTATGAGCTGCTAAACATGATTACGGTCATCTATGTAATACCTTTGTGGTGAATATTGTGGTATGAGATGATTTGTTATGCATTTACCGTTGTGTTGGATCTTTTATGACTTGTCATACTTTGGTTGAATATTGTTCTTAAAGAAGTATGATGTATGTGGGTACGGGATGGCCGATGTGACACGGCATAGGTATTGAGTGACACAGTACCGCCCAACATCCTTTATCTGGGGGTAAAAAGAAAGAGTATAATGTGGGAGTGCGAGCAACCACGCTAGCCTTACGAGGGTGACCTAGCAACACAAATGAGTACTTCTTTCAACTATGTGTTTTAGGACATATAGCCGTTATAAAAGCTACCATTAAAACATGACAATTGTGTGTACTTTATCTATAACATGATAATCACAGTAGATGAGGGAGAGAGGATTAAGTGAACCCATGAACCATGTCCATTGTTCCTATAAGAAACTCACACTTGAGCTTGTCCTCTTGCTGCATAGAGGATTGGGCTTTCTCTCTCATTGAGAGCTTTTGCTTGCTACCATTTGTCTTGTCCTCTTGCATTGAAGAGGATTGGGACACTTTTACATTCTTGCTTGGTTACTTCCATCCATCAACCACCTTGTTCTCCAAACTTGTTTAGTGCATAATCAACTAAAACTTGTGACACTTTAGTTGTAGGGAATAGATAACTTTTCCTTCTTGCTCCTGCGGATCGATACCTTACTTCCACATTGAGAGGTGCTACGGTGATCCCTTGCTCTTGGGGGTAATCACCAAGCTCTCAAACAAAGGGATTTTTTTGAGGGCTCGGAAGAGACTCCAGACCACCAAAAAATTCTGATAATGGCATTCAACTTTGCAACAAACTTTCGCGAAAAAATAATGTTGGACATGTAGTAAACCGGAATGGAAGCAAAAACAGAGTTGATTAATTCTAGCCTTGCTGCATGAGAAAGGGTGTTTGCTTTGAAAGTAGCGAGCTTAGCTTTAAATTTGTCCAGAATAAAATTGTAAGCGTCAGATCTTTTTTTTTGAAGGCAAGATTAGTGGGTGGCCAAGGTGGATAAAAGAGCTATCAATAAGAGGGACTGGAAAAAGAGACAAGATATCATCTTTGTTGGCAGGAGAAACCCACTTGCTGAATATAATACCTGACTTTGCCCAATTTGGAAGCTGACCCGACGCAGCACAGAAGGAATGAAGTAGTTGTTGCATTTTTTGAGCTTCTTCCATTGATGCCTTCCCACATATAAGTAAGTCATCTGCAAAAAGAAGTGAATGGATGGGAGGGCAATTTGGCCCCAAAACAATTCCTGAGAGAGAGGACGAGGATAGAGCTTCCTGCAAAGCAAGCGACAATTCATTAATAGCAAGGACAAAAAGGTACGGCGATAAAGGACATCCTTGTCGTATTCCCCTGTCGCTAACAAATCTCGCAAAAGGCTGACCATTAATAATCACAGAGAAAGTCGGCGAGAAGATGCACGCATGGATAAGATTGATAAAATGACCATGCAACCCTTTACGAGTGAGAGCAGCAACAATAAAAGGCCATTCCAAACGATCAAAAGCTTTAGCAAGATCAATTTTGAGCATAAATGCTTGATGTTTCCAGGAAGAAAGTTCAAATGAGTGAGTAATTTCTTGTGCAATGATAATGTTATCACTGATCCGACGACCTTTAATAAAAGCTTGTTGAGAGGGATGGATATAATCCGGCAAATGCGGCTTAAGCCTATTTGCAAGACATTTTGCAATGAGCTTGTAAATGACATTGCAAAGGCTTATGGGTCTAAAATCAGCCGGAACCAGGGGAACAAGCTTTTTAGGAATTAAAACAATGTGAGTGTCGTTAATATGCTGCGGGAGAGAGCCAGATGTGAAAAAATCATGAACCAAACGGAAAACATCATCACCAATCCAATCCCAAGTAGCTAAATAAAATTTGACATTAAAACCATCCGGACCCGGAGAGGCATTAGTTTTCATATCAGAAAGAGTATCAAAAAGTTCTTTTTTATCCGGAATAGAATAAGTAGGATCATCTTGAGAAGAAGGCAAATGAGAATCAAAGGGTTTGTCTCTGCTGGTGTTCCTAGTGGCAAAAATAGACCTGAAATAGGTTACAAAAGTATTTGCAATACGATCAGGCATAAATTGCAGCACATTATTTTCATCCTTTACCGACATAATAGTGTTTTTCCTTCTTCTTTTTGCCACTGATCTATGAAAGAAAGCAGTGTTTCGGTCACCATCTTTTATCTAATGTTTTTTAGCTCTTTGAATATAAAAATCATTCAGTTTTGTCATAGTCTGTTCATACCTGGTGACAAGGTTCTGCTCCTCCCTGTGATCATGAAGGAGAGTAGGCTTATTCTGAATTTCCTGAATTTTTGCTTCAATTTCCTTGAGCTCATCCTGCAAAGGTTTTTTCTTCCTGCACCAAACTTTGAGATTTGCTGAAAGCTTTTTTGTACGGTCAGAGAACCTTTCAGAGGAATTTTGCACCCAAACATCTTTAGCAAAATTATTGAAATCTTGCTCTTTAAGCCACCAATTCTCAAATTTAAAAGAGGGTCTGACCTTTCTTGAGGTACCATCCGTGAAAAGCAAAATAGGAGCATGGTCACTATAGCAATGAATCAAAGGCAAGTTAAACACATTTGAAATAGGATAAACCGCACACCACTCATGATTAACCAAGCACCTATCTAATCTTTGGAAAAGAGGTTTTGAAGAGAAGCGTTTATATGTCCAAGTGTACGCAGAACCGCTAAAACCCAAATAAAAAAACCCACAAGATTTAATACACGAATGAAAAGCAGATAACCGAGCATAATTTACATTAGAGGTACTTTTATCCGAGGCATACAGAAGATCATTCATATCGCCTAAACAAAGGATAGGCAAGTCGCTATTATCATACACAAAATGGGCTACTTGCTCCCAGATAGCTGCAGTTTGGCGATGGTAGGGGTCACCATATATACAAACTAAGCCAAACTTATGATTCAAGGAACTATCAGAAGCTACTGCTAGGATTAGGTGGAACGAGGCGGCTTGTACAGAGATTTGGATGTCGTCAGTCCACATCAGCCAAAGCCCTCCCGAACGCTTCCGAGAAGGCACTACAAAACTATCAGACATATTAAACCGAGTTGTAATTTCACTTGCAGAAAATTTGGAGGATTTGATTTCGAAAACAAAGATTACCTGAGCCTTTGTAGCGACGATCATCCGGGCAAGGTGAAGCATCTTAGAATTGCCAAGAGCCCTGCCAACCCTTGGCAATTCCATCCGAGGGCTCTGTCCATCAGGAAAAGAAAGCACCTGAGATAAACGACAAGATACGTTCAAACTCGAAAGGCTGCCACTCCCCGGTTCCCCGCTGCAATCTCAGCTCTGCGCCTTCTTCCTCAGCACGCCACCCATCCCACAACCCTCCACACAGACCACACCAAAGCTCTGCCTTTTCTTCCATTACCCTTCTCGGCTTTCCTTCGCTTCGTTGCCAACCCAAGCCCAAGCCCGAGCCCATCCACAGATGGCATCTCCGTCCTCGCTGCCGCCACCGTCGTCGTCATGGGTCATCCTAGGCAGCATCCCAAGTGTCTCCACTGAAAGTGCATCTTCCCTAGATGATGTTTTGGTGTTAGTGATAACACAATTATGTATCTAACGATGTATTTTGAGCTTCCAGGAATTTCTGATATAAGCGTCATCGGATAGAGCTTGCAATTTGCTCTTAGCAGTTTTCTGCTCCAGGCAGCGGTAGTACCGCCAGGAGGGCCGGTAGTACCGCTGCGCAGGGTTTCCTCGCCTGTTCAGCCAGCTACCGCTGGCGGTACCGCTGGAGGTACCGCCGTTTTTCAGCTTCTGTTGCCATCAGCGGTAGCTCCAGCGGTACTGCAGCGGTAGTACCGCTGGGCAGCGGCAGTACCGCCATCCCCAGCGGCAGTACCGCCGAGGTACCGCCGTTTTGCTGCTTCTGTTTCATCGGGCGGTAGCTGCAGCGGTACCGCTGGGCAGCGGTGGTACCGCTGCCTCCAGCGGTAGTACCGCTTTGAAGACAGGCGCGGGCTCCAGGATTTTGAGCCGTTTGAATTGAAGACGAAGAAGGGCAGCGGTACTACCGCTGCCCCCAGCGGTAGTACCGCCGCGGGAATTCTGGCTGGGCAACGGCCACTTTGGAGGAGCTATTTAAAGGGGTCTTCTTCCCCACTTGAAGACCAAGTTTTCCTATGCTCTCTCTCCTCCATTGATGAAAGCTTCAACCTACTAAGATCTCCCACTCCAACCACCCAAACCTCTTGATACTTTGTGGAGTGAAGGAGGAGGTCTAGATCTACATCTCCACCGAAGGAATTTCAAATCCCTCCACACGGATAGTGTGGAACTTGCATCTTGGGTTGCTTGTAACTCGAGGTGCCTTTGTGAGTCTCGGAGGAAGTCCGAGGCATCAAATGGATGTTAAAAGTGCTTTACTTAATGGTCCTATTAATGAGTTGGTATATGTTAAGCAACCTCCCGGGTTTGAGGATCCCAACCATCCGGACCATGTTTACAAGCTCGACAAGGCACTCTATGGCCTTAAACAAGCCCCACGTGCGTGGTATGAGCACCTTCGAGAGTTTCTTGTAGACCGTGGATTCCAAGTTGGTGTTATTGACCCCACCCTCTTTACCAAGAAGGTGGGTGGCAATCTTTTCATATGCCAACTCTATGTAGATGACATCATTTTTGGTTCTACTAACAATGCTTTCAATGATGAGTTTGCAAAGCTAATGACAAGCAAATTTGAGATGTCCATGATGGGGGAGTTGAAGTACTTCCTAGGATTTGAAGTGAAGCAATATAGGGAAGGTACCTTCATCAATCAAGCCAAATATACCCAAGACATGCTCAAGAGGTTCACGATGACGGAGCTCAAACCTTACAAGACACCCATGTCCACCTCCGTCGACCTCCACACCGACACCGAGGGTAACGATGTCGATCAAAAACTCTATCGCTCTATGATTGGCTCTTTGCTTTATCTTTGTGCATCTAGACCGGATATTATGTTTAGTGTGGGTAAGTGTGCAAGGTATCAAGCGGCTCCCAAAGAGAGCCACTTAGTGGCGGTTAAGCGCATCTTTCGATATTTGCTTCATACCCCAAACTTTGGTCTTTGGTATCCCAAGGGTTCAAGCTTTCATCTCATGGGTTACTCGGATGCGGATTATGCCGGAGAGAAGAAGGATAGGAAGTCTACATCCGGGAGTTGTCAATTTCTTGGCCGCTCCTTGGTGTGTTGGTCTTCCAAGAAGCAAAATTGTGTTGCTCTCTCCACCACCGAAGCCGAGTACATCTCCGCCGCAAGTTGTTGTGCCAACTCTTATGGATGGTGCAAACTATGAAGGATTATGGTATTATCTTCTCCAAGGTGCCCCTCATGTGCGATAATGAAAGTGCTATCAAGATCGCCCACAACCCCGTGCAACATGCCAAGACGAAGCATATTGAAGTTCGTCATCATTTCATCCGGGAGCATGTGGAGAGGGGCAACATTGACCTTTCTTTTGTAGGAACCAAGGATCAACTTGCGGATATATTCACCAAGGCCCTTGATGAACCAAGATTTCGAGAGTTGAGGAATGAACTAAATGTCATTGATGCGAGCAACTTTGCTTGACCGCCTTGCACAAGTACCCATAGTAGACATCGTAACTAGTTTAGATGCATGCATGGACATAGGGGGAGTGTAGCTCAACTCATGAGTCAACACTACTTCTATTATGCGCACATAGACAATTCGTGCTTTATTTGGTCACTCCGGTGACAAATTGTGCTTAAACGATGAGTATTGGCCTTAAACCCAAGATATATCTTCGCGGTTTTGGGTTGATAATTGCTCATACATGGTGGCCTAGGCCACCGCCCTCCTCCTTTTGAGGAGTTGGTTTTATTTGGATCTTATTTGGTCTTTTAGACTTCTTTTTGGGGAGAGAACTCAAGCTTGGGTCTTCAAGTTTGGTTTTTGCAAACTTGAGTTTCTTCTCCTTTCTCAGCTACTTGTCTATCCCAAGCCAACACTCTTTATTAAAACAGCCCTATCTCTCTCTAAAAATGCCTTTTTCATGCTCTTGGTTGTTTGGATGGTCGGAAACGGCGGTCAAATCGGCTTCGGGGCTCATTTTTGAGCCCAGCTGATTTTTCCCCAGGCGCCGGTACTACCGGGCACCCTGGCGGTACTACCGCTGCGCGTGCTTCACAGCACTGTGCAGCGCGGTATCGCCACTGGGCCTGTTTTTACCAGGGGCGGTACTACCGCTGGATCGAGCGGTAGTACCGCTCGCGGGATTTGGCCAGGATAAGGCACGGGGCCAACTCGATGTGGAGGTTACTCCCCACTCGTTTTTCCTCCCCGTGCGCTCTTCCTCTCCAAGCTCCCGCCGCCGCCGGCCACTCCTCCGCCGGGAAGGAGCCCTCCCAGGCCCGGAGCTTCCTCCTCCACGCTTGGGACGCCTCCTGCACCTCTCCTCCTCCTCGATCCTCCGCCATGAGTTCCGGTATGCCCTATCCCTCTCTCTCATCTAGTTGATGGATAGAGATGAAATTAGTGGTGTTACTCTTGGATTCGTGGTAGATTGAGTAGGTAGATGTGTGTATTTGTGGATCTAGAACCTTGTCTATATTTGTTGCGAAATTTGTGGCTAGATTGAAAGTTCCTCTTCCTAGATTTAGAGGAGTAACCCTAGATAATGTTAGTGCTTTTTAAAGCCATAATATTACCTCTTGTTACATCTCCAACACTAGTTTTGGCACTCTCCCTCTAGTTTTAATTTCATACAATTTTGTAGACATGTGTTCTTTTTCTCCAAAATAATGAAATGGTGCATTCTTACCTATATGCTTGCCCCTCCCATGCTATTCACAGGTAGTGCGTCTGTTCGACGCACCAAGTCTGTTGGGCGCAAGAAACCAAGGACCGATGGTGTGATGAGATTCAAGATGAGATTGATGGGGTTCCCGTGACTCGCCGGAGGTTTCCACCTCCGGAGAAGACCCTGCCCAAGAGGACCAAGTCTGCTAGTCAGATGTCGGACAAGGATTTTGCGGTCAAGCGGGCTGTCAATTGCTATGTGATTGAGAGGATGGATCAAATTCCCTCCATTCGGGGCAACAATCCTTCTTTCACAACAAGTTCCAAGAACAATGCTACAATGAGATCTTGTTGAAAAGCCGGTGGAGAACCATGTGGAGCAACACTTCATCAATATGGATCACATGAGGGACAAGATTGATTACTTTGGAGAAGCCCTTGATATTTGCGAAGAGTTTGGGCTTTTACCCATGATGGAGTTGGAACAAGATTTTGATGAGAAGCTTGTGGCTCATTTCTAGCCACCGTTCACTTTGGCAATGAGACGGAGCGCACCATCACATGGATGACAAGGAGAAGAAGTTTGAAGAGAAGTGGTCTGCAATTGCTCAGATGCTTGGTATGAGGAGTTTGGTTCCGTCCTCTACGACGACTTTGATGATACTCACTTCCGTGTCCATCATGTGGGGGTGCAGGCTGTAGAAGTGGAGAAGCTCTTGCCTTTATATGACCCGGAGAGCGCTGAGAAGTGGAAGGTTGGCAAGTCAAGGGACTTTTCCCACTTGGGACATCATGCACGGATTATCGCGAGACATCAACCCAAAGGTGGGCAACATTGATGAAATTCATGGTTCTCAAAATCTCATGCTCCTCACAAGGAGATGCAAGGCAAGGGAAGAAGTTGGATGTCATGGATTTCATTTGGCATGAACTTTGGGAGGTCATTATCAAGAAGAAGAACATCGCTTTTGCTCCTCTCATCATGCGTATCATCATTTGGAAGTGGGTTGAGGAGAACGATGTTGCGGAGCTTGGGGATGCGGAGGAATGGATCCCCCACAAGAGTAAGCGGCTCCTTGTTAAGCCCCATCCGAAGAAGAAGAAGAGCAAAGAAGTTGTGGATGAAGCCGGTCCCTCTCACACTAAGAAGGAAGGGCCTTTCCTTTGGATGGCTACTTCTATGAAGAAGCTCTTCAAGCTGACCAAGAAAGTTGAGAGGAACCAATATGATGTCTATGAGAGCACGATGAAGGCTCGCCAAGCTGAAATTGCTCACCGTCGTGCTCAAGGAGAACAAGTGCAGTCCGGCTCGGAGAAGAACATCACTCCATGGGAGGAGTGGCAAGCTCAGGACAGTGCAGGGCAGGTGATCACTTGGGCAGATTATGAAGAAGATGAAGTCACCTCTCAGCAGCCTCCGTTCGGTTTCGAGTGACCCTTGGGGCGTTAGCATCGGTCTTTCCCTTTTTGGTGTCTCGATGCCAAAGGGGGAGAGATATCTAGTAGGCTCTCGTACGGGGTTTCGCAAGGGTTGTGTGTCACAAGCTTGTTCTTTATTCGTGTTGTTTCTCTTATGCTTGTGAACACTTTTTATTTTCTGTTATGGATCTCTCCATGTGGTGTAAGACATGTGAACCTTAATTGCTTAGCTTATTATCTTTGTTCATGTCTTATTCTTTGTTGCAAGCTCTTTATATTATTTATTTGCAAAGTTTGCAAAAGCTAGGGGGAGCATTGATCCTAGGTTGTGTGCGTTTGTGCATTCAAAAGCATTTCATGAATAATGCACATGTCTAGGGGGAGCTCCGTCTATCTTTTACAAATCTTTTGCCTTGCGATAATTGTGTTGTCATCTAACGCCAAAAAGGGGGAGATTGAAAGTGCATCTTCCCTAGATGATGTTTTGGTGTTAGTGATAACACAATTATGTATCTAACGATGTATTTTGAGCTTCCAGGAATTTCTGATATAAGCGTCATCGATAGAGCTTGCAATTTGCTCTTAGCAGTTTTCTGCTCCAGGCAGCGGTAGTACCGCCAGGAGGGCCGGTAGTACCGCTGCGCAGGGTTTCCTCGCTGTTCAGCCAGCTACCGCTGGCGGTACCGCTGGAGGTACCGCCGTTTTTCAGCTTCTGTTTCCATCAGCGGTAGCTCCAGCGGTACTGCAGCGGTAGTACCGCTGGGCAGCGGCAGTACCGCCATCCCCAGCGGTGGTACCGCTGGCCAGCGGCAGTACCGCCCGAGGTACCGCCGTTTTGCTGCTTCTGTTTCATCGGGCGGTAGCTGCAGCGGTACCGCGGCGGCAGTACCGCTGGGCAGCGGTGGTACCGCTGCCTCCAGCGGTAGTACCGCTTTGAAGACAGGCGCGGGCTCCAGGATTTCGAGCCGTTTGAATTGAAGACGAAGAAGGGCAGCGGTACTACCGCTGCCCCCAGCGGTAGTACCGCCGCGGGAATTCTGGCTGGGCAACGGCCACTTTTGGAGGAGCTATTTAAAGGGGTCTTCTTCCCCACTTGAAGACAAGTTTTCCTATGCTCTCTCTCCTCCATTGATGAAAGCTTCAACCTACTAAGATCTCCCACTCCAACCACCCAAACCTCTTGATACTTTGTGGAGTGAAGGAGGAGGTCTAGATCTACATCTCCACCGAAGGAATTTCAAATCCCTCCACACGGATAGTGTGGAACTTGCATCTTGGGTTGCTTGTAACTCGAGGTGCCTTTGTGAGTCTCGGAGGAAGTCCGAGGCATTGTTGGGAGGCTTCAACTCATTGTGGAGTTCCCCGACCTTTGTGTACCGGCTTGGTCAACGCCATCAAGGTGACCTCATAGTGAATGAGCCAAACCCCACGGGTGAAGCTCACGGAGAATAGAGTGAGCACATCCGTGCTATTGGAGCGCCTAGGTGGCTCCACACTCCTCCAACGTAGACGTACTTCCCTTGGGAAGGAACTACGGGAAACATCTCCGTGTCTCCACTTTGCGGTTACCTCTATCCTTTACTTGTTGCTTCCGCTACTTTGTTTACCTTGCTTGTATCACATAGGTTGCTATCACCTAGTGCACATCTAGTCAACCTTGTTATACTTTGCTCAAGCCTTAATTAATCGAAAAAGAATTAAAATTTGGTAGTCGCCTAATCACCCCCCCCCCCTCTAGTCGACATATCGATCTTTCATCCACGCCGAAGGACGGCGGCGACTCCTCCGTCGCGCTCACGGCGCTGCCGCGCGTCTCGATCCTCACCGTCTCCCCGCGCGTCTTTCCGGACCCCCCCACGCCCCACTTCTTCCCCTTCGTCCTCGCCGTCGACCCCTCCGGCCTGCTCCTCCTCCAGGCCAACCTGCGCTCCACCCCGACCCGTGAAGTCATCCACCGTCCTGACACCAGGTCCATCAGCTGGAAATTCGACAAAAGTCGCTACTTTGTGCTCGACGCGACCACCTCCTCGGCGTTCCAGCTCCCCACCCCCTCGGCAACCATCCTGCATCAGGCCTACCTCGGCCTTGTCGTCTCCCCTGGCGGCGGCCACTACATGGTCGTGGAGCTCCAGCCCATCATCGGCATGGACACGGCCACGCTCCTCTGCTTCTCTTCCGAGGTTGGGGAATGGGTGGAGAAGCAGGTCCATTACCCACTCGAGCCCCGGCCATGGGCTCCCATCCGCGTGCTTTCGCACCACGGGAGGCTCTGGTGGGTCGACCTCTCATGGGGCGTCATCACCTGCGACCCCTTCGCCGACGAGCCGGTCCTGGGATTCATCCCGTTCCCGCCGAGAGGGTGCTGAAATGCAGGGAAGGTTGGGGAGTCACCGACAAGTACCGCTATGTGGGGTGAGCGACGGCACGCTGCGTTTCGTGGACACCTACATGGGCAAGCGTGCTTGTGTTGCTCCCACAATTAGCGTGTGGACGCTGGCCGATCCAGACTCCATGGAGTGGACCCTGGAGCACGAGGCGAGGTTTACAGAGATCTGGGCCGATGAGAGCTACAAGGCGACCGGGCTGCCCAACAAGATCCCCACGCTCGCGCTGATTCACCCAAGAACCCCGACGTGGTATACTTCTTCCTGGAAGAGCATCTCTTCGGCGTTAACTTGCGTGTCCACAAGGTCGTGGAGTGCGAGGTCTATGGGCTGGTTGCGCCACCCAGCTCGCGCATCGCCAACCGCTTCGTTCGGGCTTGGGAGCTGCCCCGGGCACTCTCCTCAGGTAATGAATTAATGATACCATCATATTTATCCAATTCCCCTGTTTTTTACGTCTGTTTTCTATTGCTTGATAGTTGTGCTGAATGTCAAGTTGTTTCCCCTACTATAGGTGGTCCGTTAGCTTGTAGTGCTGTAGTGTTCAATTGCTATACGAGTGATGCAGACAAAAATACTGTTTTATCGATATTCTGCAAGTTTCTTGCCTGTGGACGATCATGATCACGTCGTGATTCCCATATGCCATCTGTATTCTGTAGGCGTAGGCTAGTCCTGTTCCATCATTTCTGGTTTCCTCCGAAACTTACCATCCTACTGTGATACACTTGCAACTAATCAGGCTAACATCATGTATCTAACTAGGTTGTATCTGTGGATATAGGCATGGCTTCTCTATATCTAAAGCTAGATATTCCCTTTTATCGAAAAATTATCTAAAGCTTGTTTCAAAATAAATTTATCTAAAGCTAGTTCTTCAACATTCCTGTATAGCGGATTGCTTTAGGATAGTTTTGCACCCATATTTTGACTTGGGGTCCTCAAAATGATGCATGTGACGATCATACTAATCTGTCTTAGTTGGCTCTATGACTTGTGGAGGCCTAGATGATTTGTTCTTAAAATGACTACTTTTCACTGATGATTTATGGGTGATGGTGCAATTAATAAGAGAATGTGGGTATGTACTTCCCTTGTATTTATGTTTCTTATCTTGATCTATAGTGTGTGTGCTGTATGTCCAATTCATTCCCCTTATAATTGGACTGCTCTCTAGCTTGTATTGTGCAGCATATGAGTAATATAAATGCTGCCCCAACAATATTGTTCTTTTGTATGTTATGCTGGTTTCTTGCCTCTGGACTAGTCCCATTCTAGCATTTTTAGTTTCCTCTGAGCCTTTTGTCAATGCAATGTAATTCTTTAGTGTGATAGACTTACCAACTTTTCTTAAGTCTAGTTGTTCAGTATTCGTCAAAACAGTTTATGCATGGACTACTTCAGGATGGTTATGCACTTATGCTCCATTGCAGTTCTTAAGTATGGCCACAGAGTGCCCAAAAACATTTTTACTTGGGATCCATGATGGAAGTGCCGATCATACCATTATGTAGGTTGTATATATACATTGATGCTGAAATATTAGTAGACTATGGTTTGCTAGCAAGATATAAAGCATATATAGTTGTTTGGGTCATTGAAATATGAATATTACGCTGTTTTCTCATTTGATTGATGTTTCGCATGTCCTGATTTGTCGAAAGGATTTTTTACTAATAGTGTTTCTTATCTCTGAAGGAAACTGGACTGATGGCATCAACTTGGCCAAGGAAACTTACACGCGACCGTACCAGCAATCACAAGGGGACTACCACTTGGTGGGAGATACCAGGCAGACATTCATAGGATGAATTGGAGGAAGATGAAGTGCTTAGGGTTAACATTCTCCTAGGCAAGCTCAGATTCCCCCAACGTACTTGTATGATCTCGTTTCCCTAGTCTCAAACACCAGTACTAATATTCTTCTGTCTGAACTTTCCTGTGATCTAGGTGGTAGGTGTGGTGCTGAATTCAAGTTATGGAGTGGGTGCATGGGGACATAATATGGTCCGTCGATCCTGATGACATGCATGTTTTGGCATCTTTGCGCATGATTAGCTTAATATGTCTTCTAGTTCATGGTACATCAGCTGGTTTACACTAGTAGGAAAAAACTTATAGGTGAAATGCTATCAGTGGCGCACTAGCTTGCCCGTGCACCACTGCTATTCTCTCTCCTCGTTTTGGTGATTTGCCAGAACATACCAGTGGCGTACAAAATTTTGGTGCGCCACTGGTAAATGTTTATCAGTGGTGCACCGGAAATTTCGTGCGCCACTGGTAAGTTGCACCAAAACTTGAAAATTTCCAGGGGGAGGAGAGAATATCAGTGGCGCACCTGCTTGCATCGGATACTTTTGAAATCTGGACACCCTCTCTCTGCCTTATCCTCTCCACCACACAAATCAGACCACACAATTAAGTCAAGAAAAAAAGACGCACGCACGCATGCACGCCATCCCTTCTCTTCCTCTCTTCTACCTTATCCTCTTCTTTCCTCTCGATCCAATCCTTTCTTCTCTCACTAGCACACACCACGGCCACACATGCACACCGCACCTAGCTACTCCCTCGCTCACCACAGCGCCATCTCCCGCCGGCGACATCCTCACCGTGATGGAGCCTCCCAGCCTCCCCACTTCTCCTCCCGCCCGCCCTCACCCTCCAGCTGCCCGCCGCCCCGCAACCCGCAGGCCTCAAGGACCCCGACGGCCGCCTGGCCGTCTTGTGCCGGCAGCCGTGCGCGCCCGCCCCGGCCTCCTCCTCTCCTCGGTCCACGGATCCTTGAGCAGCTCAAGGCAGGAGGCGCCGCCGCCGTCATCCAAGGCGAACTGAACGAGGGAGTCGGCGGCTCCTTGACCCCGCCGCCGCCGACCTCGGCCCGCTCCTCGAGCCCCAGCCTAGAACCTCCTCTGCCGCCGTGCCCGGGGCCGCCCCTGGCCCGGACCTGCACGTCGCCGCCGCTGTGCGCGGTTGTGCCCGCTGCTGTCGTCACTATGATTCAAAGAATCCATTCCTAATCAAAAAATATGTTCGCTAATCGCTATTAGCACAAAATTGTGGGTTTATTTTTTTTAATTCCAAATTCATTATGTCTGGCGCACTGAATAAGTTATCTGTGGCGCACATGCGCCACGGATGAGCTGGGTTAGCTGTGGCGCACGGACCGTGCGCCATTGGTAACACTTACCACTGGCGTAAGTTTAGCGGCGCACCCCCGTGCGCCACAGATAAGCATATTTGGTGCGCCACTGGTAGGCTTGTTTCTACTAGTGTTAATCGAAATGCTGGGTGAACAATATCGGCTACTTTAATTTGTTTTTATCTCTCCTTAGATGGAAAACTTGTACTACTGAAAGTGTGACTGGCGCATGCTCCAGTACCATTTGAACTGCCAAGCTGTGATTCTCTTCAGTGTTTTGTTGCTGATGTACTTTCCTGCAATTGATCTGTGTTCCTTGTGAAAACGACAAAATTGACCAACTTTAGCACAAAATGAACCTATTACGAAAATAATTTTAAATCTAACCCCTTTTTGGTAGCGCCGTACCGTGGGGCGCTATCCTCCACATGGTAGCGCCCTTGAATCCCCTGCCAACGTGGCAATGTCGGACCCACACAATCGTGAAAAAACCTAAGTCAAATAGGTAGCGCCCCGGACAATGGCGCTACCCTGTTTGACATCAAATTTCAAACCACTATATCTTTTGATATACAAATCCACATGATATGATTCTTTTTTCTATGGGTCACAAATTAAATTATCTTTCCAATGCCACCGGTCTCATGATGGTTAGACAAGTAGATAATATTTGGTGAATTATTTTCTTATGCTTGTTTATTTTTGAATGTTTAGACAATTTCAGAAACATGGTTGTGAACAAAGATTTTATCCAAAATCAATAACAAAATGAGTACCTTGAAGAGCCAAACAAGCACCCACTTTGATCGTGCTTCACTCATATTTTTAAACATGAGTTTTTACAAATAATTTACAAGTTGTGTGTTACATTTTCTTAAATTAATTTGATGCTTACTATTGATCAAGAAAAATTCTATGGTATGAGATGTTGGTAATACTTTGTTAGCTTAGTCGTTGTTAACTTTAGTTGCTATACACAACCGATCTTATGTATATTAGTTCCCATGCATAAATTTGCTTATTAAAATAAAATTATGACTTGGGATAATATCACTACTCAAATATTTATTTTTAAAACTTTGAGATCCATGTTAACCAAGGATGCTTCTGAAAATCCCTTCAGGGTCCGCCGGAGTGCACCGATCTGGTTTCCCCAAGTCTTGGTTTTATTTTTATAAACATATATATGCATATTAATTAGACCATGAGTACAAACATGACCGGTTGCATATTGCAACTAAAGTTAACAAGGACTAAGATAACAAAGTATTACAATCATGTACCATATCATAAAAATTTGTTTGCATTCATTGTTATTCAAGTTTATGTCAGCGGCAGCGGTGTGCGCGTTCCCGCTCCGAAGGACCTCCCCGCCTCGAAGAGGTGCGCGTGGCGGTGGTCGTACTACTCGACCTCGCGGCGGAGGAGGGCGTGCGGCGGCGTCCGGTTCCAATTTGTGTACCGGCGCGCGGCGCGCTTCCGAGCACCGTCGGAGGCGACGACCGTTGTCCGCTCCTCGTCGGAGCTATTGACGCCGCCGCGCGAGGTCGAGGAACGGCCAACCTGGCCGCCCCCACGTCCGATTGAGCCTCCGTTGGATCTGTAAGCGGCAGGGAGTGTGGGTGGGAGATTTGGTGGGCGGCGGCGGTGGAATGGCTCGGGTCGTGCCCTGTTTCGAGCCCTTTCCGTAGTAGAAATATAGGTTAGGGGCGTCGATTTGATGGGCACGGTAAACCGTTTATAGGCCGGGTCAGCTATACAGGGTCTGATCTAGCCCAAAAAAATGCCCCCAACCCATATAGTGGCCGGAAAATTAAAATCCCGTCTCGGCCATAACGGGTCAGCTAGAGATGCTCTAGGTGATGCATTACTGAATCTCGCATGACTTGACTCTGAGTATGACTTGGTTGTCTCGGCCATAATTTCTAGACATGTTTTTATTTTGAAGACTGGTAGTCTGGTAGAACGTTAATCGAAATGTACATGGTGCAAAGTGCGATTTCCTCAAATCCAGAATTGCAGTTCTATGCAAGCGCTTCAATAATTGTGGCTCTATCATCAGATAAAGAAAGCACCTGAGAAAAACGACGAGAAACGTTCAAACTGGAAAGGCTGCCACTCTCTGTTCCCGGCTGCAATCTCAGCTCTGCGCCTTCTTCCGCACCACGCCACCCATCCCACAACCCTCCACAGACCACACCACACCAAAGCTCTGCTTTTTCTTCCGCTTCGTTGCCAGCCCAAGCCCAAGACCATCCACAGATGGCGTCTCCGTCCTCGCCGCCGCCACCGCCGCCGTCGTCGTCGTGGGTCATCCTAGGCAGCATCCCAAGTGTCTCCACGCCGGCGGACGGCGGCGACGCCTCCGTCGCGCTCACGGCGCCGCCGCGCGTCTCGATCCTCACCGTCTCCCCGCGCGTCTTTCCGGAGCCCCCGACGCCCCACTTCTTCCCCTTCGTCCTCGCCGCCGACCCCTCCGGCCTGCTCCTCCTCCAGGCCAACCTGAAACGCGACCCGACCCGCGAAGTCATGGACCGTCCCGGCCACCAGTCCGTCACCTGGCAATTCTTCAAACGCCGATACTTCGTGCTTGACGCGACCACCTCCTCGGCGTTCCAGCTCCCCACCCCCGCGGCAACCATCCTGAATCAGGCCCTCCTTGGCCTTGTCGTCTCCCCTGGCGGCGGCGGCCACTACATGGTCGCGGAGCTCCAGCCCATCATCGGCAGCAAGAAAGCCACGCTCCTCTGCTTCTCTTCTGAGGTTGGGGAGTGGGTCGAGAAGCGCGTCCGTTACCCGCTCCCGCCCCGGCCATGGGCTCCCATCCGCGTGCTCTCGCACCACGGGAGGCTCTGGTGGGTCGACCTCACATGGGGCGTCATCACCTGCGACCCCTTCGCCGACGAGCCCGTCCTGGGTTTCATCCAGTTCCCGCCGGAGAGGGTGCTGAAATGCAGGGAAGCTTGGGGAGTCAGCGACAAGTACCGCTATGTGGGGGTGAGCGACGGCAAGCTGCGTTTCGTGGACACCTACATGGGCAAGGATGCTCGTCGCAACGGTGCACGGACAATTAGCGTGTGGACGCTGGCCGATCCAGACTCCATGGAGTGGACGCTTGAGCACGAGGCGAGGTTTACAGAGATTTGGGCCGATCAGAGCTACAAGGCGACCGGGCTGCCCAACAAGATCCCCACGCTCGCGCTGATTCACCCCAAGAACCCCGACGTGGTCTACTTCTTCCTGGAAGAGCACCTCTTCGGTATTAACCTGCGTACTCGCAAGATCGTGGAGTGCAAAGTCTATGGGCTGGTTGCGCCGCCGAGCTTGTGCATTGCCAACCGCTTCGTTCGGGCTTGGGAGCTGCCCCGGGCACTCTCCTCAGGTGTTGATACCATCATCCATTTCCCCTGTTTTTTACCTCTGTTTTCTATTGTTTGATATAGTTCTGCTGAATGCCGAATTTTTCCCCTTATAATCCGAGCTACGTATATTTTCCAAGGCCCCAATCGAGGTGGTTCGTTAGATATACGAGTGATGCAGAAAAAGAATACTGTTTTATTGATATTATGCAGGTTTCTTGCCTGTGGACGACCATGGTCATTTCGTGATGCCCATATGCCAGTTGTATCCTGTAGGCGTAGTTCCATTCCATCATTTCTGGTTTCCGCCGAAGCTTAGCATCATACTGTGATACACTCAACTTTTCAAAGGCTAACATCATGTATCTAACTATGTTCTATCTGTGGATATAGGCATGGCTTCTCTATATCTAAAGCTAGATATTCCCTTTATGACTTTTCGAAAAAAAAAAGATATTTCCTTTATCGAAAAAATATCTAATAGTTCTGCTGAATGCCCAATTGTTTCACTTTCTAATTAGGTGGTTCGGTAGCTAGACGAGTGATGCAGAAAAAGAATACAGTTTTATTGATATCATGCAGGTTTCTTGTCTGTGGACGATCATGATCGTTGTGATGCCCATATGCCATTTGTATCCCGTAGGCGTAGTTCCATTCCATCATTTCTGGTTTCCTCCGAAGCTTGGCATCATACTCTGATACACTTGCAACTTTTCAGTGCCATCATGTATCTAACTAAGTTGTATCTGTGGATATAGGCATGGCTTCTATATCTAAAGCTAGATATTCCCTTTATCGAAAAAATATCTAAAGCTACTTCTTCAGTATTCTTCTATACTAGCTGACTATATTTAAATAGCTCATGCATGAACTGCTTCAGGATAGTTCTGCATTATATTTTGACTTGGGGTCCTCAAAATGATCTCTACGAGACTACGACTTGTGGAGGGGTAGATTCATTGTAATCTTTAAAATGACAACTTTTTACTGATGATTTATGGGTGAGAGTCCGATTAGTAAGGGAATGTGGGTATGTACTTACTTCAAATTTCCTTGTTCTTTATGTTTCTTATTTTGATCTAAAGTGTGTGCTGTATGTCCACTTCATTCCCCTTCTAATTGGACTGCTCTCTAGCTTGTAGTGTGCAGCATTTTATTTCTCGAAAAGGGGAACAATGTACTGTGCAGCATATAAGTAATATAAATGCTGCCCCAACAATATTGTTTTTTGGATGTTATGCTGGTTTCTTGCCTCTGGACTAGTCCCATTCTAACATTTTTAGTTTTCCACAGCATTTTGTCAATGTAATGTGATTCTTTAGAGGGATAGACTTACCGACTTTTCTTAAGGCTAGTTGTTCAGTATTGGTCAAAACAGTTCATGCATGGACTACTTCAGGATGGTTATGCAGTTATGCTCCATTGCAGTGCTTAAGTATGGTCACAGAGTGTCCGCAAACATTTCGACTTGGGGTCCATGATGGAAGTGCCGATCATACCAATTATGTTAATTGGTTGTACGACTTGTAGATGTGTATAAATTGATGCTGAAATATAGTAATCTTGACTAGGGAGCGTTGTATGTGCTAACTTTTCGCTGCTGTCTTATTAATGGGTGAAATATGTAATTACTAGCCAATAGAATGTTCTTACTCGCTAGTCGCTATGGTTTCATACAAGCATATTAGTTGTAACAGATTGCATAAGAACCAGACAACCATTCCACCTCATATTTTTCTCATTTGATTAGTGAGAAAATTAGTTGTAACAAATTGTAAATGGTTTGCCAGCAAGATAATGTTAATGCTCATTTGATTGATGCTTCACATATCCTTATTTGTTGAAAGGCTAGCTTTTGACTAATGTTTCTTACCTCTGAAGGGAACTGGACTGATGGCATCAACTTGGCTGAAGAAACTTTCACGCGACCATACCAGCCATCACCAGGGGACTACCACTTGTTGGGAGAAACCAGGCAGACATTCATAGGATGAATTGGAGGAACATGAAGCAAGTGTTTAGGGCTAATTAACAGCCTCCTAGGTAAGTTCAGATTCCCCCAACGTACTTATATAATCTTGCTTCCCTAGCCTCAAACACCATGCGGCTACAGCAGGACTAACTGTCAAATTTTCCTTTGATCCAGGTGGCAGGTGTAGTGCTGAATTCAAGTTATGGAGTGGGTGCATGGGACATGATATGGTCCGTCCTGATGACATGCATGTTTTGGCATCTTTGCGCATAAGTAGCTTAATATGTCTTTAATTCCTGGTATATCGAAATGCTGGGTGAACAATATAGGCTGCTTTACTTTTGTCTCTGCTTGGATTTAAAACTTGTACTGCTGGTTGTGTGACTGCTGCATGATCGCTGGTTCCAGTGACCATTTGAACTGCCAAGCTGTGATTCTCTTCAGTGTTTTGCTGCTGATGTACTTTCCTGCAATTGATCCGTGTTCCTTGCTTGTCTTGGTGATATGCTCCTTGATTAGCTCTAGCCATTCCCTGTTGATCGTCACCTGTGTTTAATGGGAGTGTAGGGCTGCGCTTACATGCGTTGTTCAGTGTTCAGTCGCTGCATGAAACTATGCAAAATAACTGTCAGTCCAGGGAGGCGGAGCTGTGGAAATTCTAGTCCCTGCAATCTGCAGCACCTGGAAATTCTACCTCCTCAGGTCAGGCTGAAGAATTGGATATCCATGGCCGCGCCTATGTTAACTCATCCACATCGCAAATCTGCAACAAGTGCATACTGGCATTGTGGGCACCACCACGCTCTGCCCATGGATACTCTTGTATTTGGCAATTTATAGTGTATCAAAATGTCATCAACACAACAGCCACATTTTATAACAAAATATTGCGAGCAACAGATAAAGTTCAGTGTCAAAATTACACCAACACAAAATTTATAGCTAGATGGAAGCATTTGACACTAAGGCTACATTCAGCAGTCAGCGCAACTGAAGCCCAAAGGATATGTACATCTCAAGTTGAACATGCCATTTCACAACTTCCAAGTATACTCGCTGATGAGTGTTGAACATATGCAAGGGCACACAAAGACTGAAGGATACCATGTAGCTCAGCTTATACAGCTAAATTATGATTGCTTTCTCGAGCGTTAATGACAAAAAAAAAGCATAAATTCAAAACAAGCACCTACATGCTCCACTCATACCAACAAGAGCTTGATTTTTTTTTAACTCAGTCAGAATGGTAGTTGATTGACATCTGTACACTATGTCGCAGAATTTGAACATTACGATTTGCATGATATGTTTTCTTCAGTAGACAAATACTTGAGCTCATTAATTCATATACACCGGAATATGGTCAATCATAGAATCAAATGAGAAACGTTAAGATTTCCAACAGCTGTACCCAGAATCCTTCAAAACAACTTCTGAAACAGTTAGGTAAGCCATTGCCCATAAATGGTTTCAAAATAATACATTTACTTGATAAGTCTATTCTCCATTATAATATAAGAAAATAATAACAATAAAATCTAAGATCAGAGGTGGGAAAAGAAGATAAAAGTAATTGCTGATAGATAAACAATACGATGCATGCACATGATCAATCACTTTGTCACTTATCTCAGGGAGAAAAACACCAAAATTCAAGAAGAGCGCAAGAATATAAACTGAAACTGAAACGCAAAACTTGTGTTCTCAAATTCCATCTCATGTTGATAGAACTATACGACAAGGCATTGAGTAGTTCATCTCTCATAAACTGATACTACCTCAGAGTCTAAAGTCTCAATTTTGTGACACCATTTCCTAGTCATAACTACATGACAGTTACGAGACGTGACCAACAAAGTAGTAGTCAGTAGTCACTCCCACAATAATTTCCTCATTTTCGTTTTCGCACATCAGACATGTAACAATGACAACAGAACATCAGTCAGAACTCAGAACATCACCAAATTGGTGGAAGCGCCGACCACGAATGGCTCCATCAGCAGCCGTGTCAAGAAGTAGAACACAACTCCCAGCATGATAGAGATTGGGAGTGCAGGCAATGCATGCCTGCATATGGACAGCAAGATAAGGGTGCATCCAAGCCCAGCGATGATGGCAAGGTAGCACGCATACACCGTCATCAGATCATACATCGCAGCCCTCCCCACAAGCACACTGTAGAAGACAAAATCACCAAGTCCCAGCTTGATGCCGCCCCTGCTAGACTCAAACATCTCAAACTCATCGGGAGGCTCTGATGAAGAAATTTGTCTATGCTCCTCATCAGGGGCTGTACTGCCAGCAGATGCCGCTGACACCAACGGAGCTGTCTCTCCTTCGTCAGGCTGCTCAATCTGAATGACAGCATGCTGTGCACTCCCACCTTGGTTCGATGTCTGTCCTGTTACCGCCGTCGGCACCTCCCCTTGGATTTGGGATGTAGAACCACTTGAGCTTGCCATCTCGTGGTTTCTTGAGCGGCTTCCACCAAGATCCCTCATTTCCACCATGGCAGGACCCCAATCATCCTGCTGACCCACCCTGTCATACCGGCTAGAATCGGCTGGCTGCATCTCTTCGGACCACATTCCCGGAGCATAGGAGGGAGAACTCTCAGCTGGGCCTACAGTTGGCCCTGATTCGTAGATGAGCGCCGGGAGCTCATCGTCCCTGGATGAGGCCAACTCCACAAGCATCCTGAGCGGGCCCCGCGGCGCGAGCACGGCAACGAGGTCATAGACGGCGAGCGCGACGAGCATGATCCATGTCGTCCACTCGGGGAGCCTGGAGAGCCAGGCGGCGACGATGACGGCGAGGGTGACCATGTAGCCCTGAAGACGGAGAGGACGCCGACGGCGGAGGCGTTGAAGAGGAGCAGGAGCGCGGTGGGCGCGTCGAGCGGGGCGTCGAGGCGGCGGAGGATGGCGACGGCGATGGCGCCGCCCATGGAGAAGAGGACGAAGAAGGCGGAGAAGCGCATGTAGTTCTTGAGGAAGCCGGTGCAGCGGTAGTAGTAGAGGGCGACGAGGACGAAGGTGACGACGGCGACGAGCGCGACGAAGACGGCGGCGTCGAGGAGCGCGCCGACGAGCTTCTGGCCCGGGGAGTCGGAGGGGGACTCGAGGTAGACGAGCGTGGCGGCGGTGACGGGCGGAGGCGCGGACGGGGAGGAGGAGGGCGGCGCCAGGAGCGAGATGAGGAGGACGACGAGCGCCATGCAGATGGAGACCGGGGACATGACCGCGAGCACCTCCTCGCCTAGGGTGTCGAGGACGGTGGAGGTGGCCGCCGGCGCCGGCGAGTCGGCGGCGGGATCCATGCGGCGGAGCGGAGTGGGGGATGGGGGAATTTCCCGATCTCGACTGGGTCGCTCCCCGGCGCTGCTCGCACGGGAACGGCGGGCCGAACGGCGGAGGGTTTGGTGGTGTCCCTCTCAGTTTTCAGACTTGCTACGCGCTCCGTGCAAAACTGTGCAATTGTCAACAAAATGAAATCTGCAATATATTTGTCAAAAAGAAAGAAATCTGCGTATTTCATTTCCCGGATGCAGAGTCACTACTCACCATAGGAAGTTGATGCTAATTCCTAATCGAGTCGATTTAGCTAAGTGCACATCCACCTTAATCGAGCCGGAATTTCAGTTGGAACTCGTAGTTTTGACCTTTCAATTCACGCGTTCATATAAAAAGATCTCTTGATGTTCTCAAAATTCTCTTCTGGACTAAAGTCGCCTTGGCGATTTCAGAATTTTATCTCGGCAAAGGAGAAAGGATATTGCTTCCACGCTGGTAGGCAAACACGTGAAAGAGCGAGAAATTATTGCACATGCTCACTCGCTTTCAGACAAACAAAAGCGTGAAGGAACCATAAAAGCGTGTTTGGTCTATTGTGGAAGAGATGTACGCAAACGCACCCAGTTAAATTTCCAAGCATCACTGATGAAAACCATCCACAAGAACTTTTCAAACGCCAACATCTCAAAAAAAAAAAACGCGGACCATCATTTAGCAAGTCCTGATGCTATTGACGAACATTTTTTCGGTGCAATGAATCATATATTCCCTACTAGAGATAAAATTAGTATTTACCTAAGTAAAATCGGACTACATTTGAGAACAAAGGACACAGATACCTTTGCTGTGTCTAACGGCAAATGCCTGACTCAAAAATCATCTACACATGCGTAGAATTGCGGTACATTTGAGACCAAAATGACACAGCTGCATCTGCTGTGGCCTGTGTGTAACAGCAAATGCCTGACTCATGCTATTTACCTACACAAATTTGTAGAATTGCGGTACATTTGAGACCAAAATGACACAGCTGCATCTGCTGTGGCCTGTGTGTAACAGCAAATGCCTGACTCATGGTACAGTAAACAATATGAAACCAGTTATCCCAGAGAAACCGCTTTATTGGCCAAAGCATGAACAACACAGCAACTGTGCAAGTTACACCCTCTGCTTTCATGATGGAATAAAAGAAACACAAGAAAGTTCAGAGTCTTCTTCCTAGAGAGTAACGCAAAAACATAAATCTCAAGTTACACTGTAACAAGACTGGACTATTCCATGGTACACACTGCACCATCAGATGGCGAATTCATCCATTGACATGCGATCATCCTAAGATTTCTTGCGACTGGCCTTCTCCTCAACGCCTGACTGTGCAAACCGTTTCCTCAGGACCTCCAGGACCTCTTCCATCTTCACATCCTTTACGCTGAGAAGCACCATTGCGTGGTACAGCAAATCACCCATCTCTGAGGCCGTACGGGATTTGTCCTCGTTCTCAAGCAGTGTTTGAATTAGTTCACCCGCTTCTTCACTGAAACACCAGAAACAAACGAGCACCAGAGTTAGCATAGAAATATACTGGCATTCAAACTTCAATGAGTAAGCGGAAAAAGTCAAACACAGGCTGACAACAAGAGAAAAGGATGAAGTATGCATGAATAATTGCACTACAAACACTTGTCAATAGTTAAACACCAAGCCAACAATTGACATTCATTGGTAGAAGTATTCATAAACAAACCCTTACATCAAGGCCAAATTATTCAAAACTAAATAGTCTAAGAGAAAGGTAAATATGCCACTTATGTCTTATATGTAATTTTCTCTTAAGAAGGAACCATCTTATTATTTGACGAAAAACGATCGATAAAATTGTTGCTCATACATGTAGCAGTAGTCTATATCAAATGGCATTGTTGCACCTCCCATCTACTGGAGAAATTATACTGAAATTTTCTTTAGTTTGCCTCTGACAGTAACTGTCCCTGCTCATACATGGTGCCAAATGTAATGTGATTGGACAACTATATTTAAAATTCTGATGTTTGTAAGGAAAAAAACACATGATAAAACAAACTGATCCTGCATCAAGCAAAACAGAAGTCCTATATGCTCCGATTAACTATGTTACGGTTATTTTTCCCAGGCATGTATTGTGTCCCGGAAATTGTTCAAAGGAGCAATTAATGCAAAGAGCATAACTCTAGGAACTATACACATAACAGACGTAAACAATGTTATTGTGATACTGTCGGATATTTTCAGTTGAGAACAAAGCTTATCAGATAGTGATTAATAACAACACTATATATTTGCATATTAGTAAGTTTGACAGTCTAATGAATGTTCTATTCAAATAGAAGATGCAGAAAGCATAATGTGGACTAGAAAGAGAAGTCTTTCTAGTATAAATAGGAATGTATCACCGTCTTCTTTTGTTATATGTTTTCCATCAAACAAATCACACAAGCGACCCCTAGTTTTTTTAGCGTGAGTCCTGTAAATCAAATATTGGATCACGCCTACTAAAAAAGGGTTCTATTCAGACTTCTGGCACCTTTTTAAATCGCCAAGGTCAAAAACATTTGGCTGTAAGAATTTGAATTTCATGCACAAATTTGGGCATTAGCTTCCCATTCATCATTTTCCAAATACAGTTATCAAGGTCATCAAACCTGAGAAATAAATGCAAGTACAAAGTGTAACAAAATTAGACTTTCCTAGTGAATTAACCCCTCCTGTTAGAAACAATTATCATGGAGGATCACCACCAAGGTCTCAACTTTTTTTTTAACTTTTCTGACTCTTGAAAATACCCTTTTCAATAACAACATTCGTCTAGGATTTACTTCCATAATATTGTGCTTAATACCTTAATATCGTGACAAAAGAACAAAGAAAATATACACTACACAGTAGTACATAGCGTTATTCAACCAGAAAGAGGTAGAATTCTCTTGTAGGATGGGGCTAGCAAGAAGCGTGCACAACCCGACCAAACACAAGCATATCTCTACATCGAATAGTCAAGAGCTAAAGATGACTGGACCAGATTAGAACAAGAGAATTAAGAATATGAATAAAAACAGCTTTTCCCTAGAGATGAACAATGTAAACCAGGCTAGAAAAAACAAAAGAACTACCATTGCTGTTATATTTCAGTTGTCCCGAAACATTAAAATTTTACGGACAATTATTACACTGAAATATAATATGAGAAATCAGCAAAGCATCGCATACCGTATTTTCGAGCAAAGCAGCTGGTTATCAAGCAGTAGTTTCTTCGTCCATGATGGCTTACCGCTTCCTTCAGTTACTATCTCGTCCTTCCGCTTACTGATCGTATCTTCAAGCGAGTAGAGAGTTGTGGCAACCTGCCTCTCTTGATTGGACTGTGGAATACAATCGTATTGAAATTACAAGTACAAAATTGTATTTACAGAAGGGTTTATCAAAGAAAAATACCTTCGAACCTTGTAGGGCATCATAGACTGAAGAATAGTAGCAGGTCTCTGCCCCTGTATGGCATGTAGGTCCATCCGGTGTACCAAGGTATATTATCTAAGTTCCAAGGAAACACAAACCACCCCAGTTAGCATCATCTGAAGCCAAACTGACTGCTCTGGTAGTAGTCTGATGCATAACCCAAAGCAGGAGGTGCTTACGGAATCACGGTCACAGTCCAGGAAAATGTCATGCACATTGATGAAGTTCATGGATGTCTCCCCTTTAGTCCACAGCGAAGACCGCGAGCGGCTATAGAATGTAGCCTTTCTGGTTGATATAGTCGCTGCGAGGGCTTCTCTGTTAGCAAAGCCCTGCATAAGAATGGCTCCGGTATCCACATTTTGTGCAATAGCAACTGCCAACCCTTTGGCGTCCCACTTCACAGTGTCTAGTAATGCTTCAACCTAGCATTATAGCAGGACGATGATAAGCTGACACTATTTTTCAAGTAATTGTACAAGAAATGCTCAAAGCGGCTTCCACCGAAAGGACAAGCAAGCTAAGGTTTTTTCACCAGTGACAAGGAGCTGACGCAGATTTTGCGGGAGAAGGCAATGAACAAACCTCGGGATAGACGGCGAGCGCTGGTGGCGTGGACTGGGCGGAGCCCGTAATGATTGAGACTACCGGGAAGCGCTGCCTGCGCCGCCATCCCAGGGCCCCCGACGGTGGCGGCGCGGCCGTGCGAAGGTTGGAGCGAGCTGGCCATAGGACGGCGCGGCTCGCGGGGGAGGAAACGAGGGCACGAGGATGTGGAGCCGCCGCCGCCGCCATGAGAGCCAGAGTCAATCGGAACGATACGCGACGCGGCGGATGGGTCGAGTCGGGTCGGGGTCAAGTCCGTTCCTCTGACTTCTGCTACAATCGACTGGCTAGAGGAGGGGTGGGGGAAAGCGACGGCGAGGCAGGAGGCGGCGGAGGTGGAGTCCCGTCGCAGGGAACGATGCAGGTAACGGGGCGGGTGGGGATCAGGGGATGCAGACTTGCAGGCCGTTGGATGAATTTGACACCGAAAATTAGCAATACAGTACAGTACAAATCCTGCATGTACGTGCAAAATATACCGCACAATCCTGCTCATAGGTGGTGTGCTGGCGGTTGATCTGTGGCGCTGGCCACGGATCTGGAGCGGAAGTTGCTCGGGGCATGTCCCCGGCCGATGGAGGACAACCGTCTTCAGATCCAGCTCGTCGGAGCTGGTGGCTTCTGCGGCTTTTCAGTGCCTTCGGGCATAGTGCTCTTCTGTTCCTTGGGCTTGGTCGCCGGGCGGTCGCTTCTTCTGTCGTCTCCGGCGGCGGAGGTCGCGCGTGGTGGTGGACCTCGAGGTTGAAGATGGCGTGACACAGCAGTGTCCTCTGTATTCTCCTTTTTTCTTTGCTTGTATATGCTGTTGTACTGGCTTCCTTTCCGTATGAATACAAGTATGAAAAATTCAAAAAAAAAGAATGCAAGCCACGCGGATTACCCCCAAAGTGCAAATTAACTTATAAATTAATCGAATACCATGGCAGCAAGTTCGAAATAACATGAGAGAAGGCTAGTCCAAGCAGCTGAGTAGTGAGTACTCCATTACTAGTTTACTACAGTACATATGGAACACACCTCACGACCTGCAAGTCTATAGCAGAGAAGTAACCACCGCCTGTTTCTCAGGTTTTCAGGTGATTACACACGGTGGCACTGTGGCGCACACAAAGGAACCCTACTATTTTGCCTTCACAACATGAAGGTTCCGCCATGATAACTCCGAGAACAATGGAGCTTCATCGCAATAGGTGGCGCAAAAATCATCGAGATGGTGAAAGAAGGGCCGGTTGATCCATGTTAAGTCAGGAAACAGGTAGGTAGGGAAGATTTCACCCTTCACTCCAGACAAGCTTGAAGATATTTCTGCTAGCCCCTGCGTTTATCATCTTGCTTTTCTTGTTCAACATCGCCTCTTGTTCACGGGTATTCCCATCCTGATAAACGTTACAATAACAAGTTTTAGTTCAAACACATGTTAAAGCATTTGACGCGAATAGTACTTGATCGGCAAGGGATACGGGCATTCAGAATTTGAGCACATGAGACTAAAACTGAAAGGGGGGAAGGCGGACTCACAAGCATGGAATATGCACGTGCAAGCGAGAAAAGAGTCGGGTAGAGATCGGTAACGGCGAGTGCAGTTTCCTCCGTCACCTGTGGTACCTGCATTGCACGAGAAATTGATGGGATGACTCTTGCGCCAAACAACTCCATGAAATGAATTAGCAGTACCGCCTTCGTGAAGGTGGATTTCATTGACCAGTTACCTGCATCAGCTGAAGGGCGAATATGTCGCTCACCGTTAACTTCTTGGGCTCAGAACACTTCTTCACAAACTCGTCGTACGTTAAGCAAACTCGAGAGGTGCTGGCACCGGTTGAGAAGTTCGTGCTATAGTAATCAATTATCGAAAGTGTGAGGTAGCCGTATGTTCTTTCAGTATCAGGATACTCAGTGGTTCTCTGAACATCAAACCCTTCAAGAATCTCAGTGGTGAAGCAGCTGAAAATTAAAGGCATGGAGCAGTTAAAAGGGTATACAACTGGCTACCCTAAGATATCAAATTTATTAACTGGACATTCTAGCTGTAGCACAATATCAAGGAGGGGAGCAGTAAAATGTGAAAACAAGAAAAGGTCTATGCAGGGATAACATAATCACTAAGGTGACACGAGTAGCATGCATACGCTGTTTTGATGCTCTCTGATCCGTTCAAAGGGTTTGGATCACCTTCCACCAGATATATCAGCTTCCTTAGCCCACATTTCTGCAAGGTACAAGAAACGAAAACATCAGTTGATATTGTTGCTAAATAGATATTTCTGCTACCAAATATTAGTAAGGCACTAAGCCCTTGTTTGGGGAACTGTAAACATAAACAAAGAACACAATGTTTGGGAAAAATATCGGGGGCTAACCCTCAAGTTTTTTTAACCATGCCCTTCATCATCTTATTGCCCAAGAGGGGTTGCTTACTTATGCCATTCGATTCAGGATAAAAATAAGTATAAATAAACAAAAGTAAATTTCATGAGCTACACATATTTTAGTATAACTATCAGAAAATTACGCATCTTAGCTTGCATTTCAGAGAACTACATGTACTTTCTAAATTTGGGTAAACAACAGATCAGTTAAATACTTAAATCCCGTAAAATGTAATAGAGTCTGACATATGGGGCAAAACGTTTAGTGCAAATGAAATGTAGGACCAGCCTGTTTATAAGCAAAAATATTTGTGGAAATGTGGAATGTGTAACTTCATAACATTTTTTTTGTTGAGAAAAGCTTCATAACATACGTAAGTTTGAAGATATCGAATTTGAACTCAATATTGGAAACTGATGTTGCTAAAATAAGAACTATTTGCGGTTCCATTTAAGTCTTTCACGTTGATTGGTGAAAAGTAGTTAACAGATACATAATTGCACCTAGATGTCAACTGTAGGATAGAACTAAAGAGCATATAACACAAACATTAGACGCTGCAGGCACTTCAACATCCACTGCAAGTTACATTCAAGTATTCAACCATGAGTCGTATTATAAAAGCCTCCACGACTATGCGGACAGACAAACTAATGATTTAAACATAAATATGTGTGCTGGTCATTGCTCATGGACAAAACAACGTTTTGGGTTGCTGCCATGACTGACTGGGAATACCCAAGAAACAAACTAAAGTCTTAAAATACAGAATTCCTATTGCTTCATCAGACACAAATTGAAAGTATAAGAGCATAGGAAGTTAACCTGAAAGCAAAAAAAAAAAACATAACAGAAGATAATATTAGTTCCGATGGTACCTTTAGCCTTAATTTCTGATCTTTGTACCTGCTCTCTCTAATCGAGCTAACTAAATCTGTGACACCTTTCCTTTCCACAACGAAATCAAGAACATATTCTGTGTGAGATCTTCTATGACGAGCAATCCAAATAGCATCTCCAACAGGCAAGCGTTTTATCTGGATGACATGATTCAAACAGAACGATCAACACCACATTCTATGGCAGACAACACGGAGAGTTCAACCTATGGATAACTTATATCACTTAAATGAAGAAAGATCCATGTCTGATCAACCTTTTTATGTTACGGAGTAAGAAAAAAAGAGCATATTGATTACAATTGTACAGTGTACTACCCAACATATTGTGAATGTTTAAAGTATATAAGCACAATCTGACAAGTTGGGAGATTGTGTCCAATTTGATATGAGGTAATAATGCGTACGAGCTGTTCCATTGAACACAAGTAATCAAACACTGCAGGCAGCAAGCATCAGGACAATGGGGGCACAGACCAGAAATATCAGCCAAGCATTCTAGCAGTACCGGAAAATATCAGATATTCCCTCTCCTCACAAAAGAAATGTCATTTGGTGCATTCACACAATAACATGGTTTGCAAAGTGCTACTCTTGACACGAGTGTCCAACTTTCCATTGGATTTGTAGTGCATTTTGTTGGACAGTTACTGGACGACTGGACCCTATCTTCTGGCCCATGAGGCCCATACCTGAAGCTCTCTACATACATATATAGCTGCTGCTCTGATGTAGGGTTTCCTCAAGCCAGCCGTCACTACACTCCCACACCATACAGGTTAGTCTCTAGTGAGACAACATGGTATCAGAGCTTGGTGCATCAGCAGCGACTCCCACAGCAAGGATGACGTCAGATGTGGCAGAGCTGGCGGTGGTGACTTCAGCAGGGAGGGGCGCCTCCTTGGTGGTGTGAAGAAGGAAGAGAAGGACCCGATCTGCTGCAGGAGGCAGTGGATCCGGGGCTGGAGGTGGTGGTGAGCAAAGGGGAAGTTGCCAGCAAGCTGAGGGTGTAAGGAGGTGAAGGAAGAGACAGGTATGGCGGAGAGTCAACAGCAGTTGGCCATGGCAGTGCAGAAGCTGGCGGAAGTTCTCTCCAAGACAGGGGGGAAGGAGCTACGCTATCCAATGTCATTGTGCCTCAAGCAGAAACGATCCAGAGGATTGAGCTCATGCCAAATGACATCAAGCTTGAAGGTGTCAAGAACTATTTGAGTTGGTCCAGGAGGGCGCTTCTGATCCTGCGAACCAAGGATTTGGATGGATGTGTGCTGGGAAAGGTGAGTGAACCAGAAGACAAAGCTAGTGTTGAGTGGAAGAAATGGAGCATTACAAATTCGCTGGTTGTAGCTTGGTTGCTGAACTCCCTAATTCCAACCATTGCTGCATCTGTGGACACCTTGTCCAAGGCTGATGACGTATGGAACACACTGTCCAGGCTGTACTCCGGGAGAGGGAATGTTATGTTAATGGCACAGATTGAGGAAAAGGTGATAGACTTGAAGCAAGGGGACAGATCTGTGATGGAATATGTTGCTGAAATACAACATTTGTGGGCTGATTTGGACCATTGCGACCCACTTGAGCTCACTGATGCTGAAAGTATTATAAAAGTGCAGAAATGGATAGAGAGAAGGCGGGTGATGAAGTTCCTGAAGGGACTAAATGCATGTTTTGAAGGGAGAAGAGCAGCTCTATTGCATCAGCCCAATCTTCCATCTCTTGAAGAAACTATTGCAGCAATGGCACAAGAAGAGGTGAGGCTGAAGCTTGAAAAGGGAAATGAAAGCAATCCCTCTCCAGCCTACTTCATGGCTGAGAGAAGGAACTGAGGGACTGCTTCCATTGTGGGGAGAGTGGTCATCTGAAGTTTGACTGCCCAACTTACTGGATGCGTGGCAGGGGGAGAGGACGCAGCAGAGGAGGCTACACCAGGGGAGCTAGAGGAAGAGGTGGAGGCCCGACTTACTCCGGAGTAAACAGAACAAATATGAAGCATACTGCTGCTGCCCACGTTGCAGTTTCAGATGAAGGCCAAGCTAGCACATCCCACAGCGAGCCCAAGAGCAGTGGATCAGATGAAAATGTGTTTGGGAACTTTGCCCACTTGGTCAGCACGAATGAAGGTAATACCGAAAAAGCTTCCTTTGCTACTCATGAAATAAACCATGAATGGATATTGGATTCTGGAGCATCCAAACATGTTGCTGGTAATATTGGAGAGTTTGAATCATATAATCAACACCCCCCACTCATAAGTACACCATCCAAACTGCTGACGGTACTGCACAACCAATTCAAGGAGTTGGGACAGTAAAATGTACACCACAGATTAAGTTGTCTTCAGTTTTGCATGTGCCTGCTTTCCCTGTAAATTTGGTGTCTCTGACTTGCTTAGTTGATCAATTGGATTGTCGTGTTACGCTTGACAAGTACCTTTGTGTGATTCAGGAGAGACAGACTGGACAGAAGATTGGGACTGGAACCAGGCGTAGAGGGCTATGGTATATGGATCGTAGAGGTCTTGGTCATCCAAGACTGGCGTGCACTGTGATGGAAGGAGAGAAGGAAACCTTAGCCTTGGTTCATCATTGTAGAATGGGGCATATATCTTTTGATAAAATGAGAAAGATATTTCCAAACATTATGTGTGGTGTAGATCAGAACAAGTTGAAATGTGATGCCTGTGAGTATGCCAAACACACAAGGACATCCTATGTCAGTAAGGGGATTAGAAGTATATCCCCGTTCATGTTAATTCATTCCGATGTGTGGACATGTCCTGTGACATCTATTAGTGGAATGAAATATTTTGTTACCTTTATTGATTGTTATTCACGCATGACCTGGGTCTATCTCTTGCGTCATAAGGATGAAGTTCTGAAATGTTTCCAGAATTATTATGCATATGTGAAAACTCAATTCAAAGTGCAGGTGCTTAGGAGTGATAATGGAACTGAATATGTGAACAAAGAGTTTGGAGCTTTTCTGTCAGAACAAGGTATTCTTCATCAGACCTCTTGCCCAGATACTCCTCCACAAAATGGTGTGGCAGAACGGAAAAATCGCCATCTTCTTGAGGTTGCAAGATCACTCATGTATACCACGAATGTTCCAAAATTTCTATGGAGTGAAGCTGTTATGACAGCTACATATTTGATTAATCGCACCCCTTCCAAGGTACTAGGCATGAAATCCCCTTGTGAGTTGTTGTTAGGAGAAAACAAGTTTATTGTTCCTCCAAAATTATTTGGATGCACCTGCTTTGTTCGTGATCATAGACCATCCACTGGAAAGTTAGATCCCCGTGCTGTGAAATGTGTTTTCTTAGGATATCCTTCTGGGCAGCAAGGTTACAAGTGTTGGAGTCCGTCTGAAAGGCGCACGTTTGTGAGTATGGATGTAACTTTCAGAGAATCAGAGCCATTCTATGGCGAGAAGACTGATCTGAGTATGTTGTTTGAGGAGCTTGACCATCTGCAGCCTGCGCATTGGTCAAGAGGGGGAGAAGACGGGTACAGGTACTACAGAAAGTTTACATTTAAATCAAACTGATAGCGTGGATGACTCTGTGCAGGACAGAGGTACTGACGGGCAGATGCAGCCAATAGTGGGTATAATTCCCACTGCTCCAGCTGCCCCAAATGATCCAAGTAATGTGCAGCAGTGGCCACGGGTAAATGAGGAACTGAATCTTCGAGTGTATACAAGAAGGCAACAGCAGCAACCGGTTCAGGGGGAGCAAACTGATGCAAATGGGGATTCTTCTCGTGGAGTTCGGCCTGAACTTGATCAGCCAATTGCACTAAGGAAAGGAATAAGAGCAGCTACAAGAAAAACAGTACAGAGATATGGGTTTGAACATGATATAGGTAACTATGTCTCGTATAATGCTTTGTCTCCTTCATACAAAGCATTTGTGGCGTCACTTCAAGTTGCGTCTGTTCCAAAGGATTGGCAGACAGCAAAGCAGGATCCAAGGTGGCGTGAAGCAATGGTAGAAGAATTGGAAGCCTTAAGGAAGAACAAGACTTGGGAACTGACACATCTTCCGGTGGGAAAGAAAGCTGTCGGTTGCAAATGGATTTATACGGTGAAGCAAAATCCTGAAGGAAAGGTTGAACGCTATAAGGCAAGGCTGGTGGCTCGAGGATACAGTCAAACCTATGGTATTGATTATGACGAGACTTTTGCACCAGTTGCAAAAATGAACACCGTGAGAATTCTGATCTCATGTGCTGCTAATTTCGGTTGGAAATTGCACCAATTAGATGTTAAAAATGCATTCTTGCATGGTAATTTACAAGAAGAGGTGTATATGGAAGTTCCACCCGGGTTTGGTACTCCTGAAACTGCAGGTAAGGTGTGTAGGTTGAAAAAGTCCCTATATGGCCTGAAGCAATCTCCAAGAGCATGGTTTGATAGGTTTCGACAAGCAGTGTGCAATATGGGCTATGGGCAGTGCAATGGGGACCATACAATCTTCTATAAGCATACTAAACAGAAGATCACCATCCTAGCAGTGTATGTGGATGACATCATAATCACCGGAGATGATGAGGAAGAGACAATGAAGCTGAAAGAGAGTTTAAGGAAAGAATTTGAAGTGAAAGACTTGGGTCAGCTGAAATACTTTCTAGGCATCGAGATTGCCAGATCAAGAAAAGGAATATCATTGTCTCAGCGGAAGTATACCTTGGACCTCCTGAATGATATGGGGATGACTGGATGTCGTGCAGCTCCCACTCCCATTGATCAAAATCATAAGGTAACAGCCGAATCTGGAGAACTTGTTGACAAGGAAAGTTATCAGAAACTTGTGGGAAGGTTACTGTATCTATGTCATACAAGACCTGATATTGCATATGCTGTAAGTGTTGTTAGCAGATATATGCATGAACCACGAAGTGGACACCTTGAGGCTGTTAACAGAATTTTGAGGTATTTGAAAGGGACCCCTGGTAAAGGTTTATGGTTCAAAAATAATGGACACCTAGGGATTGATGGCTACAGCGATGCTGACTGGGCCAGTTGTCTAGATGATCGAAGATCTACTTCAGGCTATTGTGTATTTGTTGGGGGGAATCTGGTGTCATGGAGAAGTAAGAAGCAGCCTGTAGTATCCAGATCAACTGCTGAAGCAGAGTTCAGAGCAATGTCACTTGGACTGAGTGAAATGTTGTGGGTTCGGAATATCCTAGGTGAACTAAAAGTGCTTAGAAAGGGGTGCTTAAATGTTTGGTGTGACAATAAGTCTGCTATAAGCATAGCAAATAACCCAGTTCAACATGACAGAACTAAGCATGTAGAAATTGACCGTTTCTTCATAAAGGAAAAACTTGATGCTGGGATTATCAAGATTGCTCATGTCAGCTCAGGACAACAAGTTGCAGATTGTTTAACTAAGGGACTGGGGACTAAGGAATGCAACTTGGCTTGCGACAAGATGGGAATGATCGATATATATCACCCATCTTGAGGGGGAGTGTTGGACAGTTTACTGGACCCTATCTTCTGGCCCATGAGGCCCATACCTGAAGCTCTCTACATACATATATAGCTGCTGCTCTGATGTAGGGTTTCCTCAAGCCAGCCGTCACTACACTCCCACACCATACAGGTTAGTCTCTAGTGAGACAACACATTTCTAGAATATATGATGAACTTATAAATAAAAGTTCTAATCAAGCCTAGCGAAAATGGCCAAGTCGCTGGAAATCATATATCCTTCATTTCAGCAGGGAAGCTGCTCGAGTGACACCTCACAAAAAAACTGCTCAAGGGATGATCTGTTTGAATAATTAATTCTGCCAACTCTGTGCTCACAGTATTTTAGTGATCAGAGATGTGTACAAAGAGTCGAACGTAATTCCCAAACTAAAATAAATGAACTAAATACTAGGAATGAGAAGACGGTTAGTAAGGCAAGTCCACATAAGTCTGAATTTGACCAACCTCTACAGGTACATGAAACTTTGAATGGATGTTACCGACAACTCTCTTGCCTTGGTACCTACACAAAAATGTAACAATTATGAGCACTAAACTTCTGATATGCAACTAAACGAAAGACCAAATAACATGAAACTGTTGTGCAGTCGTGTGGTGGGAGGATAAGCTACAAGCAAATGGCATTGTATGGAAAATAAGATATGCAATGCCATGTGTACCCACCACATAGGAAACGTAATAAAATGACCAGGGGCAAACGTAATAATATGTTTTTTTTAAGAATATGTATATAAAATATAACACATAAACTTGAAGGATAGATACTAAATGCTACTATGAAACAATGAAGTCAAACTTTCTTCAAGTTCAGGAAAATACCAGCAGAAAGCATGTGATAACTATTATCTTCTTTCATCAGAAACAAAAAAAAATCTAAGGAACAGAATGCTATTGCTCATCTTGCAACTCATTTAAGAAAGAACAGAGGCATATGCTGCAAATGCTCAAATCGGCATATTAGAGCACCTCAAAAAACCAGGGGGCAATCACATAGTTCAAAACATTAAAACTTGCATCAAGGTAGCTATAGTTTTTGCGTAATTAACCTTAAATGTTCAATATGTCAGAATAAATTCAGAGAATGTGTAGCAAAGGCCATACAATTTTGAGTATCACACATATGGTACGACAAGCTTATAATCCCACTTAAAGATTAAGATAAGATATAACTGCAGAATAGGATACAATAATTCTTGAGTAAGTAGGATATAATCATACAAACCCAAAAGTTTCACGGTCATCCAATACCAGCACCACTTCATAAGCTTCGAGAAATTTTTCGTTGGATAGACGAGGTGGCATAGTTAGTATAGAATTTCTCATACCATCAGTATCCTTGTCTAGATTAGTGAATTCAGCAGAACCCTGGTAGTGGAAAAGAAATAAAAGCAATTAGTTCTATTTGAAAAATAAACAATGTACAATACAGATTTTTCCCAAAAAAAAAGAAGTTAATTTTTACCGTTGTACTAGAAGATTGCAGCTCAGATGTTCCTTGAGATGAAAGAGGTGGAACAGAAACTGGACAATCTGACACTCCAAAATTAGAAGTCCGTCCATTGCCTATAAAAAGATAGAATTTATTAGACAACATTGTTGAAGTGTATATGTGGATTATACTAGCCCTTCCTATCAGTTCGGACTTTTGGGATAGTTGGCTAGTGCCAAGGATTACGAGTCGCGTGGCTTGTCGCGGCTTGTCTAGCGGCTTGTCTACCTGTCGCAGTCTCGATGTCGACAAGGATGAACGACTAGATAAGTTGAAGTTATCGATCGACAACTGAACTTGTCTACGTTTAGTCGCGACAAGCCCATCTAGGCGAGTCGAGCGACAAGAAAAAGGCCCAGCCCGTGAAACCTAACTACCCCTCCAGCCTCCAGAAACGAATCGAGAAACAGATCGAGCCTCTATTTTGTTATGTAACCTATGTTGAACCTTATCTGGGTGTGTTTATGTGTTTGCTGTGCTTATATTCCTTGTTTGAATGTGCTAAAATTAAGTTTTTATGCAAATGTTGGTCTGCTGGACTGTACAGCCAGTTTTATAGCACAAAACTGATGGCTTTTCATTGGTTTGTAGGCTGCTGGTTCGTGGAGAAGTGGAGGCCCTGCCCACTGGATGCAAATGCCACAGTCCCAGGTTCCTCTCTACTCCCCATGGCATCAACATTTTTAGTATTAGCAGCTAGACTACATATCGACAAGTCTATGACTAGTCGCGACTAGTCACGACTTGTCTACTTGTCGGTACCCCAGCGACAAGTTGCGACAGGTCGACTCGTAATCCTTGGCTAGTGCATGAAACATGACATGGTATCAGAGCCGAGGGTCTCGAGTTCGAATCCTGGCTTGTGCAATTTATCCTAAAATTGTTGCCGCCCCCTCTTTGTCCACGTATAGGCCTCTTGAGCCATACCTCTGAGACTTGCGCGCCGTCGCTCTCTTCCGGTTGCACGTGTTGGCCTCTCCCTCCCCGAGTCACACGTGAGAGGGGGTGTTGAAGTGTATATGTGGATTATACTAGCCCTTCCTATCAGTTCGGACTTTTGGGATAGTTGGCTAGTGCATGAAACATGACAAACATTACTTTTTTAGCTATATATGATCTAAATTGAGAGCATACTGATGTTAAGGGAACCAGAACTGTGTGCTTTATGTTTTGGACGATGCCTCTTTTCAGTAAAATTTTGAGAACCTACAGTAGAGTAGTCAGGATTAATTGTAGTGCAGCAGAAAGAACATACACAAATGTTGTTTGAGAATTTATGCAACATGAACAATCAGTACCTATTAATGGATTGTTCCCTTCATATGGTTCATCAGAATCTGAATCGCTGAGAATGATGTTTTCAGAAGAGTTACTCTAAATAGAACAAGAGAGACAATGAATTAGCAATAAAACACTCCAGCATCTAGCATGATGAGAAAAATGAAAGTAGAATACAGATCATTCAGGATTGTGTCCAAAACTAGTGAGCAAGAACAGGTGAAACAATATCAACTATTAGCAAAGGGAAAACTGAAAGAACAAGTGACGCTTCAATCACATATTTTAATGAGAGGATATTGCACATGATATAATAAAGTAGAAACAAAGTTGACGAAGCTTATTAATTTGAGAAAGTTAAAGGGAGTTTAAGAAATAGCTGTACAAAAGGGACTAAAGTACTGAACTGGAGTTGACTTCTCTCCAAATTGTTTCACATTATTAAACGGTAGCAATATGGTGATCGGTAGCTATATCAAACATTCTTCTTTAAAGCTTTAATATTAAACCAGGAGGAAAGAAATTGAGTTATGATGATCGAAGACTGAATAGAACTCAAAATTTTCACCAGGAGAATATGACAATGAAATCAAACATCGCATCCTATTTAATATCTAACCATCTAGAGGAATCTGTCATTTTGTTTGTATAGCTACAATGATAAGAACAATGTCAGTCAAATGTAGGCCATACGGTAGTTTGCACTTCAGAACTGTAACTGTTCTGCTCTTGACTGGTCAACTGTATATGTTCTTGGGATGCCATATTAGCAGAAATGCTGCAAACAAGATCAGGAGTATGCTCCGATCTTTTTGTTTTCTTCCCTGCAGAAATGAACAGTGATATGGAAGATTGCATAGAGGAAATCCGTTGGCCATCCCTGAGACAAAAAATGGGTGCAGAAAAGAAAACAAGAAGTGAAAGCATGAAAATAGTTACCCTTTTTCCCCTTCGCTTTACTTTTTGGAGGGGATAAATCTGGGCTGGACTCTGGAAAGGACTCTTTAATGAGACGGACGACCCAAGGTCCAACACCCCTGACAACAATAAGAAAACATCGATAAATTAATACGTTAAGAAGCAAGCAATGCTAGGTTATAAAAGAGATAGAATAAATCTGTAGTTTCAGTGCAACATAAAGTGGAAACAGAGGAGCCAGATGAATAAAGTGGTCAAACTATATTAAATAGTGTAAATTTTATGGAAACAATCCACAGCACAAACAGAGACATAGTAGTGAAATGTTCAGGCATGTCCATCTCTCAATTGAACTCACGAAGTAAGGTGCAAACTATCCACATGAACCCAAACTAAAGTCATACTTTTACAGCAGTTGTCTGATTGTCTACTTATAAGAAAAATACAAATTCGAACTGCAACAGGGAGTGTGGTGGATATATTAACCTATCAGCTTGCAGGGCATTTCTGGTTTGCTCTGGTTATATGTTTTCTTTCATCTCGTTTTACGAACTATAGCTCTGCTAATGGATCAGGGGAATAGCCTTTTTTATCAAATAAAAATCTATACCTATCATACCTAAAATCGGTTTTATCACACATATTGCAGCAACCCAATGCTTTACAACAGAGTGAAATAACATGTCAGAAACCAAAACTGATGTCACGTTGGGTTCATGGATGATCAGATCAGTTCACGACAGCTCAAATCTCTGCAATTAAATATTTTTCGCCAAACCAAATTCAAATCTTTGATGTAGAACGCAACCAAACTATCTGCACACAAAAATTACAAAGCGATCCATACGTCTTAAAGCATTCAGCCAAAAGAAACCTGATTTTCCGTCTACTTATGGAACAAAAACGCTACATTGCCACCCAAACCAAAGCTAAATCGGCCAAACCCTAGCCTTAATGCGACCTTTACCCGCAAGAACGAAAACAAAGAAACAGCGGAGAGCTAAATCGGCCAAACCCTAGTGTTAATGAGATCTTTACCCCCAAGAACGAAGATCAAAGAAACAGCGGAGATGTACGGAAAGATGCGTACTTGATCTTTAACAGATCTTTGAGGGTCCTGATGTGCTCCTTGGCGGCGCAGACGTTGCGGTAGGCGGTGGAGAGCGTGAGGCTCAGGTTGTCCGTGAGGCCCTTTTCCAGCATCGACCGGTGCTTCTCCAGGAGCAGACGCGCAACCTCCTCGTTCTCGGGGAGACGTACCCCGAGCTGCTTCGGCTTCCCCGGCGCCATCTCCGACGTTTGGAGGTGAGGGGGGAGCTTGGGGAGGGGAAATTGCCGGGATTTGGGGTTCGGGCTTCCGGGTCTAGATGTGGGGAATAGCCTGAAATCTTGTACCGTCGAGTGGACGCCGGCTGGGATCGTGGCAGCGCCGCCGCGTGGGCTGCGTCGGGGATGGGAGGGGGATGCCGAAGCCGCCGTCGGCTATGCACCCACCGTCAGGCTCTGCAATTTGAATTGGGGTTTGGGGGCTTTCGGGAGGTTAACGGCCGAATCCGCTAATCCGCTAAGGCTGAGGTTTGGTCTCGTTCGCGACCAACACGTCATCATGTAACCCAGGTCAAAAAAAATATAGTCATGTTGTACACTTTTTTTTAGATAAAGAGTATATATATTAATATCGTGGAGATACCAATTACACCCGGTCTCTGCAACAACGTAATAACTTAGGGTATTACGGATGCACACATCCGAAAAACAGTAAGAAGAAGAAGAAACTAAAAAATAAAAGTCCTGCTACAGAGTTACAGTCCTTGCAGCAGCAGCACAACCACCACCAAGACAACACCTGATATCCAATTTCTCCAAAAAACGCCTTCAAAAAGGAAACAGTGCATAAGCGCCGTCGTCGCTCGATCGAAAATCTTGGGTTTTCACCCTGGAGATAGTCCCGACTCTCAAAACAATGTATTCAACAAGACCATTGTCAGGCACAACCAATTAAGGCCAGACCTTGGATTTTCATCCTGAAAGATAAGACTTTGAACTTCACCTGTGATGACTCCCCCACTAACATACCGCTGCTACGATTACTGAAACTTCAAGCAAGTTGCTCATCGCTGCCAAAGGCTCGAAACACCATTACTAGTCCTCCAATCTCGCTTACATGACATTCTCCGCCTCTGACTTCATCATGGATTTGCCCATGATGGCAACAGAAGCAGAGCTTCACGCCGCTTCCTCCGACGCGACCGAATCCATCTGATCCAGCAGTTTCTAGGCATTAAAGTCCTTGCGAGCTCGCCGGCGGAACCTTCCGGAAACCGACACTCTGGCGAGACCAAAGAGGACGGTCATCAGGCAGATTGTCGTCCTGGCGCAATTCAGAACCATAGGACTGCCAACCACCATCGTCATGATTTGGTGCCAGCATATTCGTTCCAGGCCAACCCTGTCTCTTGCGCCGATCTTCACGTCCTCGCCGCCCACGATGGTGTCACCATGCCTAGTGGTCGAAACCATTCCAAAGCGGGACTCCACCGACTAGGCAGAGAGATCCATACCCGAAGATCCATATCTCCGGCCACACTTAAACCAAGTCGGCGGTGCAGGATCTGATGTTGTCGATGACGTTTGGCGCTGTAGAGATCTGCATCGGCCCTCAACCGTGATTGTGGGCATCTCGCACCATCAGATCAGGCAGAGGGCACCGAGCGCCAGCCACTGATGGCTTATGGGCAGCACCATGCCATGCACGCAGGCGGCCAATGCATCTGAGCATTGCCATGCATGCATGGACCAAGGTCCAAGGACGGCCGCCGGCCGGAACTCCACTACAGATCAAATCTGAGCGATGGACGCGAGGAGTACTACGCCAGGCCTAATGAAAGGAAACTGACAGGAGCGTCCCGCCGCCGCCGTCCGCCGTCGGACGACCTCCTCCGGCGGCGACGGGAGAAGGGAGGGAGGGGAGGGGTGGCCGGTGGCTGGGGCGGTTGGGTCGCCCCGAGTCGCCCGACGTGGAGTTGCAAGTTTTGCTTGTGTACACTAAATGTCGACTTGATTGAATATATTCCGAACGACCGCTCATTAGTGGAGTGCAAACAGAATCAACAACTTTTGGAAGCTGAATGTTGATGCGGCCTTTTGTGTGGAGGACAAATCAGGAGCTACAGGCGCTATTATCAGAGATTGTCATGGTGTTTTTATTGCAGCTTCTGGAAATTTCATACCTCATGTAGCTTCGGTGGCTTCAACTGAAGCTTTAGCGATGAAACATGGGCTTGAACTTGCAGTTCTTATGGGAGCTAACGAAGTGGAAGCGGAATATGATTCGATGGAAGTCATACAGTACTGTGCGGGACAGGAACAAATATGGAATGAAGCAACTGCAATTTATGCAGACTGTTTTTCAGCGGCAGGATTAATTGGAAAGGTTATCTTTGATCACTGTAAGAGAGATTGTAATTTAGCAGCGCACGTTATAGCTGGGAATTGATTTTCTTCAAAAAGGTCATGTAATTGGGTCGATGAGCCCCCTAACTTCTTACTCCAAACTCTAGTAGATGATGTAACAGTCACATTGTAACGGATATTCATGTTTTGAAGCAGCAAGTTTCAGACGCACTCTTTTCCTTACCAGGGTACCGAAAAGTTTTTAATGAGGCGGCTTGCTAGCTTAATATATATGGTAGAAAATTTCAAAAAAAAAAACATTGTCTGGTCCATCGATAGGAGAAAAAATCTTGATGTACAGTATGGGATGTTACCGTACCAAGTCGATCCCATCAGCAACCGGGGGAAACCATAGCACCATCACCCTAGATCCTTCTACTACCTCCATCTCCTCGCCGCTGATGGTCGAAGCCCGATCGGTGGTGGCAGCGGCGGGGCGCCATCTCCCCTGGTCATCCTTGATCTGGCCATCGACGAGTTCCGGATGACTTGGTTGGCGATCTTCACGGATTGGCGTATGTGCTCCTGCAACTCTGGATCGGATGGCACCGGTAGTGTGTGCCCACAATTTTCTGCTCGTGCGGCTTCAAGGGGACATGTAGCAAAGCTCCGCCTTTCGTTAACACAATGGGGCGTGTCGACGACCTACGATTTCCGTGGTGTTGACGTAGACGTGGAATATCAAGACGGATATGATTGAAAAGCCAGTATTGGCGGAAGAAGAGTTTTGGATGCGATGAACACATTAATTCACATGTTGTTGTGCGGGCAAGGTTGCGGAACAATGTTCATATCCGAATCATATGCATGTGAGTCTTGTGATAAGTACTTTGCAGCATCGGTCTCGGTGGGCAGCACTCGGGGGTTTCAGTTTGGTGTTGCTATTCGAGTCTCAATATTCAATGTGAAATCCCTACGCCTGACGTTTATTGGTTGTACCTTGCAGTGTTGATCCTTGTTGAAGTCACTATTTGGAGAGTTCAGATATTCTTCTGGTGAAAATCTACACGATGACGGCGCTTGTGCAATGTTCGCTTCTTGTTGGCGTCGCTTTTGGAGCCTTTTTTGTAGTTTTGAGTGTTGTAAATGGACCGGCTGCTGCGGGTGATGGATCACTTAACGGGTCTTTTTTTTACTATGTGCATTCTTAATATCTCGACTAGTTTTTAAGCTAAGCAGGATGTAATTGGTATATTTTCGAATTTAATATACTATGTTTGTCAAGAAATAGAAAAACAACATGTGGATCCAATAAATAGCTCGGTATACCACCTATAAAAATGGGCTGCTCCAATTTTATTAAAAGCAACATCATTTCAACAATTCCAAATAGATCTAAAAACACAATTGCCTACGCGATGTGCACCTGAGTTTTCTTATGCACCCCATACAACTAATTACCAAACATATTACTAGTACTGGTGGATGGAGAGATATTAAAAATGAAGTGCGTCAATCTCCTAATATTGCAAGCGAAAGGATAAGAAATAAAAAAGTTCAATTAACTCTTTTTGAATTATAGAAAACACGTCTTTTATGGTCTGTCCAACTCTACTTAGCAAGATTATTGCAGGGAGTGGTGTTTTGTCTCCTGATCTCATATGCTCCTGCTATATTTTATTCAAAAATTAGTAAAACATTTTACAAAATTGTGAAAAAATTGGACATGAACATATACCAATGTCCTACATACGTGTCAAGTTTCGTCATGAAAAGATATGTATGGTGCTCTGTGTGAAAAAAAACTAAATGAGTGCTCCAAAAAGAAATTTCTTAAATCTCATTTTGGCCACTGATTTTGTTTTTCACACGGAGCACCACATATATATTTTCATTACAAAACTTGGCATGTATGTATTAAATTTGCATGTGTTCATCTCCAAAAAAAATCAGAATTTTTTGAAATATTTTACTATTTTTTTTAGTTTATTTATTTTAACCATATAAGCTTAGGAGCAAATGTGAATTTCTGTAGTTAACAAGACTTTGCGGTAAAGGAAGCCCACAAAAATCCTATAAAGGAACCTTAATTCTCCACAAATTTTTATGCAAGAATTTTGTATGACCATTCGTAAGATCAAATACATAGACTTTACGGTGAAAAATCACCCCGACGTTGTCAATTTCCTTTTGAAAGTGTCCATTTCCGTAGAAAGAGAAACCCCATTAACCTCTCTGCGAGGTGTAGCTAAGTAGCGCATGCATCCGAGAAGCCCGTGGAAACTTAGTATGCAACGGGTGCTATTGCAAGAACATCCGCAACGAGAACATCTTGGTATGTTTGGTTTAGTGGCTATGAAAAAGTGGTTGGGGGTAGCCATGGTTTGAGGTGTGGGGTGATATGGTAACTTCTTTGATATGATGGTGAGAATACTCTCACAACATGAGCTTTGGCTACATAATCGATTAAAGTATGGTATGACACTAGTACAGAATGACACATCGGATACCCCTCTATGGCAACGGCAAGAGTTAGGCGACGGAAAAATGAGCTCCGCGCGCTTCCGCGAACGATGGGCCCGACACAATGGTAACGGAGGCTGAAAAGATCTCCGTTGCTCATATATAGGCAACGGAGGAAAGAATATCTCCGTTGCTGATATTGCCACATCAGAAACGGATATCGTTCTATCTCCGTTTCCCATGTGAAGACACATTAAGCGGTGCCGGTATTAATATCTCCCACTCCAGTACTGTATCTCACTCTCACACTCAGTCTCACTCTCCCCAGTTCTTAACCCTAGCCGCACACGCTCTCCTCCTACTTCACCCATCGATGGCGAACCCCTCCGGCGCCGACGGAAGTCAGGATGGAGCATCTTCCTCCTCCCACCCTCCGAGGCGCAGCCCGGATCTCCCCTACAACTGGGGCGAGATCCCCGACGACTGTGGTCGCGAGTTCATTCTGAGCCGTCAAATCCCATCCGGATCCACGGCGGCGGCGGCCACCGACGCCCTCGGACGATGAGGACGAGGATCTAGAGGTCGGTCTCCTCCTCTCTCGCGCCTCCTTTGAGCGCGAGCGCGCCGAGGGTGTCATTCGGGCGTCTGCGATGCAGAGAGCTATCCGCATCTCCGCCGCCGAGCACGCGATAGAAGCCGCCGAGGAGGCGTTGTTCCAGACGCGGCTTCGGGCGGCCATAGACCGCTCTCTTCTCCCTGGCCAGGGCCCTGGGCCAGATGCGGCGGTGGCAGCGGTGGCGGTGGCGGAGGAGGATGAGGAGGAGGAGGAGGACGCTCCGGTGTTCGAGCAGGATGAGGTCTCCTCTGACGTCTCCTCTGGCAGTGGCTCCGGCGCCGACGCCTGGGACACAATCCGCGACGGAAAGCGACTCCGCCTCGCCTAAGGTAAATGACCGCTCTGTTAGCTACTTATTTAGCTCGGTTTGCTCTGTTAGTTAGCTCTGTTCAGCTATGTATTTGCTATGTTAGCTACTTATTTAGCTCGGTTTGCTCTGTTAGTTAGCTCTGTTCAGCTATGTATTTGCTATGTTAGCTACTTATTTAGTTCGGTTTGCTTTGTTTAGCTATGTATTTGCTATGTTAGCTACTTATTTAGCTCAGTTTGCTCTGTTAGTTAGCTCTGTTCAGCTATGTATTTGCTATGTTAGCTACTTATTTAGCTAGGTTTGCTTTGTTTAGCTATATATTTGCTATGTTAGCTACTTATTTAGCTCGATTTGCTCTGTTAGCTAGCTCTGTTCAGCTATATATTTGCTATGTTAGCTACTTATTTAGCTCAGTTTTCTCTGTTAGTTAGCTCTGTTCAGCTATGTATTTGCTATGTTAGCTACTTATTTAGCTCGGTTTGTTTTGTTTAGCTATATATTTGCTATGTTAGCTACTTATTTAGCTCAGTTTGCTCTGTTAGTTAGCTCTTCAGCTATGTATTTAGCTCGGTTTGCTTTGTTTACTGCTTATTGACTCTGTTTATTAGCTTTGTTTGCTGTTTTTAACAAAGAATATTTGTTGTTTCAAGGGCTTGGTGGATGCTTGGTGACGATGCTGCTGCTGTGAAGACCTAGGAGCGGGGCTCCATACACGGTGCCGTCACCAGGAGCAGTACATTTTGCGCAGCAGGAAAGACAGTAGATGTTCATCTGGCGGCCGTGAAGACATAGGAGCATAGCTCCAGCCACGCGCACTGATGAACTTTTGTAAAGCAGGGCGTACAGGAATACGGTGACGACCGGGCGGCCGTCTAGTCGCATGGAGCGGTGCTCCATCGACGGCACAGCCCGTCACCGTGTTTTTTTGTTTTCCTGTAACCCTTATTAGAAACGGTTATTAGCAAAACTCCGTGTCTAATGTTAAATACATCAGAAACGGTTTATCTCCTCCGTTGCCATTGTGAGGCTTCACATCAGTGACAGAGGCGGGGACACGGACCCTTTCTCCGTTGCCGAAGGGGTTTTTGGCCCGTTTCCGATGTGTCGTTCTGTACTAGTGTGAATAATAAGAATTTCGAAAATATAATATATTTTGACATCACGTTCCATTTAGACACAAAGAAACAAAAATTTCAGCACCATGCTTGAATAGCGCAGACAATTTCCAAATAGAACATGTCATAGTGAGAGCAGCGTTTTGGAGGACGAGCTATATGTAGCTCGGTTTCCAAAAATATGAATTATTCTAGCAAGTATTGGGCATAAAAGAACTCATTTCATCAAGTATTATACATAAAATACCTCAGTTCAGCAAGTATTATACATAAAATAACTTAGTTCAGCAACATATGGGTGGGGAAAAGAAACGAGGGAAAGAGATAAGGTCGTCGTTCGCGGGCTTTTCGAGGGAGGTGAGCGACCGAAAACTGATTTGCGGGTGATTTTAGCGAGCCCGCCGTGGATGGTTGGCCTCAACCACCACTTTTTTGGTGGTTGAGCTCAACCACGTTTTGGAGAGAATATACCCAAAATGTGTTTACCCCCACACACCCAACACCACAAACCAAACAGGGGCTAACCACCTAAAAAGTGGCTACCACACTAACTAACCTGGTGGTATGCACATGCTCATGGTGCAAGGACGATGGAAGCTATGGCGATTCGTGATGGAGCCAAGCTAGCTGCTGACTTGGGACTCAGAAAAGTTTGCTTGAAATCGGATGCAGAGGTAGTTGTGGGACTGTGGAACTCTCGCAATTATGATAGAGCGGACTTGGCGCCAATATGTCATGAAATTGCAGATTTAAGTAGGGCCTTTGAGAGTTTTGCGCTTGCGCATGTAGGGCTAATGTGGCTGCCCATAGACGTGTGAAGCAAGTCTCTCATGATAGGAGACGATGCATTTGGGTGAACTATATTCCTAGCTTCCTTCGGGATTGTATTCAAAGTGCATGTAATCCGCATATCTAATGTATAAAGCCCTTGATTCGCAAAAAAAAATATGTCGTACTATATTGTAAGAGAAGGATATTGCACCGATAATGAACAAGTCTTCAAAAAAAATTATTTATATCTAAATGGCAAATTAACACCCCAGTCACATCAATTTTCCCACATTAATCAAAGTCTGGCAGGTGCCAGATAGCATTTATCTGTTCCTTCAAGCCATATAACCCAGGATGATACCGCCTCTCCTACAGAGAGTAGAATGAGATCGCACCGTCTTCTCTCGCAAACACCGGTAAATATACCCGTCGTCGGCCACATGTGTCATCGTGTCGTGTAACCGCAATGGCACCCCTCCAGCCCTCCTGTCCCAGAAGAGCAACAGCTCGTCGTCCCATCCATATTTCAGCTTTGTCCATTCCATCTTGCACCGGTCTAGCGTGTATACTCGGATGGGCCGATCCTCTTGTCTGCAGACGATGAGAAGCTCCCCATTCATCTCCACCAGAAAGCAGTACTCTTGATCGAAGTAGGGTATCATGTCACGGTATTCTAAGTGCACGTCCTCCTGTTCCTCATTGTTGTCCTCCTCGCCTTCATTGTTATTGTCTTCATCGCCTTCCTCCCCTTCGTTGTCTTCGTCTTCATTGGAGCCACCGGCGTCCTCCTCTTCTTCCTTATGATCACTATCGTCTACTCCATCGTCAGGGTCGTCCACAATTTCGACTCCATCTTCTATTGCACCCGGCTTGTCAATTACCCGCCACGTCCTGTCCCTGGGGTTGAAGACGCCGAGCTTGTCCGCGACCACTTGTATTGCACCCGGATTATCAAGTACCCGCCACGTCATCTCCGTGGGGTTGAAAACGCCGAGCTTGCCATCTCTGGCAAGGAGATAGAACTCTCCGTCCAGGAACACGGGGTTATAAAACAAGCATGAAACATAAAAAATTATAGATACGTTTGAGACGTATCAAAGATCATCGTTCATTCATCCGACACAACTGCATCTACGCCGAGTCGAAGCCTAGTTTTCATACCCTCCATAGTCTCAAACCAAGACAAATCTTTCCCTATCGAGCGCATCTATAACTTTGACATGATCCTCTTGTAAACACTTGTATGATCTTGTGACCATGCCATGAATAAATTTTGAGGGAACTTCATCATCTACATCATTTTGATCCAGCCCTGTTAACCCATGCCGTTTACCGAACAAATAAACTCGCGTCGGCTCGTCGAGCTGAGATTGTTGTAGGTAAAAAAATCACCCATTGAGACACACATTTTTATTTCTAAACCATGTGTGATTGCCTCCTACATCATACATTTTTTTTACAAAAACCATGTGCAAAATAGGATGAAAATTGCGGGCACAACTTTTCCTAGCGGGGCTTACATTTTTCAACACTTGTCCGGATCTACCATAGAGTCCTACTTTGGGTACATGAAAAAGATTTTTGGCAATGTTCATAACTACCTATCACACATGTGTAGTTTAAATTTGAGATACTTTTGAGAAATTGGTCAAAATCATTCAAATGGTAACAACTAGCAAAATTGATAGAAAAATCGAGATAATTAGACAGTAGCCACTGAATATGGTCTAATTTGTGCCCCCCTGGAAACTTATTTGACAGCACTGCTTGACATGCTAAGGGACACCTTTGTGCCAAAATTTAACCAATTATCATGAAATTTTATTTTTGGCACATCGCACATTATTTTTATTTTTAAACTGTGTGTGATTGCCTTCTGGATCACACACCTTTTTTTTTTCAAAAGCCATGCGTAAAGCATCGCACACAATTTTTATTTTAAATCCGTGCGCGATTACTTTCTACATCGCATACCTTTTAAAAAAACGTGTGCGATCACATTGCATACGCTTTTCATTTTTAACCATGTCAATTTCTACATCATTTTTTCCAACCGTGTGCATTGTTCTACTGCATACGGTTTTATCGGAGGGTATGTGATGGAGGGACGGGGGCTTAGATGGTCGATATGTACTAGTGGGTTCCTCTCTTCGAAATTTGTACGGAATTCTAGCATTTTCAAACTAGCCTAGAAAATGTAAAAGACATGTTTCTTGCACGTATAGAGTCAAGGACAGGCTGAGAACTTAAATTTTCATTTCACATACGGAAAAGAATTACATAGTGGACAGTATCAAGGGCATGGGAGTTTAAAGGTGGGAATTTGTTGAAGGATTAGCCTTGGGAAACAGCTGATTATTAGTGTTAGAGTATACACCTTGTGTACGTATACGTCATGTATAGCAACCTAGGCTAACCAACCGACCTGTATCTTAGATTGATTTAGATTGATTCGGTTGCTGATCTTCCTTGGTAGCCAAGGCATGTACACTATATATTCATTACGTGAGATCGCCCCATTGTGTGGCGCTTCCTAAACCTTTCCGTTTTCTTGGTATCAGAGCAGAAAAAAACCATACCACGATCCCATCTCACGATCCCATCTCACCATGTCGGACACCGCAGCCGCCCTAGCCTCCGCCTCCTCCCCTGCCCTCACCTCGGCTGCCATGCCCGTCCTGCCCGCCGCCGCCTCGCCAGCGGTGAACGTCGCTAGCGTCCGTACCCACGTTCCGGTGACGCTCGATCTGAAAACCTCCAACTTCACCAAGTGGCGCATGCTCATCCGCGTCTTGCTCGGCAAGTATGATCTGCTCGGGCACGTCAACTCCGTCACCGCCATCGCCGCCCGCACCCCCGAGTGGATTCGCGAGGACTACATCGTCCGCTCGTGGCTTTACGGCTCCATCTCCGACAAGATCCTCGACATCATCATGGCGGAAGAGCAAACCGCGCAGGAGGCGTGGACTCTCATCACCAACCTCTTCCTCGACAACCAGATGACCCGCGCCGTTTACCTCGAGGCGGAATTCCGTGGACTTGTGCAGGGCGACCTCTCCATCACCGCGTACTGCCACCGCCTCAAGGCTCTCTCCGATGCTCTGCGCGACGTCGGCACTCCGGTGACCGACCAGACCCTCGTCCTCAACTGCCTCCGCGGTCTCAACCCGCGCTTCGCCGACATCACCACCATCGTCACCATGCAGTCCCCGCTGCCGTCCTTCGCCCAGACCCGCTCCCTCCTCACTCTCCGGGAGACGCAGCTCGCCAACAGCGTGCAGGTGGGGAACCAGACTGCGCTCTACGGCGGCCCCTCCAGCGGCGTCGGGTCCTTTTCCGGTGGCAACCACGGCCTCTACGGCGGCCACTCCAGCGGCGCCGGGTTCTCTTCCGGCGGCAACCACGGCCAGGACCGTGGTAACGCCAACCGCTCCTACAACAACACCGGCGGCGGTGGCTCTGGCGGGGGCCCCTCCGGCGGCAAGAACGGCGGCGGCAACAACTACTGGAGGAAGAAGAAGAACGGGGGGAACCGCAATGGTGGCGGAGCTCCCAGCGTCGGCCCGTGGGTCTGCTTCAACCCGTACACAGGCCCGGCGCAGCAGATGCAGGCGCCCGCCCCCTCCTGGCGCGCCCCCGGCCCATCCAATGCGCCGGGCATCCTCGCCCCAAGGCCCACAGCTCAGGCCTTCACCTCCCTCGCGCCAGCCCATGGACAGGCGTTCGGCTCCAACCCGCCACCCATCCCTAGCTACGTGGGGGCCTCTACATCGAGCTGGGACACCTCCGCGCTGATGGCCGCGCTGAACAACGCCGCCACACCTTCCACCGTTGGCGACGAGTGGGCCATGGACTCGGGAGCCACTGCTCATATGGCCTCCGACCCCGGTATGCTCTCCAACCTCCGTCCCCACCCTTCCTCTTCCTATTCTGTTACCGTCGGTAATGGCTCCACCATGCCGATCTCTCACACAGGCCACGTTTCTTTTCCTACTTCCGCACGCACACTCTCACTTCGTAATGTTCTTGTTGTTCCTAATCTTGTTAAAAAATCTTATTTCTACTCGACGATTTACCATTGATAATCTATGTTCTGTTGAATTTGACCCCTTTGGTTTCTCCATCAAGGATCTTCTCACCAAGGGCGTGATCATGCGATGTAATAGCCGCGGCGAGCTCTACCTCTTCACTCCACCAGCCACCAACCGCCACCACTCCATCTACGGACTCGTCGCCGCCTCCACCTCCGCAGAACTTTGGCATCGTCGCTTAGGACACCCAGGACGTGACGCATCGTCACATTTATCTCGCACTTCTCGTTTACCATGTAATAAAGCAGCCTCGCCTATTTGCCATGCCTGCCAGCTCGGCAAACACGTGCGCTTGCCCTTCGATAGGTCTACTTCCAAAAGTGTTGCACCTTTTCAATTAATCCATTGTGATCTATGGACATCTCCTGTGTTAAGTGTTTCCGGCTTTAAGTATTTTTCTTATTATTGTTGATGACTTCTCTCATTTTATGTGGACATTCCCTCTTCGCCAAAAATCGGACACCGCTAACACACTTATAAATTTCGTCGCCTATGCACGCACCCAATTCTCCCGTCCTCTTGTTGCCTTGCAGGCCGACAACGGCACGGAATTTCTCAACTCCACCGTCACCAACTTTCTAACCCAAAACGGCATCCACCTTCGTCTCTCCTGCCCATACACCTCACCCCAAAACGGCAAGGCCAAACGCGCGATTCGCACCGTCAACGACGTCACGCGAACCCTCCTATTCCAATCTCACATGCCACCACCATATTGGGCCGAGGCACTTACCACCGCAACACATCTAGTCAATATACGACCCTCCCAAACGATCGTTTTCGCTACACCCTACCACCGCCTACATAACAAGACACCGGACTACCATGCCTTGCGGGTCTTCGGTTGTCTCTGCTATCCCAACCAATCAGCCACAGCGCAGCACAAATTCTCTCCCCGATCCGTTGCTTGCGTCTTCCTAGGCTATCCTAGCAATCACAAGGGCTACCGCTGCCTTGATCTTGACACACGCCGCGTTATTGTGTCACGACATGTTGTCTTCGACGAAACAGTCTTTCCCTTTGCCTACGCTCCCGATCGGCCTCGGTACACGGCCGCGTCGCTCGATTTCTTGCTCGATCTGACCGCAACCCAACACCACGTACCCCAGCCGCCCCAACCCGCTATGCATGGAAACCCTCCATCCGCTACGCATGCCTCCCCGCCTATCTCTCCTGGACCCAGCTCGCCACGCACGCCCGCCTCGACTGGGCCTCTCTCGCCGCGCACCCCAGCGTCGGCTGGGCCCAATTCTGGCCCATCCACTCCGCCGTCCTCGCCTGGCTCCCCGCATGGCCCATTATCTGTGTCGCCCAACCCGAGCACAGCGGCCTCGTCTCCGTCTTCTTCCGCCTTCGATGACGACGCCCTCTCCCCACCGGTCGTGGTGCACCGGCCTCCATCTCCCTCCAATGCACACCCCATGGCCACTCGTGCTAAACGAGGGATTTTCCAGCCCAGCGATCGCCTCAACCTCTCTGTCTCCCACTCCTATCCCTCGCCAATTCCAAAGACATACCGGGGTGCCCTCCATGATCCGGACTGGCGCCGTGCCATGCATGACGAGTACGAGGCTTTGGTGAAAAATAACACGTGGTCTCTTGTGCCCAAACCTGCTGGTTCTAATGTTGTTTCAGGAAAATGGATCTTCAAGCACAAATTCCACTCGGATGGTCGCCTTGCTCGCTACAAGGCTCGCTGGGTGGTGCGCGGCTTCTCTCAGCAAGCCGGCATCGACTTCGACGAGACTTTCAGCCCCGTCGTCAAGCCCGCCACGATCCGCATCGTCCTGAGCCTCGCCTTATCGCGCTCATGGCCGATTCACCAGCTTGACGTCAAGAACGCCTTCCTCCATGGCAATCTTGACGAGGAGGTCTACTGCCAGCAACCTCCCGGCTTCGTCGACGCCCGCTACCCCGACCATGTCTGCCGCCTCCACAAGTCGCTGTACGGCCTCAAGCAGGCTCCGCGCGCCTGGTACCAGCGGTTCGCTCTCTACATACATCGACTCGGCTCTGTTGCCTCGAAGTCGGATGTGTCGCTCTTCGTCTATCACCACGACAGCGACATCGCCTACATACTCCTGTACGTCGACGACATCGTCATCACCGCCTCCAGCGACCGGCTTCTCCAGCACCTTACTCAGCTGCTTCACTCCGAGTTCGCCATGACAGACCTTGGGAACCTCTCGTTCTTTCTTGGGATCTCTGTCACGCGAACAGCTGCAGGCATGGTTCTCTCGCAGCGTCAGTATGCCACCGAACTTCTACAGCGGGCTGGCATGATCGACTGCAACCCCTGCGCAACCCCCATTGACACCAAGTGCAAATTGTCTGCCACTGCTGGTGCTCTTCTACCTGATCCGACGGAGTACAGGAGCTACGCCGGCGCACTCCAGTACTTGACGCTTACGCGTCCTGACATCTCACATGCTGTCCAGCAAGCGTGCCTCTACATGCACGCTCCTCGCGAGCCTCATCTGAACTTGGTGAAACGGATCCTCCGGTACATCAAGGGTACGCTCGATCTCAGTATGCACCTCTCCAGCTCCTCATCGTCTTCTCTTACGGCGTACTCTGACGCTGACTGGGCCGGCTGCCCCGATACTCGGCGATCAACCTCTGGTTATTGTGTTTACCTCGGCGACAACTTGATCTCCTGGTCGTCTAAACGCCAGACCACCGTGTCCCGTTCCAGTGCCGAGGCAGAGTACAGGGCTGTTGCACATGCTGTTGCTGAGTGTTGCTGGATACGCCAGCTTCTTGGAGAGCTCCATCATCCCCTTTCGGCTGCCACAGTGGTCTTTTGCGACAATGTCAGCGCTATATACATGGCCTCGAACCCGGTCCAGCATCGCCGCACCAAGCACATAGAGATCGACATTCATTTTGTCAGGGAGAAGGTCTCGCTTGGACAGGTCCGTGTTCTTCATGTGCCGTCTTCTCGACAGTTCGCGGACATCATGACAAAGGGGCTACCGACGCAGCTGTTTACTGAATTTCGGTCCAGCTTGTGCATTCTTCCAGCAGACGCACAACCTGAGGGGGGATGTTAGAGTATACACCTTGTGTACGTATACGTCATGTATAGCAACCTAGGCTAACCAACCGACCTGTATCTTAGATTGATTTAGATTGATTCGGTTGCTGATCTTCCTTGGTAGCCAAGGCATGTACACTATATATTCATTACGTGAGATCGCCCCATTGTGTGGCGCTTCCTAAACCTTTCCGTTTTCTATTAGTCCCAATCCCACATTTGGTATGGCGAGGGAATTAGTGGTGGGAGTTTTACAGGAAATCATTTTTTTGTTTGGTTCGTTTGTTTTAATTAACTGCTGTCAAAAGAAAAACTGCTTGATTGACTGTACGTTGTACGTTTGAGCCGGCTAAATATGAGTGATAGGCCGAGTATTTCCAGCGAGCGGCGAGAATTTCCGGCGGGTGGCGAGTATGACCAGAAGAATGTGCAGCTTGTGCAAACTTGGGCAAACTTGGGCATGTTGTGGAAGGACCAGGGCGTATCTGGGCAAGGACCAGGGCGTCGTGGGCACGCGTTCCGAGTCCGTCTGGCATTGGCTGATTCCGAGTCCGTCTGGCATTGGTTGATTCCGCATATTGAAGGATTGATATGCCTCCTTCGACTAAGTGAGGTACCAAACCACCTATCTGACCGTCTTCTTTTGCTCTAGAAATCAAAACAGCCAGCATATCCGCAACAAGGTTAAAAAGTATAGGTGAGAGAGGGTCCCCTTGACGCAATCCTTTGAGGGTTTGAAAATAATGACCGATATCATCATTAACTTTAATCCCAACACTCCCACCTTGAACAAACCTAGCAATCCACTCGCACCATTTTTGTGAGAACCCTTTCATACGTAAAGTTTGAAATTCGTACCCCCGCGTCCGCTCCCAGGGGGCGGCTCGGGCGGAACCCTAGCCGCCGCCCCCGCATCTCCTCCACCCCAACCGCCCGCCGCCGCCGGAGGAAACCACCGGGAGCACAACCCCCCGCGTGGTGGACGGTGGTTGGCAGACCTTCGTCTCCTCGGCTCTCACGCCTCGGCGTGGCGAAAGGAGGCCTCCGGCCGGAAGCGTACGTCGGCCCTGGACGGCGCGCGTGGACGGCGGAGCTCGGACTCCGGGGCGGCGGCCCTGGGTTCCCTAGGTGGTGGCTGGTCGTCGTGGCTGCGTGGGCGGCCGGCGCTGGCTAGGCGGTGGTGCCGACGGCGTGCCGGCTTGTTCCTCGGGCCAGCGGGCTTGCGGATCAGTCTGGCTGCGGCGTGCGGCGGGTATGGGGGCGGCCTCCTCGTCAGCGAAGACGGGAGGTCGAGCGCGGATGACCAGGTGGCAGCGCGCGAGGGATTCGGGTCCTTTTGCCCGGATCTGACGGTCGCGGCGGCGGCTGTCGTTGTATGGGCGACAACAGCGGCTGACGTGGCGGTGGGTGCTTCCTGCAGCGCCCGGAATCGGGGCGGCGGCCCTCTTTCTTCGACGGTGGTGGTCGCCGGGGTCGTGTGGGCGACTCGGAGACTGGATCTCGAGGTGGTGGCGGCGGTATGGGACGTCCCCTCCATCAACAGATTGGGTTCGATGCGGATCGGCAGGTAACACATGCGTCTCTTCAGACGCGTCAAGCAATGTCTGTCACCGGCTGGTGAAGCCTCCGGCGGATGCGCCGCCGGCGGATGCTACGCACGACGCCTCATGCGGAGGTGTCAAGTCATGCCTGCTACCGGCAGGTATTGCGCGGTGCTTCTGGCGGAGTTGTCATGTTTAGCCTGTTGATGCTGAATCGAAGGTGGTGCGACAGTGACGGGAGGCAGGCGGTATGGGACGTGCTGTCTTCCGGTGTCTTCTCCAGAGGTATCCGGTTATCGTGGCGTCGGTAGCCGGGTAAAGGTGGAGGGTACAGACGGCTTCAAGGAAGACATATGCACTCCGGTGGAAACACAAGATCTTTGATCAGGCTATGTCGACGCGCGCTTGCGTCGTTTCCTTGCTGAAGGTGGTGGACTCAAGTTTGGGGGATGAGAATCTGGAGTTTCAACCTAGTGTTGGGCTCGCCACCATCGGCGAACGTGCGGCGATTCCTTCTTGAAGGCGTAGCCTAGGAGTTGTGTATTATTCGTTGTTTTTGTTTTGTATCATAGGGTTAGTGCCTATCTGGTGGAGCTACTGTTGCGAGGCATGCGGCCTCAGGGTTTCTTTCCGGGTCGATGTTGTTCGACTGCTGGATTCTACTTTCTTGTACTCCATCTTTTATATTAATAAAAAACCGGCTGTGTGCACCATTTTGGTGCAGAGGCTGGGGGTAGGACCTCCATTTCTAAAAAAAAAAGTTTGCCCAAGTTGATGGTAGAGGAGATGAAGGTGGCGAGAGACACACTCTGTTCTCTTAACTCACATGATCCCAGTGGAGGGTGGACTCACGCACGCACACAACCTGTTCGACTAAAAGAAAAAACAGAGTAACGCAAGAACAGAGCACATCCAGGTCAGTTTTTTCCGGGCAACGAATGCCCTGTTTATTTTTGGGTCTCTCTACGGCTCAGCTGACTGAGACGTAAGTTATGTCTCAGTCAGGTGATGTCACCGTACGGGCCAACCCAGCAAAACACGGATCGCAAAGTAAAATGACGATCGGACGGCCACGGATGTAACTGAGACATAAGCTATGTCTCAGCTAGCCGAGACTTAGCAAAACCGTTTATTTTCTTACTAGCTCTCCAACAGATGGGAGCCTTCCTTTTGGTAGCAGGTTATAAAAGGAACATCCATTTCGGGTCACAGGAGTATATGCTCCCATTGTTCAAAAACGCTTTTAAAATGTCAAATAAAAATCGAAAAAAAGTTCGGGTATACATCCCGATATTTAATGTTCGCACACAAAATTTTGCGAAAGAAGACATTTTTCGTGGTTTGTGTTAAAAAGACAAAAAAAATGTCTCACAAAAAGTCGTTTTGTAGCACCCCAATTTGTCTTTTTTATACAAGCACACAAAATGTCTTCTTCTGTTATTTTTTTTTGTGAAACACAGTACAGACGCAGACACTCACATACATACACGCACGCACGCACACCCTACCCTATGAGCACCTTCGAAATACTGAGCCGACGGATCAGGTCTTGAGTTAGCGAAGTCACCACGGTCCACGGGCGCCTCGCTTTTGACAGGAACGTCGTCTCCCACTGAACAATATTCCGCCTAAATAAGAAACACCGGCAATAATGGGACTATGGGCGTATCTACTCCTATGAGCCAAAACACCACCTCCCTAAATAAAACCCATCACCCACACTACACTTCCTGTTAGACAAAATACGTTTGGATTTATGGTTCAAAAAACATATGGAGAACCACAGTTGTCAGATATGCATGCTTGGGAAAGCCTTGTATATACTCTTTTTGGTTCTCATCTTCAACTGTAGATAAATATAACGATGGAAAAAATTGCATGCAGTGTCATTTTGCTATAGATACTAGATAACTCAAACGTGAAGCGTGTTTGGACGACAAATCTCAATAGTAGAGATATTTTGTTTGCAACATCTAGGTTGTAGAATAATCTGACTTTACAGTTCCTTAGTAACTTCCCAGTTAGGACTATACCCTAATAATATGCTTAATGAAATTCGTTAACTTTAGATAGTCAGGTTACGTTATCTCAAATTATATAGTATAGCTTGGAATTGTTTGGATATGAAATCATTTTAGTGCATTAGCTTCATTCCAGAGTGCCAGGCTGCTCTCGTTAAACATGCTGCATATAAGAGATGTCCTCCAAGAAACCAAAACAGATCCTAGGCTCCATAGAGCCAGGTTTTAAAAATGACAATGGTATTTTCAATATGAAAACAAAACTACATGTATGGAGGTCCCTTTATTTTTTTATTTATGAACATGTATTTTATATTTTTTATACCGGACTCCATGGAACCTGGGAGCAAAATTGTAGTTGTATGGTCCTCCTGCTATTAGGCTTCCTATCCAATTTTGATCAGCCGTAGGCTTATTGTGATTTTGGTATGTTTGCTGATCTTGGTCTCATAAATTCAAACAATATAATTTGGATAATCATAATGTTGTTTTGTTTGTCACTTATAATTCATAATGTATTGATGATTTCTTCTCCATATTGTTATACATGACAGCATACATCAAAGTACCGAAGCACTTGGTTGTTCAATGTGGCGCCTCTGTAGCCTCTGATCCTACTATTGAGATATCTTGTAGCTCTATAGTGTGATGTCTTATATAGTGGAGATAAAATGATCGTTTCTTTTGTACTCTTCTTTTTTTGTCATTGCACTCGAACATGCTGGTTGTATTCCGATTCAGCTACATCTGTAAGACAATATGGTACATTTTGACAGAATTAAAGGATTTACTGTTGAGTCGACTAGTTTATTTGAAGCGTCATAATTTTTGTTCTCACAATGAGCAGCAATGTATAAAAATGTAGAGTCGCTGGTGAAACTCTGTGTTATAAGAGTGGTACCCATGTTTATCCAGTGTATTGGTAAAATATTGTCGCTAGAGATTGACCGACGCCGCAAAAAACACAAATCATGCATAGACTACTGACATCACATTTTGACCAAGACAAAACGTCGAAGCACAAAACGCGCCAGCCGCGCCATGCAAGAACGATAAGCCGATGACGCGGCGAAGCGCGCTACTCCGTGTAGTTGCTACCAGATGCTCCACATTTTCTCCCGAATCATGATCATGACATCCCCATGAGGTTTATTACTTGGACGCTCCCCTTTTAATGGCGTTGATTGAAATTATGTTCTACTTATTCCATGCTTATTATTGTGTTAGATTATGATAGGGTCTTTCTATGTCTCAGTTGACACTTTTCTAAATTGGTCGAGACTTATAAAAGATGGAGACATAGCAAAACCGAGTATGATAATGTTGTGTGGGCAAGCAATTTTTGGTTGCTAATTCATGCTCATTTAATCACTTTTCTCTCCTGAATATTTCCACACAAAATTATAACTAATGAATATTATTATTTGTAATCTTTAGCTGAGATGGTACCTACTACACTTTAAGAAACATGGTGTCACGAGCACATGCTCGATGATGGTAGACAGAGGCTATCTCTCAGCCACTTTCTAAATCGTTTTCCTTTTCTCTTCGGGATGTTCTATATCTGGGTTGGATGGAAAACCAAATGCTACACGCGGCTGCACTTTTAGCAGAAATAGATTAGCGGGATCAAGATGGAAAGTTTCTTTTAAGGCAAATAAGGCTGTTTAAAATTAGAATGCCAGAGCATCCCCAGGCAATAATTGAACAAGCAGAGCCTTAATCACTACTGCCTGTAAACGTGTCCTATATATATTAGGAGCCCATAGGAATTAACCCAAGGATACTGCTAATATAGAGGAGGTGGACAGGCCAGCCCCCTCTGGCCTTGTTCTCTCCCCCACATGCCCTGCCCAAGGTGATTGATTCAACCATTCATGGATGTTTTCCCCCATTGCTTTGCTTGCTTAGAACAAAGAAGATTCAGCATTTGAATTGCTAAATTCTGTGCTCATCATTCTCCTCAGATTTCGTTTCCTGTTTGTTGGTTGGTTGGTTGTCTGTCGCAATCTATGTTCGGCCCTGTTCATCTTGCAATTTCTTGTTTTCCTAATTGAATTTGTTTCTTGATGAGATTGGACTTCTTGGTTCGATTGATGATATGTCACAGCAATGCAACTTTTTCTTGTTGTTTCCGGAGCATGGAAGAAATGCATCCGATCACTCGATCCGTTGACAAACAAAAAGGGCAATTTGGTTAGCTTGTATTGTACGGATGGAGGACATGATTCTATGAATCCCATAAAGAATCGGTGCAGTTCATGGCTGCATTGGCTTCCGATTCTTTAGATTCCTCCACCATTGCTCCGTCGAGCTCTAATTGATCTTTCTTCCTGATTGATTGATTCCTCGCAGCCAGCTGCTCCATTGACGGGGGAAGGCGCAGCGAGATCGCAAGCAATGGGGGAGCTGGTGGTCGCCGGGAGGTACTGGTGCCACGTATGCGCCACGGCCGTGAGCCCTGTAGCGGCGGAGGCCGGGGTGGAGATCAAGTGCCCGTATTGCAGCAGCGGCTTCCTTGAGGAGATGGAGACCGCCCACAGCAGCGTCGCCAACGGCAGCGGCCACGGCCACGGCCACGGCGGTACGTACCCCGGCGCCGACAACGCGATCTCCATCTGGGCGCCCATCATCGACAGCATGGTCGGCGACCCCGTCCGGCGTCGTCGCAGCAACCGACGCACTGTGGACGCCGTCGCTGCCGCGGAGGACGAGCTGGACAACGTCGACTTCTCGCGGCGCCGGCGGCGCGCCACCGCGTTCCTGCGGCTCCTGCAGGCGATCCGGGAGCGCCAGCTGCAGCGCCTTGAATCCGCTGCCTCCCTCAGTGGTGGCGGCAGCGGCCTCGAGGCAGAACACTACAGCCCTTTCGGCCGGAGCATCTTCGCCACCGCCCCGCTCGGCGACCACGGCATGGCGCTGGGGGATTACTTCCTTGGCCCCGGGCTGGACGCGCTGATGCAGCAGCTGTCCGAGAGCGAGGCGGGCCGGCAGGGCACGCCGCCGGCGAAGAAGGACGCGGTGGAGGCGCTGCCGACCGTAGAGGTGAGCGGCGGCTCCAACGAGGACGACGCGACCAGTTGCGCCGTGTGCCTGGAGGACTACGCGTCCGGCGAGCGCGCCCGGGAGCTTCCCTGCAGGCACAGGTTCCACTCCCTGTGCATCGTGCCGTGGCTGGAGATGCACAGCTCCTGCCCTGTCTGCAGGTTCCAGCTGCCGGCCGACGACGACCCGAAGAGCTCATGCGGCAGTGGCAGTGGGAGTAACAGCGGTACCACCACCTATGTCACCTATGTTAGTGCTGATGTCAGTGACAGCGTCGATGGCCATGGCGATGGGAGTGGTGATGGCGGAGGAGAGGCAGCCGGCAATGCCGACGCGGAGCGCGATGATGGTGGTGCGCAAGCTGAAGAAACGTGAGCCGGATGCCGGCGTCCATACAGTGGCTCAACAACCTCTTCACCCAGCAGTCGCCATCATCGCCGTCCACCTGACTTCCGACAGCAGCTCGCGGTACTATGAGGACTAACTGCTGGGATTGCCTTGCGGGCTGCTGCCATGAAAATTTGGAAAGGAGCACATTGCTGGTGCGCTACTGCCATGGAAATTTGGAGCTTCTCTCTGTCTCTTCTTTGGGTAATACGAAACTGGCCTCACGTGTGCATTGGGTCATTTGGGTGTAAGTTTAAAATGAAGGGTTGTACAGTTAAAATTTGATATATATTGTCAACTATGGCTGATTTTCATCAGTTTTCAAAATCTGCGGTGATCAATTCGTACCGGAAGTTAAAAACCTAGGGAAAATTGACCAAATGCTACTATTATTTTACCATCCTTCAGCAAATTCAGACAAACTCGGCAGATACCAAATTGTGAATAGAACAAGAACAAATAAAGCACACAGGTGAAAGGGACGCAAAATATCAGGTAGTTTAATCGTTGCAGCAGCATCAGGAGCAGCAAAACAAGCTGCTCCAATCATAGTTTTTGCTGTTTCCATGGCTAGCCTCTGATTTAAGAGTAAACAGCCACAATCTGATAACACAAAGGTTTAACCAGGATGCAAAATCCTGTCAGCATTAAGCTGTGGGCATGCGAGTCTTACAAAAAAAATACTACCCAGGCAAAATGGTGTTGTATTGTTGCTTCCACTAGCTCACGGTCAAGAGCTTGATGACAGACGCATTCCCGATGCGGTGAAGTGCTACGATGGACTCACCAGCATTGCAAAGCCCCGCCTCCTTCGCGCTCTTCATGGCAAACCTGAGTGCCTCTTCCGTGGCTTCGCTGTCAAACGCCTTTGCAGTGCCAGCACTCAGCATAGGGATCACACCCCTCACAATAAGGCTTTGCCTGGCAGGCCCCTCGTCGCTGCAGATCCAGTCAAACTCGACGGTCTTCAGCTCAGGAACCACGACAGACAGTATCGGCATCGATGGCCTATACTTGGCCACAAGCCTTGCAGTTGTTCCTCCCCTAGTAAGTACCAAGATAAGCGTCGCTTTAGCTGAGTTTGCTGTGCGGACGGCTGATGATGCAAGGCTCTCCAATGGGCTCATGGGAATTGGGGCTGATGACATGATTGATTTGAAAACAGCAGAATAGTCAACGCATGACTCTGCCTGCAAGCAAATCTTGGCCATAGTTTGCACTGCCAGTTCAGGATAAGCCCCAGCAGCTGTCTCACCACTGAGCATGACACAGTCAGTGCCATCAAGAACTGCGTTGGCAACGTCGGTTGCTTCTGCTCGAGTAGGGCGAGGGGACTTGATCATAGACTCCAGCATCTGGGTTGCGGTCACTACTGGCTTGCCCTGAATGTTGCACTTGAAAATCATGACCTTCTGCGCATAAAAGATCTTCTCTACAGGAATTTCCATTCCCAAATCACCTCTTGCCACCATAAAAGCATCAGACTGTGCCAGGATATCGTCGAAGTTAGCTACTCCCTCTTGGTTCTCAACCTGCACATTCAAGTTAACTGTAATAATCAGCTAGGTGAAGTACAGTACAGAAGTGCAATACTCAGAAAGAGAATCGCCTACCTTTGACATCAGCATAATTGACTTTGCATGCTCCCCAAGTACCTTCCTGACCTCCACAAGATCTGAACCTTTGCGGACAAATGACAAAGCAATCATGTCAATCTTGTTCGGGACACCCCATTGAAGGATATCCTCCTTGTCCTTTGCAGTGAGTGTTGGGAGATCAACAACAACACCTGGAAGATTGACATTCTTCCTCTCACCAAGCATTGCAGTGTTCTCGCAACAGCAGCGAACAAGACCTTGCTCTTTGTCACAATGAAGCACGGTAAGAGTGATTGTACCATCAGCACATAATATGACACTGCCTGGCTTCAGATCAACTGCTAGCTTCTTATAGCTCATCGATATCATCTTGTCATCACCCTTAATGCTATAATCTGTGGAAATTGTGATTTCTTGACCCTTCTTCAACTGAATAGGCTTCTCATCTTTCAAAAATCCAGTACGGATCTCTGGACCCTGCAATGTAGTAAACCAATGAATATCTGATCAATAAGCTTTCATCAAACAAACAAGTGTAAACAAAATGAGGTGAGTGCTTGTCCATACTAGAGAATTAAGAAAAAAGAATCGTCTGATCACTCACACACATCCATGGACATACATCAAGAACAAGAGCCCTTATATTCAATATCTGAAATTATCAAGCTGATCACGCACACGCAGACACAAGTTTGGCATCAAGGTTTGGCCCAACACAGTTTGCTCACAACACATAAAAATATAACGAGGGCCATTTGTTTTATGACAAGCACCTCTCACATGAGCGTCATATCATACATAGACAGAGTGAAATTTGGCGTAGAATTATTGGTCCATCTTAGTTTGCAACTTTCTACATCCAAACAAGGATGCCACAGGTTACTATGAGGGTGATACCCCTTTTTTTCCAAGACATCCCCGACCTTGATAAAAAAAGTAACGTGAACCAATTGCATGTCAATACTAAAAAGGACATGTCTTATGCTATCTTGCAGAAATTCCATTAGCACTGTATACTTCGCATATATTTTTCTTAGAATAAAGAAACATATATGCCAGGAAGCCACTACAAGTAAAAGAAGCACAATTTAAAGAAGTACTAAGATTAAGTTATTAACTACAAGTCAATCTAATCGAGAGGTTCTGCTCTGACGTTCTGCAAATTCCTTACATTACACGATCTGGCTATACAGATAACTGGATATCATACACACAGCCACTATAGATGGGTATCATGTGAAAGTTAAATACTCAGAGTTGTAGTGATAAATGAATGGACCTGTTTTTGTTGGGATTGAAGCTTGAAAAGAAATTTGCACAAGTTTTGATGAGAGGGACAATCTGGAGTTCCCTCCAATCTACGACAAAACCGCAATAATCATATCCCCAGTTTGATGCATTCATGAAAGGTAAAACAAAGACAACAAAAAACCGCAGCTTCCAAAATGATTCTATCACTCAATGCCATGTAGCTTGGTGGTGCTTCATCTGGCCAACCAATCATGTGGTTACGTATTTTAAAAGCATTATATAATTCTGAAGCAAAGCACCATTACTATTGTTTCACATTTGCAAAAAAATTACTATTGTTTCACAGTCTGGTACCCGGATTGCAATCACTCAAGTAGTAGACTACAACAACAGAACCAATCAAACTACTAAGCTAGTGTGGTGAAATGTATGATAGTGCTTGGTACTATTTTCAGAAGATGCAATATCATTCATTAATCCTAAAATGTAGGTTATCCTATTACTGCATGGGATAGCCAGATATGGAACAATGTCCATGGCACAAACCACGGACGGTTATGCCCATCATATACGATATTACCGAGAGATAAGAGTATGGGAAACTAACCCTGATAAGAAGAACAAATTAATTGAAGTTAACTATGTGATATCGCAACGTTTGTTTCACAATATGTTCATGCTAGCTAAGTTTAACCACTTCATGATACTAATAATCCAATATGCATTCACATTTGCTCCAAACTTCTCCAATGGGATATTTAAAATAAAATGCATAATAAACTTTCAAGGGATCATGCTCACTCCTAGGATATGGTAGCTACTCAGATAATGCTTGGACATCTTAATGCGGATGATATACAAGCAAAAGAAAATCTATAGATTGCAATCACGCAATTCATCAAATTTGTTGCAGCGGCAGCATAATGATTGTTTGTGTATGTGAAACTTGGTCGCGATAACCACAAAATCTGTCTGAACAATGTGAGTCATTGCTAAGACATTACAAGTAGTATTACACATTAGCTTATAAGAGTAAGGTTAAGGTTCAAAAATGATAGAGATACTACAAGTTCTTTAATTTCTTAAGCATTTTGGCAATTTAATTATATTTTACTCTAGTTGGTAGCACAAATGTGCAAAATACACATTCTCCATTCGCACAAACATACCAGTACAGAACAAAACAGATTAATGGACAGGAACTCTTGCTGTAGCATGAGGACCACAGCCGACAGTGGAAGAAAAAACTTGATGAGGGCAGGCTAGCGAATCAAAATGCAGTTAGGCTAGTACTATACCAGCTTGCTCCATTGGTCAATTCAATTCCAAAATCCAGAGGCAAAACAACCGAGTGCCAATGCAGACATTTAATGTCTACATCTTCATATTACCAGAAATATCGTCTACAATCTGTCGCTTCAATTGCAAACAAATTTACCTTAGTGGTAACATTAAGGTATTACAAGCCGCCAAAGAGAAGCAGCAGTTCACAAAAAAAATGTTCAATGGAGCAAAGATCAGAGATCAATCCAAGAACACGATTAATAACCCTAAAAGGTTGTAATAATAGCATAAAAGCAAACAGGACACTTGTTCGAAGCCCAACCAAACCCGCCCAAAACAAGAAGTGAAAACCACAACTCGACAACGGAAGGAAATCGACACTACAGCTGACAACTGAAGGAAATCGACAAGCAAAGTAGCCAATCGAAATTCGGGGATGCCAGCACAGCGGATCGATTGTCCAGCTAGATGACAAATGCAGGCAATTGATGGCTAGATCTTCAGATATCAAAAATATCGTCCACAATCCGTCGCTTTAATTGCTGGCAAAATTACCAGAGCCGTGACAGAAAGTACTACATGCAGAAGCAGCGGTTGACCCCAAAAAAAAGGTCAAAGGGAGCATAGAATCATAGATCGCATCCAGGAATAGCGAAATTGTTCGCGTGAAAGTACACATGGACGGTTGAGCGAACCCGGATCAAAGCCCCGCGCAGGAGAAAGGAAAACCCCACTTCGACAGAAGCCAGCAGCCTGACTATTACAACTCGATCTACTACAAATTTTAATCGGAAAAACAAAATTGCGCTGAAAAAAATCCCAAGACCTAGACCGACCATGACCAGGCAACAAACAAAATTAAAGAAGCAGAGACAGGTGGGCACAGATCAGATCGACAGGGGGCGGGAAGAAGAGCAAGGAGGGACCTTGGTGTCGAGCATGACGGCGCAGAGGATCCCGGTGCGCTCCATGGCGGCGTGCAGGTTGTCGAGCGTCTCCTGGTGGTACTCGTGCGAGCCGTGGGAGAAGTTGAAGCGGGCGACGCACATCCCGGCGCGGAGCAGCTTCTCGATCATCTCCACGGAGCGGGACGCCGGGCCGAGCGTGCAGACGATCTTGGTCTTGGGCCGGCGGCGCATCACCGCGACGCCGTACTCGCCGTCACCGGCCTGCGGCTGCGACAGCTCCCCGTTGGACACCATGGCTGGATCTGCGCGCGGGGAAGGGGGATCGGCGGGGGTGGGGATTCTGTCTTTGGGCGGGGTGGTGGCGTGCTTCTTGCTCTCCAAGAATGGGACGGCGCAGGTTAAATAATGAAGAAGATGGAAAGGGGAAAGTGCTGCTTCTTGCTCTCCAAGAACAACGGGTGCGCCGCGGCTGGAGAACAAGGTAGGCCCCACATGTCAGTGACTCAACGTCACCTGACTTTGCCTCTCACAAAGTCAGCCAATCCGAACCCGGCTGGCTGCTGGTCTCGTTTACAAGTCTACCAGGTCAAAACCATGGGGGAGAACCTATGCCAGGCTGCCGCTGCCAGCTAGGGCCCACGAGTAGCTTTCTGCCCCTAAATATACGGAATTAAAAGTGATTTATAATAAACATTTTCTTTTTCGAGAACACAGAACAGACATGCTCACATATACGCTCATACACTCACTCTATAAATGTACACACGCGCATCCAACCCCTATGAGCATCTTCGAAAGACTGAGTCAGCGGGTCATGTTTTCAAATTGACGAAGTCACCAAAGGCATAAACGTTGTCTCCCACTAAAGTACAGTCCGCTTTAATGAGAATTATCAGTGTAAAATATGTGGTTTAAAATCTGGTGGATGTGATTACAACCACCCATGACCATCCAACAACTATTAGTTCTCACGTGTTGTAATCATGTACGCCTCTCGTGAGGTATGTAGATGTATATCTTGTAATTTAGTTATGTACACTCAAATATTTTTTGAACTCTCACAGTTGGATGGTAAGGAGGGTGATTGTATCTTGGGCCACCTGTGTTTAAACAACAGGTTTGATATTTATATATTTATATATTTATAAAGATAGAATATTATTTCAGTTAGAGGCGATGGTCTCGTTGATATCGAGTTATTTGTGGTGACTTCGCCAATCTCCAAACTCATTCCATCGACCCAATCTCTCAAAGATGCTCATGGATAGTGTGTACGTATGTCGAATACAAGCGTCTACGTTTGAACTGAGTTTCCAAAAAATATTAAACTCGTTCTTTGATATGATTAACATAGGGGCATTAACCCAAAAAAAAATGAATAGAAGAAGTAGGAGGAAATTACAAAAAACTATCACAATTGGGGCTGGATTAACGAGTCAGTACCGATCCTGCTAATTTTTTCAAAAATGTACCAACATTGGGGTAACGAAAACGGATTGCGCTGATTTCTGTCTAACTGCATTTTGACACAAGTGTTGACCGAGGGGACCCACCTGTCAGGGCTGACTAGGCAGCACACGTGGACGTGCAGCTGAGGTGGACATGGGACCCACCTGTCAGCCGCACCTTTCCCCCTCATTTTTCTCTCTCCTTCTCCTCCTCCTCTCTCTCTCTCTATCTGTGCCTGCTGCGTGGAGCTCGCCGGCCTCCCGCTGCCGCGTCGCACCGGCGCCACCCTCAGCCTCCTCCACCCGGGCCCGAGCTCGTCGGCCTCCTCTTCCCGCTCCTGCGTCGCGTCGGCGCCGCTCTCAGCCTCCTCCACCCCGGGCCCGAGCTCGCCGGACTACTCCTCCCGATCCCGCGTCGCGCCGGCGCCGCCCTCAGCCTCCTCCACCTCGGGCCCGAGCTCGCCGACCTCCTGTCCCCGAGCTAGCCCTATACCTCCTCCGCCGGTTGCCCACATCGGCGCCACCTCTTCCTCCCTCGGATGCTCGGAGACGAGCTCAGATCGAGCATCTCACCGCCGGCAACGACCATGCTCGCCGCCGGCAACGACCATGCTCGCCGCCGCTCAAGAAATCTTCGAGCCCTGCCGGCATGTCTCACAGCTTTGCCGTGATGCGCGGAGCGTAATCCCTGGAGGAATCGCTCGAAGGAGCCCCGGAGAGGCGTCCACGACCGCGCCTTGCCGCCGCTGTACGTCGACGTCGGCGTCCAATTTCGTCGCCTTCATCGTGTCCTAGCTCATCTGGTCGTCTTCCTTGGAACCGCAGCATTCCTCGGGAGGCCCTGGACACGGCCTAGTAAAGTTTCCCGTCCTCGGTCGCCCTCACCACAAAGCTGTGCTCCGGTGAGCTCGTCATGGCGCACGGATTCCAGTTTACTCACGGAATCCACAATGGCGCACACAACGGCGCGGTGGCAGCCCGGAGACGAGGAACGTCGTGAGGGGCTCGACACGCTGGCCACGGCCAACCCTCATGGGCTCATGGCGTTCCTAGAGTCACAACGCGCGTCACAGGACATGTGTGAGGGCCGGCGGTGGCGTTCGTCGACCAGGACACCACCCACGAAACGGCGGGCGGAGCTCGGCGGCGAGCTGGCGAGCGCAGACGTGCCGGGAGGAGAAGGGCGCGGGCCGTGAGGGGCAGGAGATCGAGACCGAGCTCGGCAGCTCCGGCCATGGTGCGACGCGGGAGACCTGGCGGGATGGAGGAGGGTGAGGGCCACGCCGTCGTGACACAGGAGCGGGAAGAGGAGGCCGGCCATGGTCGTGCGCACGCGTGTCGCGTATGGGAGATACAGAGCGACGGCGGCAGCGGCAGAGACCAGAGAGAGAAGAGAGAGAAAGAGGAGGGGCTGACAGGTAGGTCCCATGTCCACCTCAGCTGCACGTCCATGTGTGCTGCCTAGTCAGCCCTGACAGGTGGGTCCCCTCAGTCAACACTTTTGTCAAAATGCAGTTAGACAGAAATCAGCGCGATCCGTTTTCGTTACCCCAATGTTGATACATTTTTTAAAAAATTAGCAGGATCGGTACTGACTCGTTAATCCAGTCCCAATTGTGCTAGTTTTTTTTAATTTCCTTAGGAAGTAGAGACACGGGAGAAGGGGGCAAAGTGAAACAACACCGACAGAATACGCAAAGCGCCACCACGTGCCTCGCGTTGCAGCTAGATACATGTGCATAAACAGGTCAGGGGCTCCACCGGAACGGCACCTGTCTTGTCCTTGCAACGTTCGCCAAAAGCCAACAAAAGATCGAATCATATTAGAGCATCTCTAGCAGTACCCACAAAACGGCCGAACCCGCAAAATTCCGCGAGTTTGCGGGTTTGGGGCCATTTTTGGGCCAGACCAGCGCCTGCATATTTGCGTCGGCCCGCAAACGTTTTGCGGTGGCCCGTGAATCCGCACCGCCTACCCCTATTTATTTGGCTTCCCACCGCATTTGCGGATTGCAATCCCCAATCCCACACATCCTCCGGCGAGCAATCCGCCGTGCGCTCCGCCGTCTCCGACGAGCAATCTCGCCTCCCCGTCAACAGATCCGGCGACGCCGAGCCATGGCGCCGAAGCGGGAACCAGAGGCGGCGCTCCCCGGCGACACCCGGTTCGGCCGAGCCATGGCACGGAAGCGCCGCGCACGGAAGTACAGGCACGGCGGGTCGGTGCGCTGCGACTTGCCGGAGTTTGACCGGCTCCGGAGGGAGCGGGAGCGGGAGATCATCAGCCAGCTCCCGCCCGTCATCGACCTCGTCTCCGACGAGGAGTGAAGCTCCTCCACCGCTGCGTTGCCGCCGCGCCCGTGGCTCCAGTGAGGAGCAAATTTTGTGTAGTTCTAGGGTTTGGGCGGCGACGTGTAGTTCTAGGCTAGTATCTAGGGTTTGCATTTTGTGTAGAAACAACGTTGAAATCTATCTGTAGCGAAGAACATCTATCTAGTATGAACTGAACTTTGTTCCCACGAAAATCTGCATGTTGAAATTCAGATTTGCAGTTTCGTTTGCGGGCTCTGTTCTTCGCGGCCCGATTTCTCGTGCAAGAACACGAAAAACCCGACCCTTAAAATTGTTTTGCGGGTTCGAGTTTTGCGGGTACTGCTAGAGATGCTCTTAGTCATCCACCCCACTCATTCCGTCGTACGCATATGCTTGACGTTCTACAAGCCTACCCACACGTTACACTTGAACTGAGTATTCTTGATCGCATGCCCCAAACTAGTACAGTACAATCGGAAAAAACGGGAGATGGCTAGTTTACGTGCACGCCAGCGTTCGCGTTGATTCGGATAGCAAAAGGACAAGAGGAAGAAGAACAAGGCACCCCGCCGCCACCGCCCTCCACGACCGGCGGCGCTCCCAAGGCCGTCTTGTTGTCCGTCCCTCCTCAAATCACCTCCTTCGCCGGTCCACCGCCACTCCGGCCATCCCACTAAATCCCCCCGCTGCCCCCCGCACGCACACCAGATCTCGTTGCCGGCGAGCACCGATACATGGCGGCGTTGCTGGCGCCGTCTCGCGGAGGGGGGGGGGGGGGGGGGGAGTGAGGGGAAGGAGAACATTGGAGGGGACGGGAGAAGAAAGGAGAGAGAGAATACACGTGTATGGGGCCCACCCAGACGCGCGTCGCTCGTGCGCGAACCGCTCGCGCGCTCGAGAAAGAGTGATTTCGCAAAAAAGAACGAGTTATCAATTTTTGAGACAAAGAATGGAAACCAATTAAAGGTCGGTTTGAAAAGAAACTACGCTCGTGGGCGGGCAAGATGCTCTCATATGGGGATCGTCTTGTCTTGATTAATTCAGTCCTAACTAGTTTGCCGATGTTCCTCCTATCCGTTTTTTTGGCAAAGTGATCAGCATAAGAGGAAGTATCAGCTAACGAAATGAAATATTGTTTGCCGTCTTAAGGATCAGGGGGGCTAGTCTCGGTATTGAACTTCTTGACATAAAAAACAAATGTTTGTTAAGTAAGTGGTTGTTTAAACTACTTCGCGAGGAGGGAGTTTGGCAGGAATTATTATCCTATAAATACCTATGTGGTAAAACTTTATCTCAAATATGTGTCAAAACCACTGATTCCCCTTTTTGGAAAGTTATAATGGTTGTGAAAGAAGATTTTTTCCTAGTGGTTCATTTGTAATGGGGAATGGGTAGGGAACTTGGTTTTGAAAGGATACTTGGCTCAGGCATGCGCCGATTTCGGTACAATATCCATCTCTTTATAATATCGTTCGACAAAATAATGTGTTAGTTTTGACCGTTATAGCAGATGCACCATCACCGAACATTCAGTTTCAGAGATCGTTAGTTGGTAATAACTGGACGGCTTGGCTTAGTTTGGTATAACGCTCATGGGATGGGAGTTTCGTTATCAAATGATTCGGATTTTCAGATGGAAATTGACTCTACCCGGTAATTTCTCGGTTAAATCTATGTATTCATACTTTATGCATGAACATATACCTTTCCTTCACAAATACCTTTGACTAAAAGTACCTTTAAACATAAAAATATTTATGTGGCCGGCTTCTGCGTCGTAAGGTGCTTCTGACTAAAGATAATTTGGCTAGGAGACATTGGACAGAGTGCAACAAGTGTGTTCTTTGTCAATCAGATGAGTTCGTAGATCGCTTGTTTATCTCATGTCCTTTTGTGCGTCATATTTGGAGACTTATTCATTTCACATTTAATATTTCACCGCCAACTGGTATTGCTAATATGTTCGGTAATTGGCTAGTTGTGATTATAAGAAAATTAAAGCGCATATTTGCATGGCCGTTTGTGCTTTTATGTGGGCAATTTAGAATTGCGGGAATGATATGGTTTTTAACAAGGTTGGAGCTGCCCATTTCTTGTAGGTTGTTCACAGAGCTTCATATTGGATCCACATGTCCTCGTGCCACGAGAGCAGACAATTTATAGATTCCGGATGTACTCGGTTGATGGTGATCATTCGGTTTATCTTCAAACAGGGTGGTTGGCAGCACAATAGACGATTACATTATGTGTAGAAGCATCTTCGTTTTGGTGTTTTGTTGTTTCGTTGGTTGATCCATGTGGTCATTTTGTCTAACCCATGATTTGTAATAATTTAACCTTTTATGACTCTTTGAATATTTATTTTAATATAACGCTCAGTGTATCATCAACATGATAAAGAGGCCGGATTGTTCCCCTTTTTTTACAAAAAAAAAAAATCAATTTTCGTGCATTGCGTTACCCTGATATCGTGCCACGTCTACCCACTGTCAACGTCGCCCTAAATATCAAGGCAGGTGGCGTTCATTGCCAGTTGTCACGACTGGGTCAGCAACGGTGTCCGTTTGTCTAATTCCATCGAACGCACATACTACGTGCCGTTATTTGCTGTTTGTACTACCGTACAAGTACGTCTTCCCTTCCACGATCGACGGAGACATGGATGTGACGGCGAGAAACAATTGCTATTACTTCTTTCGCCTGGTGACGAAGCCAAGTTTGATTTCCAACGTCGAAAAAGAAAAGGAGAGCGCACGCAAGGAGTAGTTCGGATCGCGCTGGCTCCAGCCTCCAGCCTGTTTTGGATGTCGGTCAAACGGATTTCTGCCTCCGGTCGCCGTGCATGGGCATTGGGAATGGAGCCTTGGCTCGTCTCGTCTCAGCTGCCCGTTGGATTTTGACCAGCAGCGTGTTCCCATGAGAAACCTTTTTCTTTTTTGTTGAGAAGAAAAGCCCCCATGAGGGCATGGCCAACGCGTAGCTCTAGGGGTGCTGCCCCGCAGGCTTTGTTAGGTTCGGATGGTCCAATTCTGTCTCGGGTGTTGCTCTATATGTGTCAGGGGATCTTCTGCAGGTCAGAAAAGGTGAAGGAGAGGAAGAAAGATGAGAGAAAAAGATGAAAACAATGGAGTCCATAGCTTGGTATACAGCAGCTTTTGTCCATGAGATAGAAAAATGAGCTGATGACGACTAGTTTCCATACCGAGCTGGATGGATCGGGAGCAGTACCTACCCCTGCCTCCACTGCTCGTGCCCTGAGAGACCTTGCTCCGTTTTTCACTCACGGATTTTCCAAAGTACAAACTTGCAACTCAGATTCTCAAACCGGAATTGCCAACTTCAACTGAGAACAATCTCGAAAAAAAATACTTCAACAACGACTTTGTTTATTTTGTTTATGTCCAAAGGACATGTTTATTTACAATATTTTTAAAATAAATTACAACCCTGACTTTCATTCAACATATATTTGCAATTTTGCTTGTTATGCCCAACCGAATCTTGTGTGGTCGTGTTTGTACCAAAGTTCATTTTGATTACCCTGCAATTTACTAGCGGGTTTTCCACACAAGTTTTGAGTAAATATAAATTTTCTATAGAATGTAGTTCAAAGAAGTCCTTAAAAACTATTCGCAAAAAAAAAGAAGTCCTTAAAAACTCATATAGACTTCAATTATACAATTACAAAAATGTCTAAGGATTTCTATCATTCGAAACCTCTTTGAGAATCCTTCCCATCAAAGAGACTATTCCAAAAATATGCAGATTATTTGGTTTGAAAACCCCAACCAATATATTTTTGTCACTATAGCTAACTGAAAAATGTACTTATTAGAAAATTATTGTTGGGTGTTGAGTGTTGACTTAACAAATATGGTATTGCAATCATGATATTTCATATTCATGGTAGTGAGAATACTGCTTTCTTTCATTCCATGGCAACTATCCGATACAGGAAGAACTCTATTTCTTCTCTAATCAGACCTGATGGCTCTTTAGCTGTTGAGCATCATGAAAAGGCTGGTCTCCTTAGGTCCACTTTTTTTGAACGTTTGGGCATGGCTGTGGCATTGGATCCTGGCTTTAATTTTTCTGAATATATACACCCAGCTGAGGGTTTGGAGGTTTTGTCTGCTCCTTTCACCCATAATGAGATTGACAGAACAGTCGTTGAGATGCCGATAGATAAAGCTCCAGGTCCGGATGGTTTCAATGGGTTGTTCCTCAAAATTTCCTGGCCAGTCATCAAGTATGATTTTTACGACCTAATGCAGGAATTTTGGGAAGGGCTGTCAATCTACAGAGTATAAATGATGCTTTCATTACCTTAATCCCTAAAACTAATGCACCTGAGGGACCAAATGACTATCGCCCCATCTCCCTGCTCAACACCTGTTTTAAGTTGATCACTAAGCTTCTTTCTAACAGGTTGCAAAAGAAAATCCTTGATCTCGTACATGTTAATCAATATGGTTTTTTGAAGACCAGAAATATCCAGGACTGTGTGGCATGGGCTTATGAATACATTCACCAAGTTTCTGCTTCTGGGCGAGAAGCTGTGGTATTAAAGCTAGATTTCGCTAAAGCTTTTGACACTATTGGTCACCAAGCATTGCTTCAAATTCTGAAATGTAAGGGCTATGATGACAGATGGTTAAGGTGGATTGAATCAATTTTCTCGACAGGCTTCTCTTCGGTGCTTTTGAATGGTGTACCAGGGAAAAAGTTTCCCTGCATATGTGGTGTTCGTCAAGGGGACCCCTGTCTCCAATTTTATTTGTTGAAGGTGCTGATCTACTCCAATCCATGGTTAACCACCTTACTCACCAAGGCACTTTAGTTGCACCCCTGCCCATTCCCGATACTGACTTTCCCATTGTTCAGTATGCTGATGACACGCTTCTTATTGTCCAAGCCTGCCCAATTCAGCTAATGGCACTCAAACAAGTTATCCAAGTGTTTGCTCAGGCAACAGGGTTAAAGGTTAACTACAGTAAAACTTGTATGATGCCTATTAATATTGCTGCTGATAAATTGGATTATTTGGCAGCAGCTTTTGGATGTGTCACAGGATCCATGCCATTCCCCTATCTAGGGCTCCCTCTTGGCACCACTCGACCATCGGTTGCTGATTTATCCCCCATTGTTGATCAGCTGGAGAGGAGGTTGAATGCAAGTGCCAGATTTCTGGATTATGGGGGACGGGTCACTTTTATTAACTCGGTTCTGACTTCTCTGCCTACAAATTATCTTTGTTCTCTGAAAATTCATAAGTCAATTATCAAAGTCTTTGATAAGGGTCGGCGTCTTGCCCTATGGGCTAAAGAGGAGGGCAGGAGCTCCTCACACTCCCTTGCTGCGTGGTCCATGGTTTGTAGGCCCAAGAAACATGGTGGACTTGGCATTATCAATCTAGAAATCCAAAACACTGCTCTGCTACTGAAACAACTCCACAAGTTCTTCCGTAAAACTGACATTCCATGGGTGAAGTTAGTTTGGTCTATGTATGGTGACACCCCTCCACAAGCTCAGTCCCCTAGAGGTTCCGTTTGGTGGAGAGACATTTTTAGCCTGATTAATATCTATCGGAGCATCACAACCTCGTCTGTGGGTAATGGAAAATTAACTCTCTTCTGGAAAGATTTTTGGAACCAAAATGAGCTGCTTTGTGACACCCTCCCCCATCTTTATTCTTTTGCTTTAGATGAAGATGTCTCTGTTCCTGCAATGGCACGAAACACTGAGCTGAATTCCATTTTTGCATTACCTCTTTCCGTGCAAGCATTTGAAGAGCTCGCGACCATTGGACCCCTACTGTCTTCTGTCTCTGACGATATAAATGAGCTGGATATTAGGAAATTTGCTTGGGGGGATACTGCTTACTCATCTGCCAAATTTTATCGGTTCATTTTTTCTCAAGCTCCGCAAGACAAAGCCATTGATCTTATTTGTAAATCAAAGTGCCTGCCGAAGCTCTGCATTTTTCTCTGGTTGTTGGTTCCAGACCGTCTGAATACAAAGGACCTGATGATACGAAAACACTGGCGTATGGAAGACGGTCCACACTGTGTGCTTTGTGCTGGACAGACTCTTGAGACACGTGATCACCTCTTTTTTCAGTGTCCCTTTGCGGCTAGGTGCTGGGATGCAGTTGGAATTACATGGGACTATCGTCTGCTGGTTTCACAGCGCATTCTATTGTCGATTCAGTCATTTACATGGCCATGTTTTATGGAGGTTATGGCCTGTGTGGCTTGGAACATTTGGAAGATCAGAAACGATCTAGTATTCAACAAGGTGCAAGCATCTTTTGGAGCGTGGAGAGTGAAGTTCCAAAGTGATTTGTTGCTTCATCAACACAGAGTTAGGGCGAACCTAGTAGCCCCTTTGATTGGCTGGACTAGAAATAACTTTACTTAATCATGTATTCTTTGATTTTTTTGACCCACTCTGAACTCTTTTTCTGCTCTTCTCTGTAATTAGGAAGTCACCGTTTTGGTGACCTCCTATATTCTGCTTCCATTATAATTGAAAATTACACCGTAGGGGATTCCCTTATGGTAATGTGGGTCAAAAAATATTTCATATTCATGTGTGTTTTAGGTTACGTTAAGCATTGTGATGGAGATCATTCCAGTGTTTATTTGACTCATTTTTTTTCTTCTTTCATGACTAATTGACAACCACATGTGATAGAATAAGCAGAACACAACACAATTTGAGCCATAATCCGAGGGATCAAACATACACTTATCATCCGATGAATCTCTTGGGTTGCACCGGCCGTCGGGTGAAACAGTTGCACACCAAAAAAAAATCCCTAACGCAACCACCATGATCCCTCTCTGAGAGTATGCTATGTAGGATTACTACTAGATACAGACATGCAAGTGTGGAACTCGAAACAGTAAACGCCCTCATGCGTGATGTCGACGGGAAGATGCATGTATATGCCCCTTTCCCATTAGCGTTGGACGTCGGGAGCATCCTCGTGGTCAGGACAACACCTGCACATTGGAAGGAAAACATCCACCCTCGGCCGACACCCGGTGTACAATCGGATTTATATTTGCAGTTGATAATTATGCATTCTTTTAGGATACGTAAAGATAACAAGACTGGTAAAGTCCGATACAGGAAAAAGATGTCTTCTTCACCAATCATGTTAACTTTAATACTACTGGAGTAGAAAAGATAACAAGATTGGTAAAGTTGGTACAAAAAAGATGTTGTCTTCTTCAATGGGTTGTATTTGACACTATCGTGGACCATCGTAATCCTGATAATCCAACTTTTACTTAGGCGGTTACCCAATAAGTTTGGCGTGACACAGTTGAACAACCATAAACTCGGCCCTAACAAGATTTGGAATTAACGAAATCATGTTTTCCATCGTTTGCCACAAACAATGATACGAACTGTAGAGTGCTCATGCAAAAAAGAAAATGAAAATGAAGGCTATGTCTAAGGATTTCTATCATTCAAAACCTCTTTGAGAATCCTTCCCATCAAAGAGACCATTGCAAAAATAAGCAGATTGTTTGGTTTGGAAACCCCAACCAATAGATTTTTGTCACTATAGCTAATTGAAAAATGTACTTATTAGAAAATTATTGTTGGGTGTTGAGTGTTCACTTAACAAATATGGTATTGCAGTCATGATATTTTCATATTCATGTGTGTCTTAGGTTACGTTAAGCATTTTAGTGTTTACTTGACTCGTTTTTTCCTACTTTCATGACTAATTGACAACCACATATGATAGAATAAGCACTTAATCCGGGGAATCAAACATACACTTATCATCCGATGAATCTGTTTGGTTGTGCCGGGTGAAACAGTTTCACACAAAGATCCCTCTCTAGGAGTATGCTATGCAGGATTGCTACTAGACAGAGACACGCAAGTGCGAAACTCAAAACAGTAAACGCCCTCATGCGTGATGTCGACGGGAAGATGCATGTATGCCCCTCTTCCATTAGCGCTGGACGCCGAGAGCATTCTCGTGGTTAGGATAACACCTGCACATTGGAAGGAATCCATTAGCGTTGGACGCCGGGAGCATTCTCGTGATTAGGATAACACCTGCACATTGGAAGGAAAACATCCACCCTCGGCCGACACCGGGTCCACAATCGGAATTATATTTGCAGTTGATAATTATGCATTCTTTTAGGATACGTAAAGATAACCAGACCGGTAAAGTCCGATACAGAAAAGATGTTGTCTTCTTCACCAATCATGTTAACTTTAATACTACTGGAGTAGAAAAGATAACAAGATTGGTAAAGTCCGGTACAAAAAAATGTTGTATTCTTCAATTGGTTGTATTTGACACCAGTAGCGGAGCTTGGGGGACCAGCAGGGGCAGCCCCCCTGTCATAAGTTGCAGCAAGCTATAATTACAGTTTGAGTGTTGATTATGTGGTCTAATACATGGAGTTTAGCTTAGATGGCCCCCCTCATGTGAAAGTTAGCTTCGTTGGCCCCTGTTGAGTTTAGATCCTGCCTCCGCCCCTGTTTGACACTATCGACTATCGTGGACCATCGTAATCCTGACAATCCAACTTTTACTTAGGCTAGCGCTTGGTTACCCAATAAGCTTGGCGTGACACAGTTGAACAACCATAAACTCGGCCCTAAGAAGATTTGGAATTAACGAAATCATGTTTTCCATCGTTTGCCACAAACAATCATGTAATTTACACGTCAACGTCTAATCTTCTATGGACGGCACAACAGAGTAACGAGCGCACGTGACATGAGAGCATCTCCACCGGAGCCTCCAAATGCCCCTCCAAAGCCCAATTGGGGGTCCGGACATCAAAATCGCCCACCAGTGGCACCCCAAAAGGGTCGGGCCGAGCGAAATCGTGTCCGGCACCCCTGAGAGGGCCTCTAAGTACATGGGGCGGACATGGCCTATGACAGGGGTGGCCCGCCCGTCATACAGACGCCGCGTTCAGGCGTCATTTATCGCGCTGTGCAGGAGGCCGGTCTGGCCGCGTTAATGGCGCAGTCGTCGGCGATTTCCAACGCGACGCGACTGGACGCCGGTGCGCCTGCACACACGCATGCCATTAACGGCGGCCAGGCGACGTGACGGCTCAGGCCACGCGGCCGGCGTTGCGGATTCCCCACGCGTCGCATTTACGTCGGCCGCACCGCCCATCGCCTAGATAAAACCCGGTTACCCTGGCCGTGCTTATCCACCCCGTCTCCTTCCTCGCCCTCACTCCCCTCGCCCTCAATCCCCTCCGGCAGCCATGGCGTACAGCGCACGATCCAGAGCGAGGATGCCTGAGAGCTGCACCGGTACGGGCTCCTCGCCCCTCCGGCCTGCCCAAGCACTGGGCCATCTCGCCCGGTGGCCTTCCCGTGCCACCGCTGCCCCAGACGGCCAAGCAGATGCGGCGATTCATCGCTCGCGCGGCGAAGCGGCGCCTCCCCGAGAACGACGACGTCAGCGGTCGCCCCCGCGGTCGCCACCAGGCGGACGCGTACCACGCAGACGCCTCTACCTCCGTCGTCCCAAGGCGGAGCCAATGCCGGTGGAGGTGACATCGACATGGTATGACATGTCGTCCGAGCTGCGGAACGAGCACGACGATGACACACCGGGCCTACTGGCGGCGCTCTCCGACTCGGTGGTCGACATCGAGCAGGACTCGCCGGGGCTGATGGCGGCTCTGGCGTGCTCGGCCCAGATGGCGGCCTCATCCTCCTCTGGCGGGGCCTCCTCAAGCCGCGCGCCGCGCCACGAAGACGCCTCCACCAGCCGTGCCTCGTCCTCCTCCACCTACGTCGTGCTCGACGACGACGACGAAAGCGACGACGACGTCGATTGGGACGACCTCGAGTAGTTAGGGTTTTAGTTTAGGTTTTAAATTCCATTCAAACTTATGTAAAATATAACAAATATGAACGAAATTCAAAAATGCGTTTAAATTTCTTCGTATGTAATATTTGTTATATTTTAAAACCCCTCCCTAGCCAAACTAATGGGTGCTCTGGCGGTAACCTCGAGGCTACACTCACAAGATCCATCACCAGTTCCAGGCTTGTCTATCCATGTACTCCTCATTAGCCTCTCTTATATGGTTATGGTTGTATAATGGAGCTATTGTTTCGTCGTGACAATTTAGAGCTCGTCGTGGCCGGGCAGGTCTGAGGACGTGGAGTCGAGTTTCTTTTGCAGCTCCTGTTATATAACACAAAAACTCCATTAGCTCCGTATCTTGATGGAAACAAAGAAAAGACTTCTGCGAGAGGGGGTAAAAGAACCTTCAGCTTCTCTTCAACGCATAGTGCAGGGGTTGACAATACAGCGACATACCTGCCATAAGAAATGGACATACATTTATAAGATGGTACAATGTGGCATTTTGGTAAAAGATCAAAGGTGTATCTCTACAAATCTACTTACTCGCATCTGCTGGGCTCATCGACTCCATTAAGCTCATTGTTCAGCCCACATCTGAGCCTAACCTGCATAAAAGTTAAGCCACACTTATATATTAAAACCTGTGAACCGTAAAACAACATGCACAAGGAGAATGCAACCCTAAATGATGGGGAGTACCTTTAGGCTTCGGTCAGGGCCATTCCAGCATTTGTCTCCGCTTGAGAAGTGCATTATTCTGTAGGATTCTTCAAATTTGTCCCAGCGCCTGACCACACAAATCTTCATTTTCATTTTATGGCACAAGATAATTGCAAAACGCTATTCTAGGAGTGATAACGTAGTGCAATGAATGTTCACATGCTTGATGCTTCCATGCACATAACTGGATATATATGCCTGGACTTTACACACACACACAAAAGTAGAATCTATAATTTTCTTTCAAGTATCTCGGATACAACCCTCAGAGTTATACTTGTAAAGCTAGTTGGTATCTCACCCAGCCAGAACTGAGCAAGGATTCTCTAGGAAAGGACTGACGTTCAAAGCAAAAATGACAGTAAAGCAGGAGAAATTCTGATAGACAACACAAGGAAAAAAGAAGAAAAGGTTGCACTCTCCTAATCTATTCGTGGAATGGCATTCCCTAAAGAATATGGATGGAATTAATCATTTCAAAACACGGTGGCGTAATTTAACATGGCACTAAGTTACTAATATACACAAGCTTACATAGTATGAAGGCTACCTGTTACATACGTGGATGGTCGTTGAAATGTAACTTTGACCATACTATCAAGTATAAACTCTAGAACCTCAGCCAGTTTTCAAGAAAATGGCAGCTCAGCACAACATTTTCAAATTATATATTTGTCAAGCCATTGTACAAAAAAATGTAAGTTTAGTAACTATAAGGAATGAACAAGATCTCAGCCCACGCTCTCTAATACACAACTATTAAGCTACGCAATGAATTTTCTTAAACAACAGTATTACTCGCTGTTTGCCCATATTGAGCATGAATGTGAGAATCTCCATAACATATCACTATGATGTGGACCAAACTAAATCTGAAGTTACGTTACTTAAGCGTAAAGTTTAATCCATAGATTACATTTGGGAATAACAAAAATATTAAACCTGACAGGAGTGCGAGAAACATACCCTAGGTTAGTGGAACTGTGCCCTTCAACCTGTGAAGCTTTCTTGTAAGGACAGACCTTGTAAACATACCTGTCAACAAGGATCACGATTCACAAATGAGTGAAATTAGACTAAATATAATATGACATAAATGGAAATGTTTGAAAAAACATGTGTGATTGGATGCCCAAAATATACATACTTGCCCTCCTTTCCCTCAAAGCACTGGTCATAAAAGTAATAGAACTCCTTCTCCTTGCCTAACAAGAATGCGTTCTTTCAATTAATTACAACGTTCGAGAAATTTATCTCGGTAATATATTAACAAGACTACATATGAAGCCAGCATCTAGAGTAGCAGTTAAAACTTGTAACCCAGAGCAATATTATGTCCTACAGAAATGAAGCCTCAAATTGTGAAAAATGTATCGATGGCACCAAGAATAAAAATGCAAATTTTGTAAACGAACTCGGATAAACAAAAGACCAGAAAATATATTTGATAGAAAGATAGAAAGGGTTATCGTGAACTTGTATGGTCGGATTACACTATCACGTAAATGACTCTCGAAGTTATTGCTTGATCATTTTTAAGACCAGCTTATTTCACTGGAACATCGATAAATGCTCCAGTCTAGGCAAAAATCATGCTGACAGGGTGCTTTAGCTCAGGAGCAGTGTTAGCACAATTTTCATTGATCTTAACAACAAGAAGAAAAAACATAATCGGATGACTTGAGCAGTTTTTTCATCAATGGCAAGCACAAGAATAGATAAAAACATCCTTGCAAAAATTAATGGCCAAAAATATGTAGAACTGAGGGGCGCACTCAACCACCGAGGAACAAGATTTTAACTTACCGAAGTCTTGCTTTAGCTTATCTGTTAGAGAGGTTATCCTAGACTGAATTTTGGACAGCTTTGAGCTGGCATCATCATACTCCTTCCGAACATGAGAAGCCTCTAAAATCATTGATGTTTAAGTGTTACAAGATCCGCACATAACTTGTGAAAGATCAGCAAAAGTAGTATGAGCGACTGACCTGATAAATCAACAGGGGTCTTGAAAAAGTTGATTTTTGTAAAACATTTTGTACTGTTTGCTGAATCTTGTCCAGCAATGATGCTTGTCCTGAGGCAGTTAAATCTGAAGGAATAAATCAAATAAAAATAATCATATATACAATAGGACATGAATACTTGTCAAGTCATATAAATATTATACCTGAATGGTCATCACTTTTCTGGTCGTCATCAGTTTTGTAAGACTCGTCAGGTTCTTCATGATTATCAACATACTCATCATCTGATACATTAGATAACTCTTCATCCTCGTATTTGTGCCTATCATCCTCAATTTCTGAATGATAGCCAGCATAATTCTCTTCTGCGGGTTCTGGTATATCATGCTCATCTTCAAGTGCTTCTGCAGGTTCTGGTAAACCAAGCTCGTCATCCTGGCCCTTTTTATCGCTTTTGCCAACGTCATCTACATTTTCTCCAGTCCAGCGAGAAGCTACCAGACGACCCAATTCCTCCTTCGATAAACCTTCAGAGTTGACAGAAGTAGGGTCCTGCAGAATGCACCAGAATGCTTCATAACTTGAAATGCAAATGCATTCCCAAGAGACCAACAAAAACCGATTGCTCGCGTGAGTATTGTTTTGGGTATCCTAATAGTACAAGTCAAAGCAATAATGTCCCAAAAAAGTTGCCTTTTCTTAACCGAGTATAATTGGATATAAGGACAACAACGTGGATAGACAAGCAAGTGCTGGAATGTTCAAACTGCTGTAAGATACTTTGGTTTCTTCAATGGAACTGGGGCGATGCCCTTTTTATCTAAAAAAACAAGCAAGTGCTGGTGGAGATATAGCTTATCAGTTATGGGACATCAGAAATCTAGACAGCACACTGCACTACTGCAGAACTTATCGACTGTACTTGGATACAAAGAGGATGGTATGTAGATTGTCATGAAATCTCAGACTGAGAATCCTTTGCTGATAGAATTGCATAGCCAAAAATGAACTAGTAAGGCAACATTTCAAAACGTAGATTATACGAATTCCCACTGAGTCGATGCATTTGACCCATCTCCTGCCATATACATATTTTTTTTGCGGGGACTGTCATATGGCTTCTAAGGATCACAAGATCATTGTGAGTAATAACACTGAGAGGATGGCCAGATGGCTGGTTACGGAAGAGGAGAGACCATAAATGAGATAGGTTAAATTTGATTAATTCATGCTGGATTAAGAGAGCTGTGGAAGCCTCTTTATGTAGCAATGAGAAACTAAATCCTAATTATAAGATGTGTTGGTAGGCTAATTTAGCCAACCAAAACTTCTTATAATTTGGAACAGAGGATGTAGTAAATAATATGTAACTCCCTAAAAATATGATCCATGTACTTATTTGGTTGGAGGCTAGAGCCAACTGAAATGGAAGCTCTAGGCGCACATCCTTGGGGAACTTGTGCACATTCAGTCCATATGGCTAGCCACGCGTAACATTATGCGCATAACTGGGTTGAGCTCACAATAGCTAATTAGCTTTTGGCCAATTGGATCTACATGATGGAAGCACAAAAGGAGCAAAGAGTTAAACATGTTCGAAGAAAAAATGTGAGCATATCGGTCTTCTACTCTTCTGAGTCATAGGAGGGAGAATATGCAGTTTGCCTATTTATACAAGTTTAATCTTTGGAAGGGAGAAGATAACCATATAAATCTCTATAATGGTAGCGTCAAATAGCAAAGAAAAATATTAAACAAGTTCAGTGACATGAGTCAGCGACCAAGCAATTACACTACACTACCTGCTCTTTTGTAGGTACTGCAGATGTCTCCGGTGGTGCATCATCTCCAGTTCCAGCTGTAATGTCATGCTGACACAGAAACCCAGCATACAGTAACTGTTAATTTTGATAATGAAAGCAAGTATAATTTTGATTTGTAATACCAAAGGTAAACTATACCTCTTCAACAGATGTCTCGCTTTCTGGTGAGTGATTGTCATGGTCCGTGACATGTCCATCATGATGTTCAGATACCTATGTTAAGAAGAAGTAATAAAATATCATAAATATCCTATTACAGCAGTGAAATAACAAGGTGTGCAATAAGTGCCTATATGCTATATCTCCTACGGTAGGAGTGAGGACTTCACTATGTATTCGGTAATGGTTGTCATTTCTATATACTTTAGCCATATGGGCTTTCTAAGTTAATCGTGGTTGTTGCTATTAAGGTGTCACTTAGGTTCCGCTTAAGCAAAGTAGCCACAGAGGCATCAAGGGAAGAGCAATTGAAGAATTAATAAACTATGGGTAGGAATACAATCCGTTGGATATGTCAGGTAGGTTGATAGTGATTAATCATTCAATAAAGGGGAAGGTCGGGGAGGTTGCATTACCTATTTTTGCTGCCATACAAAGGGGGATACTAGTATCTAATATCACATCTCTTGCAACACACATCGGGCACTTAGGCAGTGTGGCGGTGGTCAGGTACCTAGCCTCACCCTATTGCCGTGATAACCTTGACCACGATACAAAAATAGTTCTTGATAGCTTTACGGGAAGGAGTTCAGTCTGATAGGGAGGCTGACAGTGATTATTTATATTTGCTGCCATACAGATGATGATGCTAGTATCTAGTATCGCATCGCCTTGCCGCACGCATCGGGCACTTAGACGGTGTCGCGGTTGTTAGGTACCTCCCCTTCCCTTATCGCTGTAATAACCTTGACCACGATTCAAAAATATTTCTTTACTGGAACCTTCAGCCTCCAGGGTACATGGGAGTATCTGTTTCTTGATGTGTACTTGCTTATGAAATTGCGACTATATGAAAGTTAACAGATAGTTTTCTTTAGACGTTAAATTCAGAGATATATCCAACGGCATTAGCCTATGGTGGCATTGCCATGGCTGCAACTCTGCTGCCATGCCCTACGAGCTCGTCCAAACGCTTTAGAACAGAGAAGGGAGACAAGAGAAAAGGGGGGAAATAGTTTATTAGGCTGACGCGTAGGTCCCACAGTGAAATGGCAGCATATGCAAACGTGTGCAAGGCCACCTCACACCATTTTTCTGCCACGTGTGCAAAACCACACAAAACAGTTCTAGACAGTGCTAGGGGGTCTTTTGTCCGGTTTTGGATAGTTTAGGGGATTAAGTGCACCGATTTTGACTTCAGGGGGTGCTCCGTCCATTCTGCGAAACTTGTGGGGGTTATTTATACTTCTATCTTTTCTTTAGATGCTAACAATTCAGTTCATCTAGCCCAAAACCCTAAAACTAAAACAACCAGTAAAGGCTTTAACATCTAGCCCAAAACCCTAAAACTAAAACAACCAGTAAAGGCTTTAATTGGTAAGAGGACACACTGAAGGATTGAGGAAATATAGAACTACAGGAAACGATGATTTCATGATTGCTTGATTAATAGCTTTACTGGAAACTTCAGCCTCCAGGGTACATGGGAGTATCTGTTTCTTGATGTGCACTTGCTTGTGAAAATTGCGATTATATGAAAGTTAACAGATAGTTTTCTTTAGATGTTAAATTCAGTTCATCTAGCCAAAAACCCTTAAAACAAAACAACCATTCAAGGCTCTATCTGGTACATAGACACCTGGAGGATTGAGGAAATATAAAACTACAGGAAAAATATTGATTTCGTGATTGCTTGCTTACTTGTGTGAATGATTATTTTAACAAGAATAATTAAGTCATTTTATTGATGGCAGTTCTCTCCAAAGTATAATAACTTAGTGAGTTCGAAACTATACCCATATCAAGTCAAGTCAATTCCCGGTATTATGTATGACGAGTTCAGGACGTCAACCAATATACAGAATAAAATGCCAACCTTGCTTTCAGCTTGCGCATTCCCATCAGTGTCCTGAGAATCTGCTTCCTGAGAGGCATCAGGTAGTTTCTTTTCCTCGGCAGCTTTCTTTTCAGCATCTTCTTTGATTCTCTTTTCTTCCTTCTCTTTTATTAGGCGCTCCTCTTCCTCTGCCTTCTCTATTAATCTCTTTTGCTCTGCATATATGGACAGTCTTGCGTTAACATAAAAACTATCCACTGAAAATTATCATCTTCAGCAACATTTTCTCAACATATCCCTCTTTAGAAAAGGACCAGTAGCTACAAGGCTCTCACCTTTAAGCTTGTCAACAAGTCCTTGGATTATCTTCTCTTCACCCTTCAGTTTTGTTAACTCCGCTTCGTCTTTAGCAATTGCCACTTTTGCCTTTTCAACTTCCTGATTCCGAATAACGACACCACTTTTATATGTAGCTACTTTCTTCTTCAGTTTCTCACTTGCCGCCTTGCCAGCTTCCCAGCATGTATTCTTACAAGTGCCGTTGCTACCGTATTCATCACTCCCATCACAACAATCTAGCAGAAAATGAGGACCAAGTAGAGGGAGTTAGAACAATACTGCAAGATTTCTAACAATCCCAGTGGGAACAGGAGCTCCACCGAGTTCCTCGGTCTATAGTCTTGTTGTACATGTGTCTTCAATTTTAGCCAAAACAAGTAAGCAGTAAGACAAAAGGTAAAAATCCATCGGTTATTAGCCTCTTACCGCATATACCATCATTCACTCGCGACGAGAAGATCGTGATTGGAGAATGGCCGGCGTTCTGGCAGTAGAATTTCCCCTCTGGGCACGCAGATGTCCCTGCACAGGTGTAAAGAAGCATGATTCAATTAACTGGTCTCCTGCAATACATTCCAACATTGGCACAAATACATCAGCCTAACAGAGAAAATATCCCAACTTTCATACTATGTCTCAGGCACCACATGGATTCCCACAGTTCAAAACCAACGCGCACATGCCATGTAACTAAGGGAGCCTGGCTCTACAGCAATCTCTGAGAAATCACCCCACACACGCAAAAAAGAACATATTTTTAAGCAAGAAACAGAAGAAGGAGGTGGTACCTGGCTCGTCGGTGCCGTCGGGGCAGTCGCAGAAGTCGTCATTGAGCTGATCCCTGGTGAACTTGCCCGATCCGTCCCTGCACTTGATCACGCCGCCCCTGTAGTACGCCTCATCTGCGCCCAGCAACGCTTAAATCAAGAACCGCGTCTACCTAGCAAAGGCGGAGAAGAGAGCAAAGCGCGGACAGATCCGGGGGAACCTTGCGGAGGGATGCCGAGGGTCTCGAGCGGCAGAGCGGATGCGGCGGCGGCGGCGGTGGAGATCCATAGGAGGAGGAGCGTGAGGACCCTCATGGCTGGCCGGAGCAGCAGTGGTCGGGTCGGCGGTGGCTCGCCGACGTGCTCGCGTGGGTTCGTTTCAGGTTCGGGTGTGTCACAAGGCAGAGAACCTCCGGCCGAAACCTCGTCGCTGGAGCAGAAACGTTCGGCTGGGCTGGCAGGCGAATCTCAACCCGTCGAGCAGGGAAGGTCCGGTAAGCTGGGCTTTCGGCCTAACTGGACCTGCCCTATTTTAATCCGTTGCTAAAAGGAAAAAGTCTATATTTCACCCTCAAATCTCACAGATTGGCTACATTTCATCCTGAACTTTGAAATCGGCTAATTTAAACCTTGAAATCTAACAAACCGATTAATTCTCACCCTGGTCTGGTTTTGGACGGATTTGAGTGGTTTTGTTGTCAATTTAGACATTTTTGTGGGATGACATGGCGCTGACGTGGCCAAACACAAAAAAAAAATCCCCAAATTGAAGGGCAGCTGACGGCCGCCGGCCTGTCCCGATTCCGCCGCCTCCGCCGCCCTCGCAGCCTGCCCTCGCCGGAGGAGGCCCGTCGCCGTGCCCGCACGCTGCCAAAGCTCGCGTCCGGGGGTACCTTCAGAGAGAGAGATGGAGTCTGACAAGGTCATGGAGTCCGGCAAGGTCAAGATCAAGGCGAGATCACGCGCTCCTGCCACACGAGATCGTGGCGCTCGCCTACCGCGGCGAGGACGACCAGGTGTCAGAGCTCCTCCAGCGAGGCGGCGAAGACGACCAGGTTCCCACGTTTTTTCTCTGAAATCCGTGTTAGCATGCACCTAAACCAAAGGCTATTCGCCAAATGCTCCTTTTGAGCTGCTGCTGCTTGTGCGATGATGGCATCCAGAAGAAAAGAGAGGATGGGAAAACAACCCCGGTGGATTCGCGCTAGTGGCCTATCCTTTTCCGATTCCCGGTGGATTCGCGCTAGTGGCCTATCCTTTTCCGATTCTCGTACGAAGGAACAGCTATCACTGATCGTCGACGCAAACGAATTCAATATGCTCGAGCCCTGGTCTTTCAGCTCCTGACATGATGTTTGTCGAGATCTCACAGGCTCATCATTCATCAATAATTGGTCCGGTCACTCGAGATGGACCGCGGTCGGTGTGCGAATTAACTCCTCTCCAACAAGGCAGACCTGACAGGCTCCCTCGATATGGCTCACACGAGATTCACGAGAAGTCACGGTACATAGCCGTGCTGTCCGGCGCGGCGTCGGGCCTCCTCCAGCGAGGCGGCGTGCGGGCACGGCGACGGGCCTCCTCCGGCGAGGGCAGGCTGCGAGGGCGGCGGAGGCGGTCGGAGGCGGCGTCGGAGGTCGTCCACCATGCAGCCGGAATCGGGACAAGCCGGCGCCGGAGCCACCCATCAATTTGGGGATTTTTCTGTGTTGGCCACCTCAGCGCCACGTCGTCCCACAAAACTGTCTAAATTGACAAGAAAACCGCTTAAATCCGTCCAAAACCAGACCAGGTGAGAATTGACCGGTTTGTTACATTTCAGGGTTTAAATTAGCCGGTTTCAAAATTCAGGGTGAAATGTATCCAATTTGGTAGATTTGAGGGTGAAATGTAGACTTTTTCGCGTGGGAGCTCCTGTATGTCGCATTATCGCGGAGGAAACATCCCGTTCGCGTACCCCCTGGCGGAAACTGTTTCGCATCGCGTTATTGGGCTTGCCCAATTTCATCCGTTGGCGGAACCTGTTGTTGCGTTCCTACTGCTTCGCGTCACGTTTACTGTTTTTTTTTAACGGGACGTTGTACTGTTCATGTCGCGTTATACTGTTTCGTGGTGGACTGCACAGTGCGGTTAGTTTTTTAAAAAAAGTGGTGTGGTTCACCTCGAAGTGAAAACATGCATTGGACTGTCGAACAATGATATAGATCAACGTGTGATAGTGATACTATGCACCAGAAACATGCATTGCACGTACACACGGTAGCTAATTTCACTTAGAAAAGGTATTATTGCATGGAAATCTTTCTATATCTCACAAGTCATGCGTCAACCCAAAGCGTAGTTACCATGGAAAGTTCATACTTTGCAACTGTAATTAACCTTTCTCTCGACCACTTGTTACACCGTCTAAACAAACTCCTCGCCTTTAATTCAAACAGCAACACCACACGCTATTTACTCGGATTATAGCTAGTACTATATGGTACGGTATTTCCAACAACCGTACGCACCTAGATGCACCATCCGGCCAGAGTAGCATGCAACCGAAAATTGTCCTAATAAAACCAGAAAGAAAATATTCGAACCGCAAATGAGGGACGCGTGCTATCAAGGGCCCAGAAAATGGCGGCGAATGGAAACTATTTTTAAAGCTTTTAAAAGTGAACATAAAAGGTTGGTAAACAAAATCTATTTTTGAACGATTTTCAAAAGTGAACAGAAAAAGTCTGTGAACGGAAATTATTTTTGAACGATTTTAAAAATTAAACCAAAACTTGAATGGAAACTATTTTTGAACAATTTTTAAAAAAGTGTATATAGAAACAGAAAAAGAAGAACCTTGATACTAAACCAGATTGAACAAGGGATCTTCTTGGAAATGGGAAGATTTAGGATAGGCGGCCAAATTCTTGGAAAGAGCGATGTGCATAGACCGGGTGAGTAGGGATGCAGCTCCTTGGACCGCTCGTCGGGCCAGATAGGTGGAAAAAGTGATCAGAAACTATTTTGGAATGATTTTAAAAGTGTACAGAAAATGTCGGTATACATAAATTATTTTTGAATGATTTTTAAAGTAAACAGAAAAGGCGTGCGAACATAAACTATTTTTAAACGATTTAAAAAAGTTGAACATAAACTATTTTGGGAAATTTTTAAAAGTGAACAGAAAATGTCAGTGAATGAAAACTATTTTGAACGATTTTAAAAGTGAACAAAAAAATGTTTGTGAACGAAAAGTATTTTTCAATGATTTAAAAATAGTGAACAGAAAATGGTCGGTAAAAAGAATTTATTCTGGAACAAATTTAGAAGTGAACAGAAAAGGGTCGGTGAACAGAAATTATTTTTGAACAATTTTAAAAAGGTCTATGAATGGGAACTATTTTTGAACGATTTGGACAAATTGAACAAAAAACTATTTTTGAACGATTTTAAAAAAGTGAACATAAATCTATTTTGAATGAATTTTAAAAGTGGACAGAAATGTCGTCGAAAGGGAACTATTTTTGAACAATTTTAAAAGTCATCAAAACAGATTCATGAACATAAAATATTTTGAACAATTTAAAAAATTGAACATAAACTATTTTGGGACAATTTTTAAAGTGAATAGGAAATGCCGGTGAACGAAAACCATTTTGAACGATTTTAAAAGTGAACAAAAAAGGTTGGTGAACGAAAACTATTTTTGAACGATTTTAAAATATTGAGCAGAAAACTGTTGGTAAAAAGAAATTATTCTTGAACGATTTTAGAAGTGCACAGAAAAGGGTCGGTGAACAGATATTATTTTTGAGCGATTTTAAAAAGGTCTATGAATGGGACCTATTTTTGAACAATTTGAAAAAATTGAACAGAAAACTATTTTTGAACGATTTTTAAAAAGTGAAAAGATAACTATTTTTGAACGAATTTTAAAAGTGGACAGAAATGTCGGTGAAAGGGAACTATTTTTGAACAATTTTAAAATTCAACAAAATAGATTCATGAACAGAAAATATTTTGAACAATTTTAAAAATTGAACATCAATTTTATTGGGACAATTTAAAAGTGAACAGAAAATGTCGGTGAACAAAAACTATTTTGGACAATTTTAAAAGTGAACAAAAAAAAGGTTGCTGAACGAAAACTATTTTTGAACTATTTTAAAATGGTGAAAGAAAAGGGTCGGTAAAAAGAAATTATTCTTGAACGATTTTAGAAGTGAATAGAAAAGGGTCGGTGAACAGAAATTATTTTAACGATTTTAAAAAGTTCCATGAATGGGAACTATTTTTGAAAAATTGAACAAAAAACTATTTATGAACGAATTTAAAAAGCGGACAGAAATGTCGGCGAGAGGGAACTATTTTTAAACAATTTTAAAAGTCATCAAAACAGATTCATGAACAGAAAATATTTTGAACAATTAAAAAAGTTGAAGATAAACTATTTTGGGACAATTTTAAAAGTAAACAGAAAATGTCGATGAACGAAAATTATTTTTGAACGATTTAAAGAGTGAAGACAAGAAAAAGGTTGGTCTACGGAGACTATTTTTGAACGATTTTAAAATAATAAACAAAAAAGGGTCAGTAAAAAGAAATTATTCTTGAACGATTTTAGAAGTGAACATAAATTATTTTGAACGATTTTAAAAAGGTTTATAAATGAGAACTATTTTTGAACTATTTGAAAACATTGAACAGAAAACTATTTTTGAACGATTTTTAAAAAGTGAACATAAAACAATTTTTGAACGGATTTTAAAAGTGGACAGAAATCTCAGCGAAAGGGAACTATTTTGGAAAAAATTTAAAAGTGATCAAAACAGGTTCGTGAACAGAAAATATTTTGAACAATTTTCAAAAAGTGAACGAAAATTATTTGGGAACAATTTTAAAAGTGAACAGAAAAAGGTCCGTGAACAGACACTATTTTTGAACGATTTTACAAAAGTGAACAGAAAAGGTATGTGAATAGAAATTATTTTTGAATGATTTTAAGAATTGAAACAGAAATAATGTGAACGCTAACTATGTTTGAACGTTTATTGAGAGATGAGATATTATATTAACTTCGATTTTTTAGTTACCTGAAAAAGGTCGGTGAACAGAAAAAATTAATTGTTTTTAAAAGTGAACAAAAGGTCGTTGAAACGAAAAGTATATTTGAACAATTTTTAAATCTGAACCACTTTAAAAAATGAACATTTTTCAAATATGAATAATTTTTATATCTGAACCATTTTCAAATATGAATATTTTCAAAATCTGAACCATTTTCTAATGTGAACATTTTTAAAATGAACATTTCTAGAATCTAAATATTTTTTTAAATCTGAAGATTTTTCAAAGAAATGAATTTTAAATTTGAACATTTTTAAAAATCTTAACAATATCAAAAGTGAAGGAAAACGGAAAATCCGGAAGAAGCGAAAATAAGTGCAAACCAAAAATATTGGTGAACCAAAAAGGCAGGTGAGTCGAAAATAATACTGAACCAAACATATGGGTGAAACGAAAATAAAAGTTAACCAAAAATGCAGGTGAATCGAAAATGATCTAAATTCGGATGAATCATAAATAATAGTGTACCAAAAAGGTAAATCAAGGGGTCCAAAAAATGTTTGCGGGTTAGTAAACATATTCAACGTTTTTCTAAAAATGTTCCAGGGTTCAAAAAGATTGTAGTACCAGAAAAATAAAAAATAAAAAATGAGGAAACTGAAGTAGAAAAATAAAAATAGCACAGAAAAGAGAAACAAAAAATAAAGAAAAAAGGAAACATAAAAGAAAAAAGGAAGGAAGAAAGAAAAAGAAAAAGAAAACTAAGAAAATGGAAAAAGAAAAAATGAAAGAGAAAAAAAGGAAAGAAAAAACGAATACGAAGAAATGGGAGCAGGGATGCCTGACGGCGGTCGGTAACGATGGTAAAAATAACGAAGGAAAAAAATACAAAAGGCGTATGAGTAGGAAAGAAGCGGAACGAGAAAACTGGGCCAAGCCCATACGTTGTTAGGGGTATGCGAGCGCTATTCGCTCCCGCGGTACGTGGAATATAGGAAAAGCGCAAACGAGTTTGGTCCGGTAAACCAAACTCTCTTAAACATGTTACTATTTCCTTACCAAGTAATATTTTCTGGATTCGATAAACTATGTGTCTCTTGGGGAAAAAGTTGCATACTACAATTCAATAATCCGGATCGAAGGTATCAGTCGGCGGTAATACCGCTTCATGTGGTTGGGTCTCCAACATCGTCATCTTCTCTGCTCAACTCTTGTCCATCTTTGGCATCTCCATTCAAATCTCCATGGGAGTTGTACCTGAGCACACATAAGGTATCGAAATGAAGTAGCAACCCGTTCAAACAAGTGTCAAGATCGCACATAGAGAGGAGCGAGTTAACCTTATCACGTAGACTTTTGATACTAGCTCTTGTCATTGTGACAATGGTGGTACTTGGTGTGTTGGAGGTAGGTCGGAGACGTTGAATGTGTCATGTACCAATTACTTGGACTTTGGGATGTCGATTCACCACTTCGCATTGTCGTTGATGTGCTTCAGAATCTTGAAAGGTACATCACCTTTGGCGATAGTTTGGACTTTCTCTCATCCGAAAGCGATCTTTGTGAAGGTGTAGCCAAACAAGGTCTTCTTCTTCAAATATCATGGCCCGCTTGTTCTTGTTCATATTTTTTTGTCATGAACCTCATTGTGCTTCTCAAGTGTAGCTCGTGTCGACTCATGTTTGTCGAAGTCCATGGTGACTCGCTCTTGTAGTGGAAGTGGAAGTATGTCGAGGGCAGTGTAGGGGTTGAAGCCATAGACGATCTCAAATGGACTTTGCTTGGTTGCTTGATGAAGTGCTCGATTATATGCGAACTCGGCATGAGGAATGCACTCTTCTCAATTCTTCAAGTTTGGCTTGATCCACACTCGAAGTAGGGCAGATAAGCTTCGGTTCGCCACTTCGGTTTGGCCATCTGTCTGAGGGTGGTATGCGGTGGAGAAGAGTTGTTTGATTCCTAACTTGGCCATCAAGGTCTTCCAAAAGTAACTCATGAACTTGATGTCTCGATCCGAAACGATGTTCCTGGGCATTCCATGAAGACGGACAGTTTCCCTATAGAACAAAGTGGCAACATGTGAAGCATCATCGGTCTTACTGTATGGAAGAAATGATCAGCAACGACAAATATGGAATCTTTGTTTTTTTAGTGTGTGGGAGGCCTAAGACGAAATCCATAGTAATATCGGACCAACGTTTGTGTGCTATAGGTAAAGGAGTGTAGAGACCATGGGAGTTAAAGAGTTGACTTAGCTTTGAGACACGTAGAGCATCTTCGCACTAGGCGTTCCACGCCCCTCCACATTCTTGGCCAATAGTAGTTGGTGGAGAGCATAGCATATGTCTTGTCACGACCAAAATGTCCCGTGGGAGTACCACCATATGATTCCTTCAAAAGCAACAAACGAAGCAAAGACTCGGGATGCATACTTTGTTAGCCTTAAACAAGAAACCCTTGTGCAAATAGAAATCATAAATTCCTTTGTTAACCGTGCAGTTGGCAAAAATATCTCCAAGGAAAGCATCGGAAGCATATAAATCCTTGATCTCATCCAAACCTAAGACACTGACTCAAAACATTTAAGCAAGTTGGTCTTGCGGGAAAGAGCATCCTCGACTCTGTTCTCTGTACTCTTATCGTATTTGACTACATAGGAAAGGACTCAACGAACATGACCCACTTAACATGTCTTTTGTTCAAATTTTCTGGACTTTTCAAATATTTCAAAGATTTGTGATCAGAGTGAATGACAAATTACTTAGGCCAAAGATGTTGCCACACCTCCAAAATACGAAACAAAGCAAACAACTCTTTGTCATGGGTCATTCAAACGTGCACCCTCAAGTTTCTTGCTATGATAGGCAATGGGTTGACCATTTTGCATGAGAACTCCTCCAATGACCAAACCACTCGTATCACACTCAATCTCAAACATTTTTGAGAAATCCGGAAGGGCAAGTAGTGGAGGCCCACGCAATTTCTTGTTAAGTTCATTGAAAGGCAAAAGATATACTGTTTTTACTAAGATCGGTTTAAAGGGCAAGCAATTATGGAGAAATCCTTGATAAAACGGCGGTAAAATCCAGCAACTCCAAGAAAACTTCTCAATTCTCCAAGAGTCATAGGAATAGGCCAATTTCGAATTACCTCTATCTTTGAGTCATCTATGTCGACACCATAGTTTGTTGGTGGAAAAAGTGCACTTGGAAAGTGTAGCATAAAGCTTCTCATTACGAAGAGAACCAACAAAACTTGAGCAACATGTGAGGCATGCTCGTCCAAAAAATTGCTATAGATAAGAATGTCATAAAAAATACACAACCACAAACTTTCCAATAAAGTGTCGCAAAACATGATTCATAAGGCGCATCAAAGTAGAAAGAGCATTCGAAAGACCAAACGACATGACTAACCACTCATAAAGACCAAGTTTTGTTTTAAATGTTGTCTTCCACTGATCACCTTCACTCATTCTTATTTGTTGATACCCACTCTTGAGATCGATTTTGGAGAAGATAGTAGCACCACATAACTTATCAAGCATATCATCTAACCTAGGGATGGGATGTCGGTACCTCACCGTGATGGAGTGGATGGGGAGACAATCCATGCATAGCAGGAGGGTGTTGTCATGCTTGGGGACGAGGATGAGCGGCGCACGGGCTCAAGCTTTCTCTAACACATCCCTTGGATAGAAGGTCTTGTATTTGGTTTTTGTCGGATAGGAGTGGGTTTAGGCCTTAACCTCATAGGCTTGCACCACTTTTCGGCCCACGACGTCCAAGACTCCCTGCCGGTAGCTCTATTCCAGAAGCTTCTCCACCGATCTAGACCTGCCGTACTGCACCAAGGCTCTACGAAGATCTACTCGCCACAGACTAAATTAAAAGGAAGGATACGAGATCAAGACTTAACGTACAAGGCAAGATAGTAACCCCAGGTGCATGGAGGATTGGGCACTACCTCAACCTATATATATCGAAGGACTTCACGAAGTCCGGGACATCCATTGCACGCTGAAACTCTGCCCAGACCTCTCCGTAAAACCCTAGAACCTAGATCCACATCTACAATCTCCGGCCGAGACCTCATATAACTCGCTGAGATTGCCACTGTACTAGCTCTGTAGCTACTTCATGAATAAAGTCTGAGAGATCTTCATCTATTTCGTCTACGAATCAAACCTGCTGACCTGCACCGCCTGCCAAACAAATAAACTTGCTTCTGATCTCTGGTAGTAAGATTGTCGGGGGATCATGAATCACTATCCTTTGATAGTGTTCGATCTTCTTGGTCTCTTTGGGGTTGGTGCGGTACTGCACGCGGTTTGGTAATGGTGCACCCGGAATGAGGTCGATGTGGTACTCAATGTTGCGTAGGGGAGGTAGTCCGGGAGGTAGTTCTTGCGTAAATATGTCTCTAAACTACTTCAAAATAGACAACAAAGGAGGAGAAAGATTGGTGAAGTCCTTATTTGTAAGAACCTCTCCTTTGCACACAACACATACTGGAGAATTGATGGGTCATCTCTCTTTTGGTGGCTAACAAAACTACACCATTGGTGACTCTCTTTTGGTTGGCACTCTCATTTGGCTTGTGGCGCTCACTCACGTGATGGTGGTTCCCTCTCTCACCACTCATCTCACTTGAATCCGTCTCTTGTTGCGCTCTAGCAAGCGTCTTGGCATTGTCGGTGATGACTTGGCTTGGTGTCATAGGGCGAAGCACAAAGTTCTTGTTGTTCCACTTAAAGCTATAGTAATTGGTTCTCCCATCATGCATGACACCCTTATCATATTGCCAGGTCTTCCAAGAAGAAACTGACACACGGTCATTGACATCACATCACAATCCTGATGGCCCTTCACGTAGTTACCTGCGTGAAAAGTAAATGGGTTAGGTTGAGACTCCAAGTGCAGAGTGTGTAGTAAGTGGAAGACGTGTTTTCCCCACGAGGGGTGACTCGAGGGTTTAATATCGAACTCTCGGGGAATCAGTAGTGAAGATTTATCTTTCCTATCCTTCTTTTGGTTACCTACAAAACAAAGTAAATGTTTTGGTCCTCAACCTCACCTAGTGGTTGTCAAGCACAAGGTGTGAGAATGATATCAAGATAATATGCAATGCAAACAAGAAATAAATATGCAATGGTGGTAAATAAATATGCAAGGATGGTGGTAGCAATGATAAATGATATTTTTGGGTTTTATATGATGAATGCAAGATGTAAAAGTGTTTTTGTATTTTCGGATTTTTAAATGGCAGAAAATGGAAAAGTGGTAAAAGTGGTTGGAAAGGTGTTTCTTATGATTAAAAATGGACCGGGGTTCATGGTTTCACAAATGCACTCTCTCTTTAATAAAGTGGTAGACAATGGAACACTAGAGTTGACATATGAGATTGCAACACAACAGTTTAATGACAAGTTATAATTATATGGGCATCACGTCCTAACATAGAGACCTTTTGGTTATTAGTCTCTCTTATACTCCACCAAGATGCGAACTAAATCATAACACCTCAGTAATTAAGATAACTCAGAGTATAGCAATAAGTATCATGACATGAAGTTAAAATAAGAACATGCTAGATCTAGTCATGGAGTAGTGGCAATGGTCACACCCACATCTCCGGTAGCATGGTATTTCTTTTTATCCCTAGTGAGGCAACAAAGTAAGGTAAAACACCCAAGTGGATCGCAGAACTTTCTCTCACGTTCACTGCACTAGCCACCCCCCGTTACTCCAACTAATGCACACGTTCCCCCTCACACGCTCTCATAAACATGCTTGATCATGACAAGTAAATAAGAACGGGGTACATAATATGCATCTACTTTCATAACTGAAACAAAACCATTGCAATCTCAAACATATATTAACTCATAAAAAGATCCACCACAAAGGTATTACATAGATGACCGTAATCATGTTCAGCAGCTCATACGGTACTAATTAGTGAAGCTCAAGAGAGAGAGATACATAAGTTACTTCCACAAACCCATAGTCCAGAGGTGGACTACTCCCTCTTCATCATGGAGACGGTGGAGAAGTCGTTGGAGAAGATGGAGACCACGCCGGCAGCGCCCCGCCGGAGTTTTCCCCCTCCAATCTGCAACTCCAGTTTCGGTGTTTCTGTGTTTCTGCGGCGCTCCTTCCAGAGAACGTCGGGGGACTATTTTTATAGGCGGTTTTAGGTCAAAACGGAGTCGGTGGAGGAAAGATCGACGGCAACGGAGCTCCGAGGCCAAAAGGGGGGTCCCACGCGGCCAGGTACATGGCCGCGTGGGCCCACTCATCTGGCCCTCGGGCCTCCGCTTGTTTGCTTCCTTCGCTCCCACGCTTTGTTCCTTCCAAAAACTGATGCTCGTAAATTTCCAGGTCATTTGGACGTCGTTTGGGTCCCTGAAACATTAAAATATGAAATAGGGTTTTCTGCCTGCGCAGGGTTAATTCCATAAAAATAGGAAAATCATAAATATTCCCAAAATCATTATAAAACAGTGATATAACCCTTATATGATGCAAATATGACTGGAATATAAGTAAAATAATGCAAAGTTCATGTATGCATTTTACATGCATCAACATCCCCAAGCTTAACCTATACTCGTCCTCGAGTATGAAGGTGATAAAACTAACATGGACTTTGCAATTTAATACTAACAATGGATATCAAAGATGATTACTATTGCTACATAGAGTCAAATGATTCATTCTTAAAAGGAGTAGCAATATGCAAGATAGTTTATGAAGTGATATCAAGTATTCAATGCAAGGATGTTCAATGATAATTCACAAAGTGTAACATAAAGAAAAGTACTATGGACCACATGTATGCATAATGATAAGTAAGAACATCCTACAATGGTCATAGAGTATTGATGAAAATCTGAATATAAAAGGTGGACACTTTGGAAAGATATATATATGAGTAGAGGTAAAGCATGAATAAATTTCATCTAACTTCTGAACTTCTCTACTTAAGTTAATGATTGTAATGTGGTAATCCTTGGTGTCAAGCTCTCATTCCCCTATCATAGCATCTTGAATGATTAAGTTTAAAGTGAAAGCAATATGAGTAGTGTGCTTGACAAAGTACAGGTTGAAAGTCTCATGCCCCTTGAATACAAGTACCTACTCCATGTGTTACTCAACTTGGAAAACAAAGCAAGTTCAAGTTAAATATCATTGTAAGTAATAATAGTATCATTAAGAGCGTCAACTGGGGTACCTCTTGTCCCAGGATATGGAACAAGCCCATATCAAAATGACAAGACAAACAAACACAATGAACAATCTCAACACCCTTTTTATTTACCATTAGATAGCTTTTTATTGTAAGGTGTATCACAGAAGGTTCACCATAGCATGTAAGTAAATTTCCACCATGAATGATGCATGGCTTAGATTAGCGGCCCAGGCGTCTCTCTAACCATTTATACAAACTCATTTAAACTCACTTCATTTCCACATTTATTTCACCCATGGTAAGCATCCATAAACAAAAGTACATGATATCAACTAAATGAATGAAGTGCATGTTGAAAGCTTGCCATGTGACAGCACATATGAGCTAACTCTCAACCAAAGACATTTGTCAAGCCACAACATCATAATTTTAATCACAATGGGTCATTTATTTATGCAATGAAAGTAAAGTGTGCATCAAGTTCGAGAGAGCTCTATAACCAACTTTTCCCATAACAATCAACAACATAAGCATTTTCATTCAGAGGTATAGATAACACAAATATCATGATAAACATACTCGGAATAGCATAAAGCTAATAGGTAGATATGGTGGACTCACTGGAAAAACTTTGGTTGAAGGTGTTGGAAACAAGTTTTTGCTTGTTGGAATTTTTGGGCTAGCAAGAGGGAGAAAGTTGACCATCTAAATGCATGCATGAGTGTCCATAGAACTAACTAATCCATGTTAAACAAGTAAATAACATTCAGCATCAAAACATGAATAAAAGATAGCTCTTGATAAAATACTTGCAAATTATTACTCATTAACAAGCTCATGAATCATGCAACTATATGTATCTTTTAAAATCAACTCAACATCCCTTTTCCCAATCTATAATAGCATCCAACATAATTCAACCCAAATTTCCAGTAGCTCTCTCATATATAAATGATAGTGTGGTGGTCTCACAAAATAAAAATCAAACCAAACAAACAAAAAGACGCTCCAAGTTTATGCGATAAAGTGTTTCGATCGAAAAACAGAAGTTAGACGTGTGCAAACCGAGAGTGTGTAGGTCCAGTGGGGTTGTCTTCACATCCCCAAGCTTATGGTCTTCACCATCCTTGGATAGCTCTTGGTGCATCTCCTCTAATCCCTGTGAAAAAACTTCAAAACACCGTTTCTCCCATTTCTTTTTCTGTGGGGTGCATTAGTAGTGATAAACAAATAGATTTCTTGCTGCATATAATCCTTAGACAAAAATTCATATGAATGTCCAGAAAGTGTATAATGTTGTATGCCTACTCATAAACTCAATTGGATCAAAAAGATTCAAGTTAAAAGTTCTAAGCATGCATCAAACAAAATGGGACAGAATCTGTCCAGAAAAACAGCAGCAGCTAAACGTATTTTTCTACCCTACTTAACTTTGTCGAAAATTCCGAAAAATTCATGCATACAGAGGATGAAAAGTTGCACTACAGTTAAATATGAGCTCATTCGGAGTTACAGAATAAGAATTAAAAATCATACCGTGCACAGATTCGTGCAGGAATAAAATCTCCGAACGCTATAAGCAACTTTTCAAACCAAAATGAGTAAAACTTGGCACTTTATTAAAAATTCCAGAAACTAAACTAAAACAAAGTCTCTTGTTACAGCAAGAGGACACAAAGAAAATCACAAATAAAAACAACCGGGTTGCCTCCCGTAAAGCGCTTTCTTTATAGCCATATAGCTAGGCTTCTTACTTGATGTTTATTGTGGACGAAGCTCATGAGGGAGCTTGAACTTTGGTGTGTCCCTCTTCCTTGGGAAGTGTTCCATGCACTTCTTGTGTGGAAACTGAAACTTCACATTCCCTTCTTTTGAATCAATGATAGCACCTGTAGTACGAAGAAAAGGTCTTCCAAGAATAATTGGACTAGAGGTTTTATTCCCCATATCCATGATTAGAAAATCAACAGGCACAAATGTCATATGTAACTCTACCATAACATCACTTACTTTTCCTAAAGCATGTTTAATGGAATCATCAGCAAGTGCAAGTTCAATAGAGCATTTTTCAAGATTTTTCAATTCAAGTACTTCATATAGTTCTTTAGATAAAACAGAGACACTAGATCCTAGATCAAGTATAGCATGGTGTGTCTCTTTTCCAATGGTTACTAGGACTTTGGGAATCCATATATCCCCAAGCTTAGGTGGTATCATAGCCTCTTGGTTGTACCTAGCAATCTTTTCTTTCAAGACATGATTAGCAATATAAGAACCAAAACCTGCTTGGTTAAGTTGATGGAAGGATCACTTGCAAATTTTTGTAAGATAGATATTAATTCATGCAAGCTACAATTCTCTAAGTCAAGCAATGGATCCTTTACTTCACTAAGCATTTTAACTTCCTCAACTTTCTCTAACTCAATCAACATAAGAGATTCATCATGTTCAGTTTCGTTAACTTCTTCTTTTAATCCAACAAGTTGAGACATAAATGGCAACAAATATTCAGGATAGTTCAATAATTCATTAAGAGTTTCCTCCAAAGTAAGAGGAACATTTTCAGCAATATTAATAGAATTCATTCCAACCATAGGTGGTGCTTGTGGTTTCCCTGCAGACATACTCAATAAAGTGGCTTGGTTATCAGCTAGTTTTGACAAGGCTTTGTCTAGTCCTGCAGTTTGGAGTTGTAAGCCTTTAATATCAGAACTAATAGAAGCAACAGACTTATTCAACTCTTGTATCATGGTATTATGACTAGCAACTTGTTCCATAAGAATTTTATTAGCCTCAAAATTATCATTACGTGGTGGCATAGGCTTCCAATTATTATCACTAGCATTAGGATATGGAATAGAAGGACGGTTGTTGGGAACATATGGGGGTTTATTATAAGAGTTATAATTGTTGTTACCATACCCATTATTACCATAGTTCCTAATGAAGTTGACATCAATATTTTCAGGATTATTACCAACTAGTTCTTGCAAAGGCACATTTTCAATATTTTGTTTATTAATGAAAGCAAGAATAGTATCCATTTTAGATGACAAATCATTTGTTTCTTCTATGGAGTTCACTTTCTTAGAAGGATTAGGTGCTCTATCAGTATGCCATTGACTATAGTTTTGCAAAATACTTCCAATATGTTCTTAGCTTCTACTATAGTTTTTCCCATAAAAGCACCTCCAGCAGCAGAATCAAGAATATTTCTAGACATGTAATTTAGACCATTGTAAAAAGAGTGTAATATGGTCCATTCGTTGACCCCATGTGATGGACAAGTTCTAAGCATAAGTTTAATCCTATCCCAAGCCATAGCAACATGTTCATTTTCATTTTGCCTAAAAGAAAGAATGTTGTTTCTATTTTGCAAAATTTTAACAGGAGGATAGTATTTCTTAATGAAAGCTTCTTTTAAATCATCCCAAGTTTTAATGCTATCAATAGGTAATGAATGCAGCCACTCTTTAGCTTTTCCTCTAAGTGAGAAAGGAAATAACTTCAGTTTTAGAATATCACTTTCCACATTTTTAAATTTCTGCATGTCACATATTTCAACAAAATCATGAAGATGCATAGAGGCATCCTCCATAGCACTACCGCCAAATTGTTCCCTAGTTATCAAGTTCAACAAACTAGGACTTACTTCATAACTATCAGCATTTATCTTAGGTGTGGCAATGGGCCTAGCAATAAATTGATCATTTGGAGTGTTTGTGTAATCACACAACTTAGTTCTTTCTCCCATTTTAGCAAGTTTTTATGTGTTTTTTTTTTTTTTATGCAAAACTGAAAATAAATATGCAAACCGAACTAAAAATGCAAGACAATGACAAAACAAGATAAATTGCTTTGAAGGTAAAGATGGATAAGATGATGCTCACGTAGGTGCAACCTCCCCAAGCTTAGGTGTTAGCACAAGTTGGTGATGAAGTTGACTTGGTGAGATATCCTTGGATAAACCCGGCGCCAGAAAACAGAACTAGTGCAGGGGACCTTGGATAAACCTTTCAGCAATGATTCCCCGGCAACGGCGCCAGAAAACAGTCTTGATGGCCCTTCACGTAGTTACCTGCGTGAAAAGTAAATGGGTTAGGTTGAGACTCCAAGTGCAGAGTGTGTAGTAAGTGGAAGACGTGTTTTCCCCACGAGGGGTGACTCGAGGGTTTAATATCGAACTCTCGGGGAATCAGTAGTGAAGATTTATCTTTCCTATCCTTCTTTTGGTTACCTACAAAACAAAGTAAATGTTTTGGTCCTCAACCTCACCTAGTGGTTGTCAAGCACAAGGTGTGAGAATGATATCAAGATAATATGCAATGCAAACAAGAAATAAATATGCAATGGTGGTAAATAAATATGCAAGGATGGTGGTAGCAATGATAAATGATATTTTTGGGTTTTATATGATGAATGCAAGATGTAAAAGTGTTTTTGTATTTTCGGATTTTTAAATGGCAGAAAATGGAAAAGTGGTAAAAGTGGTTGGAAAGGTGTTTCTTATGATTAAAAATGGACCGGGGTTCATGGTTTCACAAATGCACTCTCTCTTTAATAAAGTGGTAGACAATGGAACACTAGAGTTGACATATGAGATTGCAACACAACAGTTTAATGACAAGTTATAATTATATGGGCATCACGTCCTAACATAGAGACCTTTTGGTTATTAGTCTCTCTTATACTCCACCAAGATGCGAACTAAATCATAACACCTCAGTAATTAAGATAACTCAGAGTATAGCAATAAGTATCATGACATGAAGTTAAAATAAGAACATGCTAGATCTAGTCATGGAGTAGTGGCAATGGTCACACCCACATCTCCGGTAGCATGGTATTTTTTTTATCCCTAGTGAGGCAACAAAGTAAGGTAAAACACCCAAGTGGATCGCAGAACTTTCTCTCACGTTCACTGCACTAGCCACCCCCCGTTACTCCAACTAATGCACACGTTCCCCCTCACACGCTCTCATAAACATGCTTGATCATGACAAGTAAATAAGAACGGGGTACATAATATGCATCTACTTTCATAACTGAAACAAAACCATTGCAATCTCAAACATATATTAACTCATAAAAAGATCCACCACAAAGGTATTACATAGATGACCGTAATCATGTTCAGCAGCTCATACGGTACTAATTAGTGAAGCTCAAGAGAGAGAGATACATAAGTTACTTCCACAAACCCATAGTCCAGAGGTGGACTACTCCCTCTTCATCATGGAGACGGTGGAGAAGTCGTTGGAGAAGATGGAGACCACGCCGGCAGCGCCCCGCCGGAGTTTTCCCCCTCCAATCTGCAACTCCAGGTCGGTGTTTCTGTGTTTCTGCGGCGCTCCTTCCAGAGAACGTCGGGGGACTATTTTATAGGCGGTTTTAGGTCAAAACGGAGTCGGTGGAGGAAAGATCGACGGCAACGGAGCTCCGAGGGCCAAAAGGGGGGGTCCCACGCGGCCAGGTACATGGGCCGCGTGGGCCCACTCATCTGGGCCCTCGGGCCTCCGCTTGTTTGCTTCCTTCGCTCCCACGCTTTGTTCCTTCCAAAAACAATGCTCGTAAATTTCCAGGTCATTTGGACGTCGTTTGGGTCCCTGAAACATTAAAATATGGAAAATAGGGTTTTCTGCCTGCGCAGGGTTAATTCCATAAAAATAGGAAAATCATGAAATATTCCAAAAATCATTATAAAACATTGATATAACCCTTATATGATGCAAATATGACTGGAATATAAGTAAAATAATGCAAAGTTCATGTATGCATTTTACATGCATCAAATCCACAGTATCTTCATAGACACCAATCTTGAAGGACACTTGCACGTACCATGTGTTGGATTTTGACGATGCTGAAAACGCTCAACCATTGGACATACTATGGCTGTTGATGCTTCTTGAACTTCAAGTCGAGCTTGTCAAAAAGTTCCTTTCTTGCTTGGTTGTGGCAACTTTCACCATCTATGATCGCCTTGATTGACTTCCCATTGATTTCGGCCCTTGTTTCGCACAAGTTGCACCTTTGATCTTCTTCTTCTTGAAGTTTGGTGGTCAACAGTCTTGTCACAACCAAACAAGGCGGAGACGAGGAGGTGCTAGCAACTGTGGTCTAGACCAATGTGTGTGCCCTGATCACGTTGATTGAGCTGAACCAAGGATGATCCCTTTTCTGATTCTAGTGTGGAACGTACGTGGGCTGAATTCTCTCGCCCGTCGTGATGCGATTTTTCAGTTAGTCTCCACTTCCGGAGCAAGTGTAATAGTGTTTCAAGAAACAAAGATGGAGGTTATCGATTACTCCGTGGTCTCACGCTGCCTAGGGGCGGATTTTGACAAGTTTTTCTTCCTGACGGTGGTAGGAACGCGTGGTGGGATCCTCATAGCTTGGAAATCAAGCATGGTAACGATCTCCAATCCTCACAGCACGACCAATACACTCACGGTGCAGATTGGGGATAACACATCCCCTGGCTGGTGGCTAACCGGTGTGTATGGGCCACAAGAGGAAGATCAAAAGCGCTTGTTCTTGCAAGAATTGCGCGACGTCAGGGACCTACACCCCAGTCCGTGGGTTGTTACTGGCGATTTCAACCTCATTGTTGATGATGCAGACAAGAACAACCCGCATCTGCATCGCCGGATGATGGGACGCTTTCGCAAGACTCTGGCCGAGCTCGAATTGAAGGAGCTTTACCTCAATGGCCGTAGATACACATGGTCCAATGAAAGAGCAACCCCGACCATGGAGAAGTTGGATCGGGCTTTCTCTTCCATTGATTGGGAGACACTGCACCCGCAATCCTTCCTCTCGGCTCTCAGCTCAAGTTTGTCGGACCATTGCCCCCTTCTTCTCAACGTGGAAGCTGAGATGACAACGAGCAGACGGTTCCAATTCGAGGCTTTTTGGCCCAAGGTTGAAGGCTTTATGGACATTGTCCAGACAGCGTGGAACGAGGCCCCCAATCACCATAACCCTTTCAAAAGTCTAAGAACCAAACTGGATCTGACTGCGAGAAGGCTGACGAGTGGGAGCGACAGATTCATTGGCAATAATAAGCTGCAAATTCTCATCGCCAACGAGGTCATACTGCAACTTGATGTGGCCACGGAATCGAGGCCTCTTTCTGCCGATGAACGATGCCTGAGGTGCTTACTCAAGCGAAAATTGCTAGGCCTGGCCTCTCTGGAGCGGTCAATTGCAAGGCAAAGGTCGAGGTTGACATGGCTAAAAGAGGGAGACGCCTGCACAAAAAATTTCTACATCTATGCAAGTGGGAGAAGACGTCGAAACCATATCGCTCAGCTCCGGGTCAATGGAGTGACTGTCACAGAACAGAGCGACAAAGCGCATGCGGCCGATTGCTTCTTCGACGATCTACTTGGCTCCACTCAGGAGCGTGGTTTCACCCTTGATCTTGATCGCCTGGGACTCCCAACTCTTGATCTTTCAGAGTTAGAAGAGGCATTCTCTGAAGACGAGATCTGGCGTGTGGTTAAGAACCAGGAGCAGGACAAAACCCCAGGCCCCGATGGCTTTATGGGATGCTTCTACACCACGTGTTGGAGTATCATCAAAGAGGACATATTGGCCGTTTTCGACGCACTGTGGAGAGGCGACTGCCATGGATTCAGGAGTACTAATCAAGCGCTGATCACCCTACTCCCTAAACACGCGGAAGCGATTGAAGTCAAAGAGTTCATGCCAATTAGCCTCATACATAGCACGGCCAAGCTCGTGGCAAAAGTCTTGGCAACGCGTGTGGCGCCTCTCATGCCGAGACTAGTGGGCACACATCAAATGCCTTCATCCGTGGTAGATGTTTACATGACAACTTCCAGATGGTGAAAGGGATGGCACGTAGGCTCCACAACGCCAAGATAGACGTGGTGCTCCTGAAGTTTGACATCAGAAAGGCATTCGATACGGTGGACTGGGGGTTTTGGGCAGAAGTCGAGATCCATCATCTGCTCCCTGCTCTACACGGCGTCCACCAAAGTACTTGTCAATGGTGTGGCGGGCGAGGTCATTCAGAACAAGCGAGGTCCCCCTTGCTCTTTGTGGCGATGATGGAATGCTTCCACCACATGATCATATTGACGGGGCATGAAGGGCTCCTCACTCCGCTGGCTAGCCTTGTCCTGCTCCAACGAACCTCAATCTTTGCCGATTACATCGTCACGTTCATACGACCTACACAGCACGACATCGCCATCACCGCTGCCGTAATCGAGGATTTCGGCATGGCTTCAGGACTGAAGATCAACATGGCGAAGAGTGCAGCTCATCTAATCCGCTGCACGCCAGAACAAGAGGTCCTGGTTCGTGATGGGATCAACTATGCCATTCAGGCTTTTCCCTGTACCTACTTGGGACTGCCTTTGGGCCTGCGTAAGTCGACTGCAGCCCAACTCCAAGCAGTGGTGGACCGGGCTGCTAGCAGGCTGCCGCTGTGGAGCGCTAAATTGCTGAGGAGAGGTGGGCGCGCAACACTAGCCTGCACGACATTATCGGCGATACCCATGCACGCCATGCTCTCGCTAGACCTTGATGCCAAAACCCTAGAAGCGCTTCGCAAGATCTGCAGATGTTTTCTTTGGAAGGGACGCAAGGATATCAAAGGGGGACACTGTCTCGTGGCCTGGGATAAAGTGGCGTCGCCGAAGGGACTTGGTGGACTCGGTATCCCAAATCTAAAACTGTGGAATTGGGCTCTGAGAAGCCGATGGCCGTGGTTGCAGAAGATTGACACAAACCGGCCTTGGGCAGAGCTGAACATTCAGGTACCACACACCTCGAGCGACCTGTGCAATGCAGCCACTACTGTGGTTCTGGGCAATGGCGAGCGTGCACTATTCTGGAGTGACAGATGGATTGGTGGGCAACGAGTGTGGGAGCTCGCAGCGCATCTGCTTGAGAAAGTCTCACCCAGACATGTGCGAGAACGCACGGTGAAGGAAGGCCTCGATGGGGCGTGGCTAACAGATTCTGGACCTGACCTGGGCTCGGCTGCCTTGCTTGAGTTCTTGGAGCTCTGGGTGTGAATCGCTCGCACCCAACTGAATCCAAACGCCGAGGACCATTTTTTTTGGCAGTGGGAGAAAGATGGGCCTTCTCGGCGAAGTCTGCATATCAAGCACTCTTTGCTGGCCAAGTGAAAGCGGCAGTGAGTGATGAAATCTGGAAATCGAGAGCCCCGTACAACTGCAAGTTCTTTGCGTGGCTAATCTCCAAAGATTGCTGCTGGACCGCGGACAGGCTACAATGCCGTGGACTACCTCGGCCATCCGCATGTCCCTTCTGTAATCAGGAATAGGAGACCTTACAGCACCTGTTGTTGGGCTGCGTTTTCTCGAGGGAGGTTTGGCTCGAAGTTCTACGACACTAGCATAAGCCAAGTTGGTGCCCCGACCCCGATTCGGTCGCATGGTGGACGAGCAAGAAGGCCGGGAGGAGACAGCGCCGAGACCTCTGGACGGGCATCATCCTTGTGTTTTGGTGCCTATGGCGACATAGGAACGACATAGTTTTCAACCATGCGTGACCCTCCCAACTGAGATCAAACGAATGATCCGTGCGGAGGCGGAGTCATGGAAACATGCAGGGTTATTGCGAGGGCAGGCGTTCGGGTTCGAAGAGCCCTTGCCGGAGAGGTGGGACGTGGGAGAGTAGGCTTTAGAGCGGGGAGCTGGCACCCCTCTGTTGCAGCGTCGAAAACCGTCTCGGACAGGTTGTAATGCCTCTTGGCATCTCTCTCTGTAATCTCGATACACCTTTCCAGGGTGTATTCTAAAAAAAAAGGAATGTTGTTATCACAATCACAATAGACGTCATTGGTGTCTTCATCAACACTTCACATGTTAGCAACTTGGTTCAAAGCATGATATTTCTCTTCGCTCATTGACTCATACTCTCCATTTGCATTCACAATCATGACTTTCTTGTTTGTGTACTCATATGATTTGTGATCTTGTCCTCCACACTTGAAGCATGTCACATAGCTAGACTTTGGACTTGAGTCGTGAGGAGTGGAACTTGAATGAGTTGCTTTCCTGAATGTTGTTGGAGGAGCTTTACTTGTAGATATAGAAGTTCTTGTTGAAGCCTTTGCATTGGCTTGAGTTGAAGCTTGGGCCATTGGAGGCGTTGAGGAGAAGGACTTGCTAGCAAAGAAAGCCTTTGTCTTGATGTATTTGAGCTCTTCAAGCACGCACGCTCGGCCTTGGTTGCTTGGTGTACCGACTCCACAAGAGACGCATATAGTTGGAATTACACAATCTTCTTGATAGGATAGTTGAGACAATTCATGAATCGAGCCATGGATTTCTCATCCGGCTCCTCAATGTTGGCTCTCATCATGGTGGTTTCCATCTCCTTGTAGTATTCTTCAACACTCTTCAAACCTTACTTCAACTCTTGCAACTTTTTGTACAAGTCTCTAGTGTAGTGGGATGACGCAAATCGCGTGTACATGGCTTTCTTCATCTCAACCCAAGGTTCAATTGGATGTTGAGGGTTGTCTTCACGCATTGCTTGAAGTTGTTCCCACCACAAGAGCATAATCCTCAAACTCCATTGATGCCATTGCAACCATCTTGTTATTGGATTAGTTGTGAATACGGAATATCTTGTCAACCTTGAGTGCCCATGATAGGTAGTCTTCTAGATCACCTGTTCCATAGAACTTGGGCATGTTGAACATGAGGTTGCTCAAATTTTCATTATCTTGTCGTTGATTTGGATGTGAAGGTGCACGCTCATGGACCCTTTGATGAAGACGGTCTTCACGGTCTTGGCTTGAGGCGCCATTACGATGTCTAGCTTTATGTGGAGGATCTTGTTCTCGATGGTGACCTTGGCAATGAGGTGCACGTTTCCCATGAATGCTCATGATCTAGATGGTGATGTCACGGCCTTGGTGGGCGTCTAGGATGACGGTCTTGCTCATAGTAGTCATTGGCACCCGGTTCACCATTGTCATGTGGGATTGGTACTCGTCGAGCTCTATTTTGAGGAGGTGGTGGTGGTGGTGTATGGTGTCACCGACGGTCTTCATGCCGTGGTTGCTCTTGGCGATCATGGTATTGATGTGCTCTTGGTGAAGGCAGAAGGTCAAGTTCATGGCGGTGTAGACCTTGTTCATCACGCCTTGGATGTACTTGGCGCTCATGGTGGTGGCTCGTTAGCTTGTTTCGTTAAGCATAACGAGCTAAAAACGTTTTCGTTAAGAAAATGAGCCGAGATTAAACGAGCTGAGCTAAGGAGCGCACATGGGCTTTTCTGAGTTTCGAGATTGTCCACCCCCTACTTGTGCATAATGCCACCACTTTCTGTGGATACTATCTTCGCCAATGTCCCTACGATTAGCCATTCATCCTCATTTGCTGACATTTCGTAGTCTAGGTGATGGCCAGGGGGAACTTTAGCATGTGACGGGTTGTGTATATAAAAAACGAGATTCAATCTAGACGTTAAATTTTTGGACGAAAAGCCGATCTAGAGGCAGAAGATAGGAACTAACCTGGGAAGATCATGATAACGATCTCATACCTTTGATTTTAAGTAGATAGACTTAGAAATAACTATTTATCAATAGTCTATGAGATAGCAATATTGTGATCTTTTTTTTACGGAATATTGTGATCTCTCTTAATCAATAAAGCTCGCATTTTCAAAGAAATAAGAAAGCTACAGAAAATTCAAACTCCGTGACTGAAATCTGAAGCGGCAAAACAGATCGAAAGTTACAACCGTTTCGATTTGCTGAGGTGTACATGAGCTGATGGCTGACAGATGCAAGACGCATGATTTTACTTATTACTTATTCCAAAGCTGTACCCTATAGAGAGTAGTACTAGCAACAGTCATTAGCAAAAAGATGCATATGCTTGCTGGCTTACAAATTAAATTAAGATCATCTTTTTTAGCTACATGGTGATGAATATATGGTTAATCATGGGATAAGTAAACATGACATGCAGTTTATCATACATGCATGCAGGCCAGACGACAGAAATCTTAGTGCGGGTTCCGTGGATCATGACAGCCGTTGGCCCCGGACCCCGGGTAGTCCTCCGTCTGCAGGTCCACCCTCCTGGCCATCATCTCCTCGTCGTCGGCCAGCAGCAGGGAAGGTCTCCTCCCGCGGCCACCTCCTGATCCGGCGTAGTCGGTACCTCCTGCGCGCCACCGGACACGACAACGACCGCCGGGCCTTCCCTCGACAGCAGCATCTTGCGGTTGCCGCCTGCCACCGCCGCTGCAAGGACAAGAAAACACAAGGCAAAGATGAGGAGCATGGCCTCTGGCGAGAGGTCCGGCGAGCCGAAGAGCTCGATCAGCCCGTACAAACCGTGGACGAGGAAGAGGCAGGAGAGGAAGGCCAGCAGCACCAGCACGAGAGGAACCGAGCAGTTCGCCCTCCCCATCTTCACCATGCGGCGTAGCAGGCCGGCCTGCCTGCCTAGCTTATCACTAACTAGCTAAAATAGCAAGCAACTGAACAGCTTCTTGGAAAGCACCGGTGAGGACGTGTGTGGCGTAGCTTTGGTCTCAGCTTGTGATAGACGGATCGCCATTATATAGCGTGAAGTGACGAGGGTCACATCCAGCGAGGTCAAAGAAGCACACTGCTAGCTTAGGTATGTGGCTTCCTTTGCACTGAGCATCAGAAATGGGCGGGAAGAGGCAGGGCCACGCATGCACGTATAGTCTGTGTACATGCACTGGCATCCACTACCGCCGTAGTACTGTTGTGTTGCGCCATGATCTCGATCGATCAATCGAATAATCCAGCGGTCCTGCTCCCTGCGTGAGTGAGTGAGTGAGTGCGCAGATATCGGCCTGGACTACACGTTCTAGGGCGGCAGGTTGATGGAGCTGAAATCTCGTTTTGTGATGTGAGTTTTGACGCATTGACAGAACTAGTGCGCTAAGCCCTAGCTAGATCAGGCTGCCACCTGTCCAGAGAATTCATGCAAAAACACCAGTCAAAACGAGTTAATGCAAAAATACCAAACATGTTCATCAATAGTCTTCTTTTATGGTTGTCATCAATAATGGTCGATGGCGATGATGCATAGTCATGCCCAACAAAGCTGAGGTATCATTGCTCACATGTGCACTTGCACGGGTATATATGTCTGTATGAACTTCGTGAGAGTAAATCACAGATTTATTTTCTTTCGGCCATGCACACAAGACGTTTCATACAATCAGAATCGACCAGAACTCTTGTCAACTCCTAGAACCGCCACTAACAAGCACATCTACCCATTGCTTTCTTTAGAGAGAGGTTGAGCTAGGCAGCTAAACTTCATGTTGTTCTAGCCAAACCACACTCGATCGGCACGTAACACGTGGGGAGAGATCTAGAGACTGCATTAAAATGAGAAAAATTCACGTACGGTCACTTAACTCTGCTCGCAGCTGCAGAAATGGCAACGAACTCAGGAAATAATTTTTTCGGGTGCTGAAACTTGTTCCGTATGTGCACGTACGGTCACTGCTACCATTTTCGTACGTATTTCCGAGCCACGTCAGCGTATGAGGGAGCAGGGAGGCAAAACAGTGCTAGTGGGAGGGTGTTTCTGCAAATTACATGTTTGGACAGAGAATATTTCAGACCAGAGGCGGACGCTTCGTTTCCAGAACATCCAAGAGAAAGGAAAAAGAGGAAAGAATGGCGGAGACGACGACGATCACCTAGGGTTTCGGTGGCGGCACGAACCGCTGCGACCGGCACGCCCGGCGGCGGCGCGAACTCGGAAGCATGGCACCGCGACAACGAGAGGATGAGGAGCCGTCCCCCGTTTATGGTTCGTTTCCGTGTCCTCCGCCATGAATGTCGTGCTGCTCCTCTGTACTGTACGTGTGTGTTCCTCCGCCATGATTTTGTTGCTGCTCCTCCGCCATGAATCCTTTGCTGCTCCTCTTTAGCTAGGTTTGTACATGTGTGTAGGTGGTTAGATGAGGTACGGTTTTGGTGTCTTTTATGGGGAAAAGACGACGAATTTGGGTGCTCTGTTCGTGTGCTGTTCGAAAATGGTTTTGGGTGCTCTGTTCGTGTATGTAGAAGAAAAGGGCGGGGTTTTGGGTGCTCTGTTCGTGTGCTGTTGTGGGGAAAAGACGACGAATTTGGATTAATTTGTATTGTAGGGTATAATGTTATGGTTCCTATGATGTTTTGGGAGTGCATTTGTGACTAGAAATAGTCTGAACTGAATTTTGCAAGTTAACTGAATTTTTGAACAGTAAAACTGTCACCTGTAACTTGAGAGCTGCAAATTCAGAAATTTTCCGGAACAGAAACTTTGCAAATTCAGTTGCTATTGATGTGTATAGTAGCTCAGTTATTTGTGGTGCTAGTGTTAACTGAATTTGCACATGTGTACTCAATTGTAGGAGATGAAGATCGGGATTTGTTTACTCTTGCTGTCAATTATGGAGGGTTTTTCCTTGGAGATGGCTCGGACAGGGCTTACATTGGTGGCTCGATGATGTGGTTCGATTACTGTGACAGAGGCTACTGGGGGTTGAGCAGTATTCAGAACATAATGTGGGATTTAGGCTTTGATTATGCAGGGAGAGCAAGGGCCTATTGGTGTCTTCCTGGCTTTGAAATGATGCACAATGGCTTGACAGAAATAAGATCTTCCAAGGACACTGATAACATGTCATGTGCAGTAACACTTGGGAACAAGGTCCTGTGCATGTATGTAGATATTGATAACATCATTGAGCAGAGCCTGGGAGGAGGTCAAGTTGTTGATGATGTTGTGATGCAACCAAGAGCAGAGCTGCCACATGTTATTAGTCCACTGAAGCCAGACTTAGAGCAGGCATGTAATGTTGCAGGCAGGGAGAGAATCAAGAGGAGGCTGTCAGTTGATGGTGGATTCGACTGTGAATCGAGTGAGGATGAAGACTATGAACCAGAGATTGTTGATAGTGATCATCACATATCAGAAGATGATGCTGACCTGTATGATGAGAACTTAGACCAGAAAGACGTAAAAGGGAAGAAAGAAGCTGACTGTGTGGAGGATTCTGAAGAAGATGACCTACATTTGCCTGATTCAGAAGATGATGAGGAAATCAGGCTGAAATTCAAGCATTTTGGACCAGAGGACATGTTGAATCCAACATTCAAAGTTGGTCAAGTATTTGCTTCAGTTGAGTTGCTTAGAAAGGCGATCAGTGAGTACACATGTCAAAGCAGGCGTGCTATAACCCTACCAGTCAATGACCAGCAGAGGCTAGAAGCTAGGTGTGTGGAAGATTGTCCCTGGTACATGTGGGCGTCATACGACAACAGAAGCAAGTGTTTCATGATAAAGAAGCTAAATGATGTGCATACTTGTGAAAGGAACTGGAAAATCAGGGCTTTCAGCTATAAATTCATTGCACAAAAATACATTGACACAGTTAGAGCAGATGAGAAGATCAGCTTGAAGAATTTAGGCAGACTAGTTCAGAAGGATTGGAATATAACAGTTTCTAAACCTAAGCTTGGTAGAGCAAGGAAATATGCACAGAGGCTTATATATGGCGATGAAGATGCTCAATACAGCAAGCTCTGGGATTTTGCAAGTGAGCTGAGGAGGGCAAATCCAGGAAGCACATTCTACATTGGGCTGACAGAGGAAGGCAGGTTTAAACGATGTTTCTTCAGCTTTGATGCAATGAAAAGGGGCTTCATGGCAGGTTGCAGGCCGGTTATTTGCTTGGATGGGTGTCACCTGAAGACCAATGCTGGTGGTATTTTGCTAGCTGCTGTTGGAGTTGATCCTAATGAGTGTATCTACCCATTTGCATTTGCTGTGGTTGCAATTGAAGACACAGAGAGCTGGAAATGGTTCATTTCCACACTCAAGCGGGATCTCGGGATTGAAGACACCTCGCTCTGGACATTAATTTCAGACAAACAAAAGGTAATACATTTGTCGATTCTCGAAACGCTATAGCGTGCTATTAGCGACTATTAATTACATTCTTTTGTGCTTGTGCAGGGCTTGATTGCAGCTGTGAAACATTATTTTCCTCACGCAGAGCACATATTTTGTGTGAGGCATCTGTGGCAGAATTTCAACCAACAATTTCGAGGAGAGGTACTTAAAAACCAGCTCTGGAAGATAGCAAGATGCACTCAAGTGGTAAGGTACAATGAAGCAATGGAGGAGATGAAGCTCATCAACATAGAGGCTTACAAGTGGCTTGAAGAGATTCCACCTAACCAGTGGGTAAAAGCTTTTCAAAATGATTGGCCTAAGTGTGATCTATTGCTAAACAACATTTCTGAGGTTTTCAACAAGTAAGATTTGGTCATCACCATTTTTGTTCTTGCTAAATCATTGCAGCAGCTGGTGTTTACATTGTTCAATGTGTAGGTACATCTTAGAGGCAAGAGAGCTGCCAATCATTTCCATGATCAAAAGGATCTTCAACCAACTAAGCACAAGACTGAGAACAAAAAGGGAGGAAATTGAGTTGTTCACAGGACCCATCTGTCCCAAAGTTCAGAAGCAACTTGACAAATACATAGAATTGTCCAACAACTGTTTTATATCCACCTCTGCAGGAGCTGGTGTCTATCTTGTTAATAGTTGTGGTAGGGATTACATAGTGGAGCTTTTGAACAATTCTTGTAGCTGCCAGAGATGGAATTTGACTGGTATACCTTGCCATCATGCAATTGCTTGCATGAGGCAAGAGAACATGAATCCAGTAGGTCGTGTGCATCCCTGCTACTCAGTGGACACTTATAGGAAGGTTTATGCTCACATTTTGTTGCCACTAAGAGATGAGTCAGAGTGGTCAAGGGTTGTGAACTGCCCTACCATTGGTCCTCCAAAATATGACAAGAAAGTAGGAAGAAAGAAGAAAAACAGGAGAAAGCAACCTGAAGAGAAACCTACCAATGCTGGGGTTAAGATGTCAAAGCATGGAACAATAATCCACTGCAGCCACTGTGGTAAAAGTGGGCACAACAGAGGTGGTTGTGGGGCTTTTAAAGCAGGCATGCCACCCAAAAAACAAGCAAGGAAGAGAGGAAAGTCACTTCTAGTTCACTCTGATGATGAAGCAGAGCCTGTAATTACTCAGGTAATATATTGCTCAATTTGACCATAAACCAGTGCCTAATGAAGTAGTTCTAGTTGACTAACTTGTATTTCTTGTAGGAGCAAGAATACCAACTTCACAACCAGGAGGAGAGAGCTACATATGCAAATATGGACGAAACCATGTTGAATGTGATGCAACAGAATGTAAGTACCTCAATCTTGACGAAATCTGCAATGTCTTGTTGAAATTTAACTATAATTCACTACTGAAACTCTCCTGCAGTTACCACCTCCTAGGGAAATAAGACACCCTGTGCCAGTTCCAGAGTCTGGTTTCATTGCTAATGCCAGAGAAGCTACTGCTTCTGGCCCATCAGTACAAAATGTTGCAATGCAGGCACAGGCAATGAAGCAAGAGAAGCTCAAAGAATTTCAAGCAAAAAAAGAAGCTGCAGAGCTAAAGAAGCTACAAGATGCAGAGAACAAAGCCCTTGAGAAGCAGGCTCTAGCTGCGGAGAAAGCTCTCAAAAGGAAAGAAGCTGCAGAACAGAGAAAGATTGAAGCACAACTGAAGAGAGAACTTGATGCAGAGCAAAGGAGGAAGGTCCAAGAGGAGAAGAAGGCAGCCCAAGCAGCAGCCAAGGCAGAACAAGCAGCAGCAAAGGCAGCAAAGAGAGTTGAGCTTGAGAAGAAGAGGGCAGAGCAAGCAGCAGCAAAAGCAGCTCAAGAGGAAGCAAGGGCAGCTGCAGCACAAGCAAATGCAAATTCTGGTGCTGGATCAAGTGCTGCCAAGTTTGTTTTATACCCAGGAAAGAAGGTTTCCATGTTTGACGAATTTAGGTAGATAGTGCTAGACCATGCGATGTATCATGTCAGTTGTTTCTGCTGCTGGACCATTTCATGGAGCATATGAGGTTTATTTTGCTGTTTCTGATGCACTAGTAGATACAGTTATAGCACAAGTTCATGGTGTTATAACTTTATCAACTAGCTAGTACTGAACATGATACTTGGTACTATATTTTGGATCATGTAAAGTGTTAATGCAGTAGTTGGTTCTGAACATGATACTAGTTGATGCAGTAGTTGGTAATGTTTATGTTGGATCGATCAAATTGATCTATGTTCAGAGATGGTGATGACGGATCTTCTTTTTTAAGGACGAATATTATGTTGATTTCCCAGGTGTGCCATGTCTTTGTTGGTTCCTGGAATTGCAATGCAATATGGCATTTTACTACTTCCTGGAATGTTCTCTGAATTTTTACTAGTCCATGAAAGTAATCTGGCATTTTACTAGTTCCTGGAATGTACTCTGCCATTTTACTAGTTCCTGCAATGTAATCAGACATTTTACTACTTCCTGCAATGTAAGCTGGCATACTAATTCCTGCAATATTTGTCACACAATCAATATATTTCTCACTGAACATAAACAAGCTATATATTTCTCACTGAAGGTAAACAAGCTCTATATTTCTCACACATTGTCACACTGAGAAAGATTACATTTCTCACACATTGTCGTGCATTTTTCTCACCATAATTCATAGTACCAGCTTACATTGCTTGCAACTTCAGAACAACACACACACATAACACACTACAGTCGTTCATGCATAGCCAGGAGACACAACACACACACAACAAGATCATGCATAGCCAGGAGACACAACACACACACAACGATGATCATCTGACGATGGCCCTCAAGTGCCTGAGGATGATGCTGAACGGCGTCGTCGCCGTGGGCCGCCGTGCTGGCCGGCCACCGCTAGTGGACACCACCACCTTCCCCGTGCTGTCCCTCTTGCACGACCTCCCGTTCACCTTCTGAATCGCGGCAGCAGGGGGAGTCACCGTCGTCGTGACCGTCGCCGTGGGAGACGCGGCCGCCCGTGCAAACGCCATCTGCAACGTGTTTGGCTTGGGTGCCGTCGCCGGCCTGCTCCTGTTAAAGACGTTGCTGGCGATGCTATTGGATGGCGACCAGCGTGGCCGACTCGCCGGAGAAGAGCGCGTCCAGACGCTCCCTTTCCCGGCCCACCGCGTCGAGCATGTCCAGCAGCTTGAACAGCCTCTGCGCCTCCCGCGAGGCCGCGACCACGCCGTCGGTGAAGCGGAAGAACGCGGCCACGATGCGCGCGGCGATCTTGGCGAAGCACTCGGGCCAGCACGTGCGCGCCCAGGCGGCGACGCAGGGCGTCCAGCTGCTGGTGACGGTGTTTCGCCGCGCCCCCGTGCGCCGGCGTCGTGGCTCGCCCTCCGCCTCGCCCGGCCGCCGCCCGCAGCGCCGCCGCGTCGCGAAATCCCGCTGCTCCGAGGGTTAGGGATTTGTGGAGATGTGTCTGTCGGGCGGTTGCAAAAGAATGGGGAATTTACCAGCGACACGTTTTTGCAGAAACCCCCCGCACTAGCACTGTTCTGCCTCCCTGCTCCCTCATACGCTGACGTGGCTCGGAAATACGTATGAAAACGGTAGCAGTGACCGTACGTGTACAGACGGAACAAGTTTCAGCACCCGAAAAATTTATTTCCTGAGTTCGTTGCCATTTCTGCACGCACGAGCAGAGTTCAGTGACCGTACGTGAATTTTTCTCCATTAAAATTGGCTAAATTAACTTTGTTCAAGTCAAAGGAGACACGTACGCGGGTGCAAGATTCCACATGCATGATGCATGATGCATGGCAAGTGTCGTGCCCACTAATTTACTGGAGATTTTGGCAAGTGACAAGGTGAGAGACATCTTCTTTTCCTTTGCATGGGTGATACGCACTAGTAGAAACATGCTCATCAGTCCCGGGTCGTAAGGCTCATCAGTCCCTGCTGTCAAACCGGGACTGAGCAACCGGGACTGATGAACCCGAAATGTTAAATATTTATACAAAGAGGGAGAGATAAAGACAATGCAGCTGGGTTGGTTATCGAAGTCCCGGTCGGTTACGACCCGGGACTGATGACCCCCCCACGTGGCCACGGCGTGGCGCGCGTGGCCCCGGATCGTAACACGACCCGGGACTAACATTTTTTTTCTTTTCTTTTATTATTCAGGTTTTAGGGTTTAGGAGGGAGGGGGTTAGGGTTTCGGATCTTTTCCATCGTCCGAGGATCACGTCGATATAACACATATAAGATACCACATTGAAGATCAGATTAATGCATATATATGTGTATACATATAACACATATAGTATATGATAATCACGTTTTTCGTATGCAAGTACTTAATTACATGGAGATCACTAGCTAGTACATATGGAGGCCTATTTATGTTTCAAGATAGTAGAACTCTCCGGTTTCAGGTACGACCTCCTTCAGGAGAAATCCCGCCAATTTCTCCGCAATTCCTAGTAGGCGATCCCTTGGTAGGAGCGCGTTCCGCTTTCTCCGCAACTATAAAAGAACGAGATCAAATCAATTACGAATAAAACTCAACACAATTGATAGTAACAAAATAAAATTGCGAATAATGTTTACGTACCTCTTTATTTTTTTCATTGTTGACTCCCTCATTGATCCTCATGCGAATGTACTCGCAAACGTGGTATGCACATGTATTAGTCCCGGGTGGTTGTTTGAGGCACCACTATACAAGAATAAAATTAATCAAATAATAATCAAGCATTATAATGGTATTGAAACTAGAATTAATGAGATGCGTGGACCTAGAGAGTACTACTTACCTGGTTCAACTCAAAATTCAGGTCCTCTTTCACACCTTGTTGTTCCTTCCTGAACCGTTTCCAAACCCTGCCCGGCAAAGAAAATAAATAGAGAGATTATTAAATACTTGATATCAAGAAATGAACGAATGTGGCCGATGTAGAGAGATTGAAATTATCTCTTTAGCATATAATACAAGGAGGTGAATTCTTTAACATCTTTCCTCAATGAGTCCATGACGTGAACAATTCCATCTTCAATTTTAATGACTAGCAGAATAAAGTGGCCACTGAGCAGGAAAAGCATACGCAATCATGCATAACTCATCAATCACACTTACATCAGGTAAACAAACTAGATTGTGTACAAAGACGGTAACACTCACCCGAAGTTGTAAGGAAAAAATATTTCTCTTCTAGTAGGTTGTTGCAGTAAACATGTTAGCAAAAGTGCCTCCATTTCCTTGGGGTTGTCTCGTACGGTGACTTCATGAACTTTATCCGGGTCAACGAACCCAAAATCCCAGATTCCTTTCTTCTTGCATTCTTGAATCTTCATTCTGCATAATAGCGTACAAAAGAATATCGTGAGGATAATTACAAGGCAATGAACGAGCTGAGCTAAAGACTTAAATTATAGAAATAAATCACTTACAGACAATAGCAGCTGAGGAGAGATTTGTCGAGGTCCAAAAGATTGTATAACTGAAAAAGTTCGGGAAAATCAATATGCACACCGTAATCTTGGAAGAAGTGTTTTTGCCTAACTCGCGCCAGGAGATACATTCTCCCTTCCCTTGAAGTCTGCATGTACCATTTATGCAACAAACGCATTTGTGTTGGAAGATTCTCGAACATCTCATGTGTGACCAGCGGCTCCCCGGGAACATATGTACGTCTCGGTACCACCTCAGCGATGGGGTAACCTATGTCGCCCATGATGACTTGAGGAGCAACACTAAAACAAGTAGTATTGTTGTCCTTCTCGGTATTCACCGTGAGCGGGGGGACCGATTGTACTTCCTGTTCTCCGAGTTGGGCAACTTGTTTCCCGCATTTCCTCTGCTCCTCATGTGAGCTATACGACTTGCTAATATGACGCTCATAGTCTGTTGGCGGCGGTGGTTTCGGGGCATAGATGTTCGCAATGCAACGCTCAATTTTCTCCGGAGGTATCCGGCTGTAAAGCTTGGCGGCTTTGGTTTCGGTGCAAGTTGTCTTTTGGTATCGGCAGCCACCCACGCGTCTAATTCCTCCGGAGTCCTATCGTAAGGTAACTTTTCAGGAGTCTTCTCTTTTGCCGGCATTCTCTGTCTCTTCTTAGGAGGCGAACCGACGGGCTTTTGCGACGTCAACTTAATGGGCTCCATCTCGGGGAGGGGTGGTATTTCCCGACGTTGAATGATACGAGGAGGAGTCGGTTGAGACGGCTGATACACCGGAGATCCGGGTGGACTACTGCTGGGGGTCCTATCGGGGCGGGGTGGACTTTGCTGAGGTTGATTGCTACAAGGAGGAGTTCGTGGAGGGGTGGAGTCCGCAACCACGACGATGTATTCCTTTTTCCGTAGAACGACACCACCCTCGACTTCTCCAAGTTTCGTCTCCCCTTCACGTCCAGCCTTGTCAAGGTCAAGAATCTGAAATCCCGGCAGAACTTTATCCACCCCAACACGAGCAAAGCCAGCTGGAATCTCACCGCCATGGAAGGTTGCTCCGGGGTGGTTAGGTAAAGCATAACCGACAACCACCTTGAAGGATATGTTCTTCATTGACTGATGTAGATCACACGGTGTCTTCTCCGTGATATCATCCACGGGGCAGTGAGTTTGCAGTTCACCGTCCATCAGTTCATCATGAGCAGCCAGGAAGGTTGAGGAAGCCGCGCTGCTTTTCCTATGTGATGGGTGGACGATATCGTCAAGCAATGCAGGATTTTCTTGCTGCCGCACAGATGCCTTCTGCTAGGTAAGTACTGCGTCCAGTTGCTCCTGCTGCCGAAGGACAATGCGTTGCAATTCCTCAGTATGTGATTCTATCCGTTGGATTCGGTCTGCTTCCTGCTTCTTTTTCCTTTCACGACTTCTATAACTGCCAAATGGCCTCCGGAAATGCTTGCTTCCACGTAAGAGCGCCATATCCTCATGTGCGTCCTTCTGCTTCACGATTCCCGAGGGCCCGTGTCAGTTCGTCGTTCTCTCTGTCGGGCTTGAAAGTTCCATCTTGAACTGCTTTCATTGCTTTAACAATATTCTTGTTGACAGTCTCAATTCTCTCTTTCTTTTCTTCCGTTCCAGTAGTGATAAGGTCGCCTGTCTCTAGGTCCAATTCTAACCCATGCGCGAACAACCAATTTTTGGACCTCACGGGATATTTCTGTGTTTCTGGAACAACCCCTTTAGTAAGCAACCCCTTTGGACCTCACGGTCTCTTTTATCCCATTTAGGTACGGCAGTCACGTAGCCACCTGGCCCCAGCTTATGGTGATATACCTTCTTCGCAGCATTTATCTTATTTTTTGCCGACTTTGCTTCAGCTTCAGTCAATTCCTTGTACGCCTTAAATGCTGGCCAATGATAATTGTGCTTCTCTAGTGTTCCGGTGAAAATTGGAGCTTCTTTTTTCTCCTTGTAAGTACTCCATAAAGTTTTCTTGAAGTTCCGGAATTGTTCGGCCATCTTCATAAGAGTCCAGTGCATGACTTTCTTCTTCTCAGCCTCTGACAGAAGTGGCGGTAGAGTGAAAGATGCGATGAGCTTATAATAAAGATCGTTTTTGGATCTGTCGTCGACATAACTAACTGATCCATCGTCTACCGCTGGCTTATTCCATTCCCGAATGCTGATCACGATATTGTCCCTAACAATAATGCCACATTGACTTATAAATTTTCTTCTGACATCCGTGGGAGCAAGCGATTTGCCATTTTCACCGATTTTGTCGATCACAAAATGTACGCCACTTTTCAACTTTTTACCCGGGCCTCGTGGCGTTCTAGTAGATTTGCTCGATCCTGAGGGCTAAAAGAAGAAATATTCGTTAAATAGTGCAACATGAATTAACTAATACATCACGTGATCAACAAAGGCTTAATATATATATACCGCGTCGGAATTTGATCTAGAGGAGGGCACTTCTCCATGTAGTGATCTGGAGGGCACTTCCTCACTTTGATCTAGATTAAGTCCTTCACCGTAGTCATTCAAGAACTGGGAGCCAAAATCCTTCCCGACCACTTCGTCGGCATCTTCATCGACATCTTCACCGGCACCTCTGCCGGTTCTTATAATATCCAGCACTTCTTCTTCACCGTCTCTGCCGGCGTCCATAGCTTAACTACAAACCACATGTAAAAAAAATTGCCTAAGTTAAAAAAATTGCCTAAGTTAAAAAAATTGCCTAAGTTTAAATTTTATTGCCTAAGTTTAAGTTTTATTGCCTAAGTTTAAATTTTATTGCCTAAGTTAAAAAAAATTGCCTAAGTTAAAATTTTATTGCCTAAGTTAAAAAAACCTAAATTTGCTAATACAAAATTGCTAAGCTAAATTGGGTAACAAAAAATTGCTAAGCTAAATTGGTAAAATTGCTAAAAACCTAAATTGCTAAAATTGCTAAATTGCTAAAAGCCCTAAATTGCTAAAAAAAATCCTAAAATTGCTAAAAGCCCTAAATTGCTAAAAAAAATCCTAAAATTGCTAACTTGCTCCGGCGGAGGCTGACCTAGGGGCGGCGGCGGGGAGCACCGGCCGGCGTGGAGGAGGCGTGGAGGACGGGGAGCACGGGGGTGGCGTCGGGGAGGAGGTTGGCCGGGGGTGGCGTCGGGAAAAGGGCGCCGGAGCTCGGGCGGGAGGCCGGGGGTGGCGCGCGCAGGGAGGAGGCTCGGGCGGCGTCGGGGGAGGCCGACCGGAGCTCGGGCAGCGTCGGGGGAGGCCACGGTGGCGTCGGGCGGCGTCGGGGGAATAGCGCCGGAGCTCGGGCGGGAGGCCGGGGGTGGCGCGCGCGGGGAGGAGGCTCAGGCGGCGTCGGGGAGGCCGGCCGGAGCTCGGGCGGCGTCGGGGGGGGGGGGGGTCGGAGAGGCCGGGGCGGCGCGGCAGGGCTTCGCCGACGTCGGGAGGAGCGGCGGCGTCGGGGAGAAGTGTTGGCGATTTGGGATTTTTTTTTTGGGCGGAACCACCCTAAGTGCCGCGAAACGGAGCATCAGTCCTGGGTCGTCTCACGACCCGGGACTAAAGACTCTTTAGTCCCGGGTCGTGGCTCGACCCGGGACTGATGCTCAATTTTTTTTGTAGTTTCTCTTTATTTTTTATTTTTTCTTCTATATAGCTATTTGGTTTACATGATTTTAATTGTAATTTTAATGAAAATTATATCTTTATTTGTAAAACTCATACCTATATTTGATCCATTTTTTGTAAAAGTCAAATATCTTTATTTCCTTTTTTGTAGTTTGTGTTTTTTTTCTTCTATAGCTATTTGGTTTACATGTTATTAATTGTCAATTTTAATAAAAAAAATATATTTATTTGTAAAACTCATACCTATATTTGATATAAATTGTTTTTGTAAAAATCAAATATCTATTTTATTTACATGTTTTTTGAATTGTTTCTTTTATATCTAATTGTCTAAAAAATTGTAATATTTTTTAAAAACATTCTAATTAACAGCATATACCATACAGAAACATCACTGTATCTAATTGTCTAAAAAATTGTAATATTTTAAAAAACATTCTAATTAACAACATATACCATACAGAAACATCACTGTATACATTGTAATGTTTTTTGAGTTTTCAGAACACAGATACATAAAGGATTGTATACATTAATTATTACACATCACCAACATCATCCCTATCTAGTGTTCACTTTTTCTTCGTGCTTGTCCCTTTCTTTGGATTGCACCGTAACCATATCATATATATCAACACTAGAAGGGCGGGTAGGCTTCGGCCGGTGATCTGCCTCACCTTTGAAATGTTTGCCTTTCTTTCTTAAGGGATGCTTGTTTGGAAGAAATCGACGATGCCCTAGGTACACATTCTTGTTACATATATGTATACTTTCAGTCTCACCTAAACAGTGCGTGCATGCATGGTATCCCTTGTTTGACTGTCCTGAAATGTTACTAAGAGCAGGCCAATCATTGATGGTTACAAACAACAACGCTCGTAGGTTAAATTCCTCTTGTTCGTGCTCATCCCACACACGTACACCTTCGTCACGCCACAACTGTAAAAGTTCATCAACCAATGGCCTCAGGTACACATCAATGTCGTTGCCGGGTTGCTTCGGGCCCTGGATGAGCACTGGCATCATAATGAACTTCCGCTTCATGCACAGCCAAGGAGGAAGGTTACAGATACATAGAGTCACAGGCCAGGTGCTATGACTGGAGCTCTGCTCCCCAAAAGGATTAAAGCCATCCGTACTTAGACCAAACCTTAAGTTTCTTGCGTCACGTGCAAAATCCTTGTTTTCTCTGTCAATTTTTCTCCACTGCGACCCATCAGCGGGGTGTCTCGACATCTCGTCATTTTTACGGTCTTCTTTGTGCCATCGCAACAACTTGGCATGCTCTTTGTTTTGAAACAAACGTTTCAACCGTGGTATTATAGGAGCATACCACATCACCTTGGCAGGAACCCTCTTCCTGGGTGCAGCTCGCCCTCAACATCAACAGGGTCATCTCGCCTGATCTTATACCGCAATGCACCACATACCGGGCATTCATTCAAATTCTCGTACTTCTCACCACGGTAGAGTATGCAGTCATTGATGCATGCATGTATCTTCTGCACCTCTAATCCAAGAGGGTAGACAATCTTCTTTGCTTCGTACGTACTGTGGGGCAATACGTTATCCCTTGGAAGCATCTTCTTCATTATGCCCAGCAACCCTTCAAATCCCTTGTCAGATAAACCATTTTCTGCCTTCCCATGCAGCAATTCCAGTGTGGTACCCAGTTTTTTCTGGCCATCTTCACAATTTGGGTACAACATTTTTTTGTGATCCTCTAACATACGCTCCAACTTCAACCTCTCGTTTTCACACGATCATGGTAGGCTTGTTCAAGATCATCCGAAGCAATGTTGCTTGGGCAGGCTTCAATCTCCACACTATTGTCAAGTGACACCACCCGGGCCTTCAAAGCAAGTGAGGGACCTTGTTTCATTCCCATGGCCCTAGCACGGTTATCCAGTGCATTCTTGGTTCCCACCTTGGAGGCTTGCATCTCTTGCATAACTTCATTTGAGGTCATATCATGGTAGTTATGCCATCCTTGTATGGCCTTCAAGTCAACGGGCTCGAATGGCATGAGAGCATTCACATACTTCCTTTTGACCCAAGCATCATCTGCATACTTTGACCCAACATTGTAAAAGGCTTGGGCAAGAGTCTTGAGAATCCTCTTCATGCTTTCATTATCGAGAAACTGAACCTCTAGAGAATCCCAAACTTCCTTGGCGGTGGTGAGGTGTTGAATCTTGTGAAGATCCTTTTCACCAACGGAAAGTTCAAACATGTGTAGAACGGCGGCATTGAGTTGAGCATCAGCCACCTCTCTTGATATGAGATTTCATTAAGTGTTGCCAAGTAGTAAAAGCCAAAGGATTAAGCCTAGGAGGAGGACCCAAAGGGTTTATGCGAGTATGATTGATAGGTGGGTCGAGAGTGAGTATGTGAACGAACTACAAAAAAGTATGCTGCAAAATGGCACCCATCTAATTCTCACAAAGAGTAGTCCACATTTGATGGATAATCACCAAGTATTAGGAATTTTCTTGATTTCAATCTAATTTCTCCTAGTTAAATGATTTTATGTTGATTTTCCGAAAGTAATCCAATTTTGAACTACAAGTGTTTGATAGTTTGGTCTGAAATTTTTTAAACAATCATTTTAAGGTACACAACTAGTGGTTATATCACAGAAAAATCGATAGTTTTAGATAATTTAACCTGTTTTGATGAATAGTCATGGTGGTCATTTTGACCGTTTTTCGAAAAAAAACAAATAAAGTGAACAAGGTCTATCATGTATAAACATATTAAGTTTCAAGCCAAATGATCAAGTTATAACCATTCCCACGGCATAGTTTGTGATAAAGTTCTCATATTTGATAGATAGGTGTATCTTGGTATAGGAAACAATTGTTTTGAAGGGATTTTTCAAATTATTTTTATAGATATCATTTTTCCTTTTTTAAGTGGCAAAAATGACTTTTTGTGAACCAACTACAAAAAATATGCTGTAAAATGGCATAGGAAACAATGGTTCCGAAGGGATTTCTCATATTCTCACAATGAGTAGTTCACATTTGATGGATAATCCACAAGTGTTAGGAATTTTCTTGATTTCTATCTAATTTCGCCTAGTTAAATGAATTAAAATAATTTCGCCTAGTTAAATGCGTTTTCGTGATCCAAAAGTTGATATAGTTGTCATATTTAGATTCCTCTCATTTTTCTAATTGATTTAGATATTTCATTTGTTAAATTTTGACTTACGGATTAAAGATGAATTATTGCATATTAAATAAAAGCTCCCTCAGCAGTCCCGGGTGGGTATACGACCCGGGACGAAAGATCCTCGTGCGGCCCCACCTCTGCGGCTGCCTGCCGCGGCCTGCCGAGGGATCTTTAGTCCCGGGTCGTATCACGACCCGGGACTAATGCTCCGTTCGACGCGGGACTGATGCATGTAAAATGCATACATGAACTTTGCACTATATCACACATATTCCAATCATATTTGCATCATATAAGGGTTATATTACTGTTATTTAATGATTTTAGGAAATAAATCAATTGTTTCCTATTTTTATGGAATTAACCCTGCGCAGGCAAAAAACCCTATTTCTTTCCTTTTATGTTTCAGGGACCCAAACGTCGTCCAAAAATTATGGAAAAATACAGGCGTCAGTATTTTGGAAGGAGGAAGACCTCGGAGCGAAGGAAGCAAGCAAACGGAGGCCGCAAGGCAAAAAGGGGGTGGCCCACGCGGCCAGGTACTGTGGCCGCGTGGGGCCCACTCATTTGGCCCTCGTGGCTCCGCTGCCGTCGATCTTTCGTCCACCGACTCCGTCTTGACCTAAAAACGCCTATAAAAAAGGTCCCCTGGCGTTTCGCGAAGGGAGCGCCGCACAAACACAGAAACACCGAAACGGAGATCAGGAGCTGCAGATTGGAGGGGGAAAACTCCGGCGGGGCGCTGCCGGTGTGGTCTCCATCCTCTCCATCGACTTCTCCACCGTCTCCATGATGAAGAGGGAGTAGTCCACCTCTGGACTATGGGTTTGTGGAAGTAACTTATGTATCTCTCCTCTCTTGAGCTTCACTAATTAGTACCGTATGAGCTGCTGAACATGATTACGGTCATATTTGTAATACCTATGTGGTGGATCTTTCTATGAGTTAATATATGTTTGAGATTGCAATGTTTGTTTCAGTTATGAGTATAGATGCATATTATGTACCCCGTTCTTGTCTACTTGTTATGATCAAGCATGTTTATGAGAGCGTGTGTGGGGGAACGTGTGCATTAGTTGGAGTAACGGGGAGTGGTGAGTGCGGTAAGCTGACAACTTAATATCGCGATCCACTTGGGTGTTTACCTTACTTTGTTACCTCACTAGGGATAAACTAAAATACCATGCTGCAAGGGTTGAGGGTGACCAAGCTTCTTCCTGTGACTAGATCCAGCATGTTCTTATTTTCACTTCATGTCATGAAACTTATTGCTATACTCTGAGTCATCTTAATTACTGAGGTGTTATGATTTGGTTCGCATCTTGGTGGAGTATAAGAGAGACTAATAATCAAAAGGTCTCTATGTTAGGACGTGATGCCCATATATCTAAGTAACTTGTTATCAAACTTTGTGTTGCAATCTCATATGTTAATTCTGTGTGTGTTCCATTGTCTGCCACTTTATAAAGAGAGAGTGCATTTGTGAAACCATGAACCCCGGTCCATTTTTAATCATAAGAAACACCTTTCCAACACCATATACCACTTTTCTATTTTCAGCCATCATTAAATCCGAAAATACAAAAATACTTTTCATCTTGCATACATCATTAAAAAACCCAAAAATATCATTTACCATTGCATCCACCACCATTGCATATTTATTTCCTGTTTGCATTGCATAACTATCTTGATATCATTCTTACACCTTGTGCTTGACAACCACAGGTGAGGTTGAGGACCAAAACATTTAACTTTGTTTTGTAGGTAACCAAAAGAAGGATAAGAAGATATATCTTCACTACTGATTCCCGAGAGTTCGATATTAAACCCTCGAGTCACCCTCGTGGGGAAAACAAGTCTTCCACTACTACACACTCTGCACTTGGAGTCTCAACCTAACCCATTTACTTTTGACGCAGGTAACTACGCACCGGAGATCAACAAAGTGTTTTCTGGCGTCGTAGATCAACCTCTTCAAGGGCCATCAAGACTGTTTTCTGGCGCCGTTGCCGGGGAATCATAGCTGAGAGATTTATCCAAGGGTGTGCATCATCGCATTCATCTCACAACGAAGTCAACTTCACCAACTTGTGCTAACACCTAAGCTTGGGGAGGTTGCACCTACGTGAGCACCATCTTATCCATCTTTACTTACAAAGCAATTTATTTGTTTTGTTAGTGTCATTGCATATCATATTCCGCTTGCATATTTATTTTCAGTTTTGCATAAAAAATAAAAAATACAAAAAAAACCTTGCTAAAATGAATCCTAGTGCTGAAATGAACAACTTTGGTCAATACTATGGAGAGTCGTTAATGGATGCTTGGTATAGAATTAAGGACACTAGTAAAAATGGTGTCATTAAATATACTCCTGCCACTGTGATAAGAAACTTCTATAAAGGTATAGATGGTTGGTCAAAATGTTTTCTAGACTCGTTGACTTGTGGAAAATTTGCTTCTGGAAATCCCTCACATGCTAATAACTTGATGGAAAATTTATTTGGGAATTCTATAGAATCCAAAGATGAAACTGAGATCAAACAACTAAAAGCTTCTATGGATAGGTCAACATTATGTCTACAAACTTATATGGAGGATTATCCTACTAAAAATGAGATGCATTCATTTATCCTTCATACCAAATCTAGGATGAAAAAGACAAATAACACTCTTTCTGGAATCTCTTTAAAAATGGAAACGATATTGAACTATGCTAAGTCTAAAAAGAAGTTGACTAGGGAATTAAATGAAAGAATATCTTCTATGTTGGAACCTTTGGACAGGGATATTAAGAATCATGTTGAAGAGGAGAATGACCTCCAAATAGCCTTGAATCCTGCTTTAAGAAAAAGGAATGAGAATCTTGCTTGGGTAGAAGTTGAGGAAGTTAAAATGCTTAGTGAAGTCAAGGATCCTTTGCTTGACTTAGAAAATTGTAGCTTGCATGAATTAATATCTATCTTACAAAAATTTGCAAGTGATCCTTCCATCAACACTAATCAAGCTGGCTTTGGTTCTTATATTGCTAATCATGTCTTGAAAGAAAAGATTGCTAGGTACAACCAAGAGGCTATGATACCACCTAAGCTTGGGGATATGTGGATTCCTAAGGTACTAGTAACTATTGGAAAAGAGACACACCATGCTATACTTGATCTAGGATCTAGTGTCTCTGTTTTATCTAAAGAACTATATGAAGTGCTTGAATTGAAAAATCTTGAAAAATGCTCCATTGAACTTGCACTTGCTGATGACTCTATTAAACATGCTTTAGGAAAAGTAAGTGATGTTATGGTGGAGTTACATATGACTTTTGTGCCTGTGGATTTTCTAATCATGGATATGGGGAATAAAACCTCTAGTCCTATTATTCTTGGAAGACCTTTTCTTCGTACCACAGGTGCCATCATTGATTCAAAGGAAGGGAATGTGAAGTTTCAGTTCCCACACAAGAAGTGCATGGAACACTTCCCAAGGAAGAGGGAACCACCAAAGTTCAAGCTCCCTCATGAGCTTCGTCCACAATAAACAACAAGTAAGAAGCCTAGCTATATGGCTATAAAGAAAGCGCTTTGCGGGAGGCAACCCGGTTATTTTTTGTGTGATTTTCTTTGTGTCCTCTTGCTGTAACAAGAGACTTTGTGTCTAGTTTAGGTTCTGGAATTTTCAATAAAGTGCCAAGTTTTACCCTTTTTGGTTTGAAAAAGTTGCTTATAGCGTTCGGAGATTTTATTCCTGCACGAATCAGTGCACGGTATGATTTTTAATTCTTATTCTGTAACTCCGAATGAGCTCATATTTGAACTGTAGTTGCAACTTTTCATCCTCTGTATGCATGAATTTTTCGGAATTTTTCGAGAAAGTTTGGTAGGGTAGAAAAATACGTTTTACTGCTGCTGTTTTTCTGGACAGATTCTGTCCCATTTTGTTTGATGCATGCTTTGAGCTTTTAAGTTGAATCTTTTTGATCCAATTGAGTTTATGAGTAGGCATACAACATTATACACTTTCTGGACATCTCATATGAATTTTTGTTCAAGGATTATATGCAGCAAGAAACATATTTGTTTATCACTATTAATGCACCCCACAGAAAAGAAATGGGAGAAACGGTGTTTTGAAGTTTTTTCACAGGGATTGGAGGAGATGCACCAAGAGTTATCCAAGGATGGTGAAGACCATAAGCTTGGGGATGTGAAGACAACCCCGCTGGACCTACACACTCTCGGTTTGCACGTCCAACTTCTGTTTTTCGATCGAAACACTTTATCGCATAAACTTGGAGCGTCTTTTGTTTTGTTTTGGTTTGATTTGTTGAGAGACCACCACACTATCATTTATATATGGGAGAGCTACTGGAAATATGGGTTGAAATATGTTGGATGCTTTTATAAGATTGGGAAAAGGGATGTTTGAGTTGATTTTTAATGATACATATAGTTGCATGATTCATGAGCTTGTTTATGAGTAATAGTTTGCAAATCCTTTTTGAAGAGCTATAACTTATTCATGTTTTGGTGCTGATTGTTATTTTACTTGGTTTAACATGGATTAGTTAGTTCTATGGACACTCATGCATGCATCTAGATGGTCAACTTTCTCCCTTTTGCTAGCCCAAACATTCCAACAAGTCAAAACTTGTTTCCAACACCTTCAACCAAAGTTATTCCAGTGAGTCCACCATATCTACCTACTAGCTATATGCTATTCCGAGTATGTTCATCATGATATTTGTGTTATCTATACCTCTGAATGAAAATGATTATGTTATTGATTGCCATGGGAAAAGTTGGTTATATAGCTCTCATGAACTTGATGCACATTTTTACTATCATTGCTATAAATAAAACATGACCCATTGTGATTAAGATTATGATGCTAGTGGCTTGATAAATGTCCGAGGTTGGGAGTTAGCCCATATGTGCTGTCACATGCAAAGCTTTCAACATGCTCCATTTAGTTGATATCATGTGCTTTTGTCTATGGATGCCTATCATGGTGAAATAAGGGGGAAAAGATTTAGTTTGAATGAGTTTGTATAAATGGTTAGAGAGACGCCTGGGCCGCTAATCTAAGCCATGCATTATTCATGGTGGAAATTTACTTACATGCTATGGTGAATTATCTATGACACACCTTACAATAAAAAGCTATTCCAATGGTAAATAAAAAGGGTGTTGAGGTTTTTCATCTTGTTTGTTTGTCTTGTCATTTTGATATGGGCTTGTTCCATATCCTGGGACAAGAGGTACCCCAGTTGACGCTCTTGATGATACTATTATTACTTACAATGATAGATAACTTGAACTTGCTTTTCCCAAGTTGAGTAACTCATGGTGTAGGTACTTGTATTCAAGGGGCATGAGACATCCAACCTTTACTTTGTCAAGCACACTACTCATATTTGCTCTCACATTAAACTATAATCATTCAAGATGCTATGATAGGGGAATGAGAGCTTGACACCAAGTATTACCACATTGCAATCATTAACTTAAGTAGGAGAGTTTGGAGGTTAGATGAAACTTATGCATGCTTTACCTCTACTCACTTATTCATCTTTCCAAAGTGTCCACCAAACATATTCAGATTTTCATCATCACTCTATGGACCACATGTATGCAAAAGTAAGAATGTCCATATTACTATCTGTTATGTTACACTTTGTGAACTATCATTGAACATCCTTGCATTGAATACTTGATATCACTTCATAAACTGTTTTGCATATTGCTACTCCTTTGAAGAATGAATCATTTGACTCTATGTAGCAGTAGCAATCATCTTTGATATCCATTGTTAGTGCTATATTGCAAAGCCCATGTTAGTTTTATCACCTTCATACTCGAGGACGAGTATTGGTTAAGCTTGGGGATGTTGATGCATGTAAAATGCATACATGAACTTTGCACTATATCACACATATTCCAATCATATTTGCATCATATAAGGGTTATATTACTGTTATTTAATGATTTTAGGAAATAAATCAATTGTTTCCTATTTTTATGGAATTAACCCTGCGCAGGCAGAAAACCCTATTTCTTTCCTTTTATGTTTCAGGGACCCAAACGTCGTCCAAAAATTATGGAAAAATACAGGCGTCAGTATTTTGGAAGGAGGAAGACCTCGGAGCGAAGGAAGCAAGCAAACGGAGGCCGAGGCAAAAGGGGGTGGCCCACGCGGCCAGGTACTGTGGCCGCGTGGGGCCCACTCATTTGGCCTCGTGGCTCCGCTGCCGTCGATCTTTCGTCCACCGACTCCGTCTTGACCTAAAAACGCCTATAAAAAAGGTCCCCTGGCGTTTCGCGAAGGAGCGCCGCACAAACACAGAAACACCGAAACGGAGATCAGGAGCTGCAGATTGGAGGGGGAAAACTCCGGCGGGGCGCTGCCGGTGTGGTCTCCATCCTCTCCATCGACTTCTCCACCGTCTCCATGATGAAGAGGGAGTAGTCCACCTCTGGACTATGGGTTTGTGGAAGTAACTTATGTATCTCTCCTCTCTTGAGCTTCACTAATTAGTACCGTATGAGCTGCTGAACATGATTACGGTCATATTTGTAATACCTATGTGGTGGATCTTTCTATGAGTTAATATATGTTTGAGATTGCAATGTTTGTTTCAGTTATGAGTATAGATGCATATTATGTACCCCGTTCTTGTCTACTTGTTATGATCAAGCATGTTTATGAGAGCGTGTGTGGGGGAACGTGTGCATTAGTTGGAGTAACGGGGAGTGGTGAGTGCGGTAAGCTGACAACTTAATATCGCGATCCACTTGGGTGTTTACCTTACTTTGTTACCTCACTAGGGATAAACTAAAATACCATGCTGCAAGGGTTGAGGGTGACCAAGCTTCTTCCTGTGACTAGATCCAGCATGTTCTTATTTTCACTTCATGTCATGAAACTTATTGCTATACTCTGAGTCATCTTAATTACTGAGGTGTTATGATTTGGTTCGCATCTTGGTGGAGTATAAGAGAGACTAATAACCAAAAGGTCTCTATGTTAGGACGTGATGCCCATATATCTAAGTAACTTGTTATCAAACTTTGTGTTGCAATCTCATATGTTAATTCTGTGTGTGTTCCATTGTCTGCCACTTTATAAAGAGAGAGTGCATTTGTGAAACCATGAACCCCGGTCCATTTTTAATCATAAGAAACACCTTTCCAACACCATATACCACTTTTCTATTTTCAGCCATCATTAAATCCGAAAATACAAAAATACTTTTCATCTTGCATACATCATTAAAAAACCCAAAAATATCATTTACCATTGCATCCACCACCATTGCATATTTATTTCCTGTTTGCATTGCATAACTATCTTGATATCATTCTTACACCTTGTGCTTGACAACCACAGGTGAGGTTGAGGACCAAAACATTTAACTTTGTTTTGTAGGTAACCAAAAGAAGGATAAGAAGATATATCTTCACTACTGATTCCCCGAGAGTTCGATATTAAACCCTCGAGTCACCCCTCGTGGGGAAAACAAGTCTTCCACTACTACACACTCTGCACTTGGAGTCTCAACCTAACCCATTTACTTTTGACGCAGGTAACTACGCACCGGAGATCAACAAAGTGTTTTCTGGCATCGTAGATCAACCTCTTCAAGGGCCATCAGGGACTAGGCGCGTGCGGCGTCGGCTCCGACCGACCCGGGACTAGTGAGCACATTAGTCTCGGGTCGATTTTTGCTGGGACTATTGAGTGGGATAAAAGACCATGTTTCTACTAGTGACGGTGGATGCGCTAATTACTCGCACTGTTAGCCACATGCGGGCCTGGCCTCACTGGTCGCTGCCAAAATCAACTTCCTTTGCCTCTGCAAAAAAGAACATTCGGTAAAGAGAAAAACACTTGGTAAAGCATAGTGCACTTGGTAAACCCATGCATACTCGGCAAAAACATCTTTGCAGTGTTTTTTTGGAGACACTCAGTAAATACATCTTTGCCGAGTGTTCTGGACACTTGGGAAAGACCGACACCGATTACGATTTTTTTACCAGATGACGGAAGACGACGGAAGCAATGTTGTAACACCCCGGCCCACCCCAGGACCAGGCATGTTCTGCACAATTTGTCTTCACTAAGCACGCTTAACCTAGGAGTTCTTTTCACATAAGCTTCCGGAAAAGAAGTTGCAACTTGTTGATATGAGTATCCTATCAATCTTATTAAGCCCTGAGCCAGGATCTCACACCCTTCCCCCCTTAGAAGACCGACGCCCTCGTCGGTCAGCCTCCAGTCCAGGAACTTCCCCTCTTTGCACCCGTCTATGCGTCCAATGCCGGCACATGTCCCACATGTCCACACCCCTGACCTGCACATGCCCGAGTTACCGCGAGGGTCGGCCCTGATACCAAATGTAACACCCCAGCCCACCCACGGATCTAGCCTGTCACCCCTGTCAGCTCTCTAGGATCTCTAGACTGGCCCCACAGATCAACACTAGTCTTTCGGTCACCCATCCTCAAATCGCTCCGGGCCAAGCACGCTTAACCTTGGAGTTCTTTTCAGATGAGCTTCCGAAAAAAAGTTGCAACTTGTTGAGATGAGTATCCTATCAATCCTATTAAGCCCTGAGCCAGGATCTCAAAATGTACTATTTAAATTCACTAGGATAGTGACACTGAACTGTGAATGCTTTGCTTACACTATTGTTCCTCTCTCAAACTCTTCTTTGATCTTCTCAGGAAGATGGGGGTCTAGCTCCTTTTGCTTGCATGACCACATCATGATCAAGCGTGCGCTCAGTGTGTCCAGTTCTAGAGTGAAGGACGAGAATTAATAGACGTCGCCTCCTAGAAAGAAGAGGGAATTGACATATTGTATGTCATCACAGAAAATGAAGCAAAAATACTGAAATATTTTCCATCAAGTAGACGACCTAGGTCAAAGAGAGGTGCCGAGAGGACCAAGAGGGAACCTTGCACTAGCACATAACCAACTATTACAGCCGGTCCGCATCCATGGGCCTCCGCAGTTTTCCTATCCGCCTCGGAGCAATAATTGACGATAATTTAGCCGATCGGAGCCGGTTTTCCTGACCGACTCAGAAACTAGTCCCTCAGTTGGGTTTTAAAATGACCCGACTCGAAAAATAGGACCATTCGAGGCGGTCGCTTTTCAGAGCCGCCTCAATGGACAGAGGCGGCCAGGGTTTACAACCATATCTCGAGCGTCGGGCCGTCCGGATTTTTTCGGACGCCCAGGTAGTGTAGAGTTGATCATGCATAATAGAAGATTTCCCGCACTACAGTCGGCTCCGGACCGTATGGGGTTTTCCGAACAAGCGTTCGCGTCGTCTGTGTCAGCCCGGACCGTCCGTTGTTTCACGGGCGATTGGTTTATCGTTCCTATCTGCGTCTGCGTTGTTTCAACCGGTTTCAAGACTGTCTCTCATTGTGGTGGCGCTCGGGCTGTCCGGGGATAACACTGCCATCAGTTTCTGCCAAGCGTAGGCCATATAGTTTCACATGGACGGTAACTCAAAATTTAGTACAATTATAGTGCATACACCGAAATGTAAATGATCCAAATGGGACGACAAATCCACAACTAAGACAACACATAGACTAGGAGAAGTTTGAAAATCATGCGTCTCTAACCACAAACACCTTTCACTATCGTATGGCCGACGAGCCATCACCTTTTGAACCATGAATTCTGACATGTCCATAAGGAGCTTTCGTAGATAGGTGGCCGACAGTTCCTTCTCCTCGAGTTCCGGATGTTGTAGATAATGTTCATAGCTCTAATGATTATGAATAATCATGTGCAAGTATACAAAAATAAGAATATGTTAGTATAAGGAAAACAAAAGATGTTTTAATACCTCACCTCATTTTACTCCCAGCGACAACCAAACCCTAGATATAGGTCTAAAGAGTACATCTAGGTCTTCTCCCTCAAACCCTAGAAGGGCACAACGATGGTGGGTGAAAAATATTCTGGTCGTGGTACCCTCCCCAAGGTAGAGGAAGGCCTTATATAGGTGTCCCCAAAATATAGCCATTGCAGGAGAACTTACCGATGTTCCCCAGTCTGGAGAGACCAGAGTCAAATCTATGTTCCAAAGGGGATGGAAACTCCGGTTGGGCCAAAGACTTCCAAAGTTTTCGCCCAAGTTTCCGGTTAGCTTCCGGACAGGGCTTGTGTACGAAACACCACTCGACGCAACGCCGAGTCCGGAAGACTTTGGATGCCTTGAGACCAGAATCTTCGGTGTATAGACACCGGAGTCTCCGACGAGGCACTCTGGAGTCTCCGGGCTATTTTCCAACGGCCTCTAGAATATTTGGGGTAACACATCACCATTAATCATAGGAATGGTACAGGTGCAAGCATATTTTGCGTATGTGATTAATTTCTCCATATCTTCCATCGAGTAACCACTCTTGATAGAACGGTTGCCATATGACTTAAAATAAACTATTAAAAACTATGAGCTCTTTTATCCTTTTTTAGAGGTCGGTCACCGTCTTGTGCAATTCATCAAATGAAGCTAAAACACATAGCACACGGTAACATCTCACTTATGTTGTTAATAAACACTGAAACCATACTTAGGCATGAAATGCCCTTTGAGCAGTTATCTACAGAAGCTACCTAGCAAGAAGGATAATGTAATATGAAATAATTTCATAACACATAAGCCTGCACACGGTGCTTGACAAGACGACATACCACCTCGTAAACCCCGAGAGGCTTGCGATGATGAAGAAGGAGTCGGTTCTTGTGAGCGCAAGCCGAGGACCCGTGATCAACGAGGTGGCGCTGGTGGAGCACCTGAAGGAAAGCCGATGTTCCGTGTGGGGCTGGACGTGTGTGGCGCCCCGACCCGACTGCTATACATTGATGCTGTGTGTCACCGGTTAAGCGATACAACCGGAGGTTACGGGTTTACCAATCCCCGGCCAAAACCTTTGGCAGGCGTTGCTGGGTACACCTCACTCCAGACAACGCAACACCCCGATTGATGCCTTAACACAGGCACAACTATCAAAGCATAATAGTAAGATCAGACTTGTGGAACAACTGGCACATCACAGACTCTACGACACAAATCATATAGTTCAACTCTTATAATAGAGAAAGATAGCAAATGACAACCAGAGGTCACAGACCCAACATTACATCAAGCGGAAGCAAAGTGGGTTGTTCTAAACAACAAGAACCAAAATATGGCCTAAGAGGCCTACAGATAAACATCACAACGCCAGCTGTTCCAGGATGTCCCAAGCTGCCACCTGGGAACCCCAGACTACTCGTCGACGTCCACAAAGAACCCACCTTCGAAGTCGGTGTAGTCCTCCTCTGAAACAAAAGCAAAGACATTGAGTTCGACGAACTCGCAAGATTAAGAGCTAATATATGCTCCATGATTGGCTTACAAAGGTTTTATGGCTGTTTTGCATAAAGCTGATTTTATTTACGAAAAACATAACTCCATGGCATCGACTATTAGAACATTTTCAAAGAGGGGTAAGAAGTAACTCTTTTCTTTGAGATCACCTTTCTCAAACATCACCAACATCACCAGTGTACCTGTTCATCAAAGGCACCTCCCCGAATCACCCTCGAGGAAGTCAACCTTACATTCGTGAAATTGGTACCTCTAGTACCCAAGTTTTAATCATTCCGTTTAAGTTATTCTATGATCATCGTCCATTCCCAAGTCGTCCGTAACCGTGGACACGGCTTTTCGAAAAGATTTAACCCTGCAGGGGTGTACAAAGTGGAAGTCCCCGGAGTCCCGAGGGGCTCCAGCTCCTTCACCACGCGTACCGTCCGGCCCATTACCTGCGCATTAGCTCTCTTCCTTGGAAAGCCAGCTGGGTGGGAGCGGTGTCGACTTCTCCCTCGTTAAGGACTCTCCAGGATCATCAGTGAGGACGGAGCAGCAGCTCCAACTAACTGCCCCGTGGCCACTCATTTTCCTAACGCCATCAGCCTCATCACAGTTCACCACCATCACGCACGCGCAAATGGAAAACCAAACTAGAGGACCCTGGCTAGCCCGCTCGAGTTATTTAGTCTATGAGGGTTCCTGCAATTGCATAGGCCTCACGCATGGTTGCACGCTCAGTCTTGGTTCAGGATGTGCAGAACTCGCACCTAGGCGGCAAGAACGAGACAACCCACCACATCCCATGTGGCCTCTCATCCCCACCTTCTTAGCATTTTATTATCCTCCTCCACAATTCTCCACCATCAACATCACTGTCACAAGTTAACACCTGTTTCCAGCATTCACCATCCCTAGTACAACTAGGCATTTCACTAAGCATGGCTAAGCACTTGCAAAGCATAGTAAGTATTCCATGGCCAACAATACAAACCTATGGTAATAGGAAGGTAAAACAGGTATTGGCAACAGGATTCTAATGCAACTAGTAGGATACTCTAATCCAGGGAAAAGACATTTAGCACCGCATGCAATATTATAGTGGAGAAATTAATTTCGGAAAATAGGATAAGATATGCTCAGAGGGGGATTACGCTTGCCTTGTTCAGAGTGCTGGTAGTACTGCTCGGCGGGGTATTGAGGTGGAACCCCGTCTGCTTGATCTAACGAAGCACACACGGAAAAAAAAATCAATCACCACACATGTGTACCATGCAATGTACAATCACATGATGGCATGACAAGTTTATGCAAAGATAGCATCATTTAGTTTATCTAGCAACATTAAATGGAGAGCCAAATAATTAGTGCAATTATTTGGGAGCAACCCCATATTTGACTTAATGACCACCTTGTTCATACATTTAATACATTACTAAGAAGTGACTCAAATATGCATGAACATGGCATGAAAGGATAGGGTTTGTTCCTCTGATCATTTTGGTACCTCATTTGTAATTTTCTGAGTACCGATGAATAATTAGTGAATTAAATAATTATTCGAATTTAAATCTTTTAATCAATTTAAGAATAACCTCAAATAAATATTTGTGATCATGATGTGAGATTAGCATGGTTTGATAACATTTGATCTGCTGATCATTTTGATACCTTATTTGTACATTTTGGATCAAAATCCAATTAGTTATCAATTGTTTTCTTTTAAGAAAAAGAAAAAAAAAGAAAACTGTTTTTACTGTTTGGGCCGGCCTGTGGCCCGGTTGGGCCGGTTAGAGGACCGGGAAGGTGGCAGAGGCATCCGGCTCGTGGCCCGGTTAAGGCCGGGCCCAAGGCCGGCTAAGGGCCCGAGGCGGCCGGTCGTTAGCCCGGCTTGGCCGGCTCCGCGGCCGGGCAACGCGTGAGAAAAACAAGGAAAAAAAAAAGGGGGCGCCTCTGCGTCCGCTGGGATCGATCCCGCGACGCGGCACTGGTGGCTCGTGGCTGCTGCCACTGGGATGGATCGATGATGGTGCTAGGTAAAGAATCTCTTTCCTTTTGTGTTGTTCACGCGGGAAGAAAAACTGTGGAAACTGGAGCTGTCGTTCGTCGTGCTCGAGCGCAGCCATGGCTGCATGCTCGGGACGGAGAAGATGCAGCGAGAGAGGGGAGAGGGGAAGGCGTGCTACAGCTCGAGATGCTCACCACGGACACGTACGGGGCAGCGGGGACGGCGGGGGCGCACGAAGATGGCCGGAATCGGGCGGCGGCGCTCCGGACGGCCGCGGGGAAGGAGAGCACAATGCGGTTGATTGCGGGACTCCGGCGTCGATTCCTTTGGTGGGGACGAGCAGCACGGCGAGGCGGAGGTGCGGGTACCCTTGGCTTGGCTCGGGAAGCTCCCGAACGCCGGCGATGTGGCGGCGACGACCGCGGCTAGGTTTTCGCCATGGAGAGCTCGTGAGAGTGAGGGGAACGGGGTGAGTTCGAGGGGAGAGAGCACAGAGCGGTCACGGGGTGCTCTCCCTCGCCTCAAGTGCACAGCACGAGCCAGGAGGGCGGCAGGTGACGCGAAGGTGCGGCCCGAGCTGTGCAGCTCGGTCGCTACAGGAGGAAGAAAGGAGGTTTTGCAATTTGCCCCCTGGGACTTTTAAGAGTATCACAGACAGGTCCCTCCCTGTACTGGATATAGAATACAGAGGTCTATTTGAATTATTTGGGGCATCTAGACACCTCCAAAAATTATGCAGATTTTTGTGTAACCTCCCTGTACCTTGGGCAACAACTCATAAAAATTTCAGAGCCTTTGGAGATCATTTGCTTGGGGAAATAAAATAAGAAGTTGCTTATAGGCATTTTTGAGAAATTCCAAAATATTTTTATTTGGAGTATTTGAGCACTTCCAAAAATAATGAGAATCTTCATGGAGGCTCTCACAATAATATTGAAGCTCCCCATAATTTTAGTTGGAATGTTTGGGAAGTATAACTTGGGTTCAAAAATAGGATTTGATTTGAACCAACTTTGGGATTCTCGAATTCCTTTCTTATTTGTCAAAATGTGGGATTTGAGAATTGGTTATAACGAGGTAACCTTGGAACTTCCTAATCAATTTGGAAGTTCAAGTTCTGGAAAGGTTTGCCAAAGTTTAACAATTGCATTTAGGGTTTAAGTTGGAGAAGGTTGTGCTTCCCCAAATTTGAATGCTTGCATAGGTTGATTGTCAGAAATAGCAATTTCATATGCATGACATGATGCAAACAAGAATGTAAAAGTGGAAAAATTCTTCGTATTTTCCATTACAAGCTGGGGCTGTTACAACGTGTTTGAGGACGACCTGTACATGAAACCCGCCAACCCGGGCTGGCTGAGATGAAGAACGTGGTGGTCGTGCCTCACATTGCGTCTGCGTCCAATGTGAGTACTTCTGCATATATATATGATGTACTATATGAAGTGGATTGAATTGCAGATGCACAACACAACCTTAATACTTCGTTTGCTATGGGATCACTGACCCCTCGAAGCCATGGCATGGTCTCCCGTTGCCGGTTGATGACAAGGTCCAATGTTTGTTCAGAATATCTGTGAAACTATAAAAACCACAGTTGGTGATGTTGGTGTGCCTGCTATCTTTCATCCAGGATCGTTCGATTTATATCTAACGGACAGTAACACCCACATTACACATTTACAGATAACCCCCTGTGTTCCTATCTCTCCCCCACCTCATCCAACGACCTGAAAATGGGGAAAAGTCCATGAGAAAAAACAAAAAACTCGATTAAATCCAAACTATCCCTGATAAAATTAATGATAAATGTGATGAATAATGATACATTTGCTTTATTTAATATCCTTGTAAGGGTTAAAATAAATAATGAACGCACGAGCATTCAACTAGTATGTGTGAAATTCCACCTCTGAGACGGAAACAAGATCAGTTTTTGGGATGGATCCATGGCTGCAGGCACCCCACTGCGCCATCTTGCTCCAGACCTGTTTCAAATTTGACGCGGAAACGCCTAACCGTGGCCCAGGCAATGCACCAGCACCGTTGGACTAAACATCTTTCAGGGGAGCTGTCGTTGCAGGCCGTGACTCAAGCTGTTAAAATCTGGGAGCTTCTCCAAGCTGTTCAACTTGATGCCTCTATTGCAGACACCGTGACATGGCGTTGGACTGCAAATGTGGTATATTCAGTGGCATATACAGCATCCAATTCGAATGCTCGATTCGCCGCACTTTCAGATCAATAATCGATCTGGTGTACTGATGCTTCTATCCGCTGGTCGAGTTTATGCCTGGCTGGCAGTGTCCGCAGTGCAAGGACGCTGCTTAGCGGCTGATGCTCTCGCTCGAAGGGGATGGCCGAATAATGGAGTCTGCCCGCTATGTTCAGATCAACCAGAGACAGCGCTACACCTACTCGCGGCATGTCCCATGGCGATTCAGCTTTGGTGTATGGTTCTGCAGAGCCAACGCTGGAAACATGGCTGAAAGCAACAATAAGTATGCTGCCAGCAGCGCCCCCGCGGCTGGATTGCTCTTTCCCAGCTTAATACTTGGTGCCTGGTGGACTATGGAAGAAGAGAAATGCACGCATTTTCAATGGCAGGGCGAGCACGGTGCAGCAGCTTCTTGCGACGATCACGGAGGAAACCAGAACCTGGGCTTTGGCGGGAAGAGCAAGCGCGTCAGACCTGCTAAATAGACCAAGAGAGCCCTACTAAATTCAGTTAGCCTTTAGCGGCCTAGTTAGCTGCCGGTGTTGGTTGCCTGGTACTTGTTTCGACAAATGTTGTAAGCGTTCTTACCGCAACCTTGTAATCCCAAACTCCTTCTTATGATCAATTAATGAAAAGCAGCTGCGACTGCCTTTTCGTAAAAAAAATGTATGTAACTGATCGATCTCTTGGTTGTGGTTGTTCAATGGACGCGTGAAGAGATGGCGACACTTGCTGATCTGAACGTTCTTGTGACTTTCAATGATCTTTCATATCCCTTTTTGCGGGGAAGTTTATTCGTAGGCTGATGAGGTAGCTAGTTAATAATAGTTAGAGATGAAGTAAGTATGTATGGTGTTAGGGTGAAATCAAGGGGTATCCGGTGTGAGGAAATCCGAACGCAGTGGAGCCCTTTCTGGACGAGAATGCTACGCCGCCGCCTGCTTGCCCAAGAATCTTCAACTCCAAGCAACTCGGTAATTCACTAGCTATCTAATTGTCAATATTAGACAAGTATTCAGTAGCTAGCGAGATCACCATCTGATTGACTGTGCCGTGTGTGTATTGCAGGCCTGCATCTTCCAAACTTTAGACAGACATAGATGCCGATGGATGCTGGATCGATTGATCCTGCTTGCTTGCTATGTATAGCCGCTAGTATATATATAAGCACGCACGGAGTAGCAAGAGCTTCGGGCTTCGACCTTAATCAAATTATGTATTTTCCGTAGCTGCGAGAGGTAGGATCAGTTTGGTCATGTAGTGCACACAAGAAAGATTTCTCACCCTTTGGCGGGGTATTGATTCAGATGGAAAAGGAATACACCATACTGCAAGTAACCATCCATCCTGTTAGCCGTTTGACAGTGTTGTGCTGCAGTTTCACTCTTTTGACTTTGAATAACACTTGATATTATTTTTGTTTCACAGCCCCTGAGCAAACATGAATCAGAGTTCCAAACAAACTGGTCCCTCGATCGAGCTGGTGCAAATTACCAGAAAACCTCTACTTAGGTTCTCTGCAGTTCTTCTAATGTGTACGGCTGTACTCCTGATTATTTCTGTAAATTGCAAGGTTCAGTCTTGAATTAGTAATAGCTCTATCGGTCTTGAATGAAACTCTGCATTTTCGGCAATTCTGGTGTGTATTGTTGTTTCTTTGAAAAGGACTGGGACAGCATTCAGCAACATGCATGGCCGTTGACGTCGAGTCAACACAGCCTTCAGCAACAACCTAGACGTCTCCTAAACTTGCAGCTCAAGCGTGCCGGATCGTAGCATTTCCTCAACTTGCAGCTCTTGTCCTTGAGAACAAAGCTCTGCAACTCCAGTGTGTGCCTCTACAAGTTCAGTAAATACAAGGCTAGCTTGGTCTTGAATGACTACATTTTCTGAAATTCTGGCGTGTACTGTGCTGCTTGCTGTTCTTCCTGTGAATAGAAGGCTCGGCTCGGTCTTAAGCAACTACAGCCAGCTCATTCAGTATGTGGTAAACACACACCTGTATCCGATACATTAAATTAGTGGTAAACACTGCCATCTTCAAAGTTGAATTCACAAAACATGCGTTATGCGGACCTTCAGATATTGCAGAAAGTTGGATTCAGAAATAGATACCCCCTTGATTTGCCCCTTACATATATCAAACGAGCCATACTTGAGTTTGCAGTCTCACAGCGCAAAGTGCACATCCAAGATGCTGTTGGTCTCCAACACGTGGTTTGACTGACTGTATTTTGCTTTATCAGTCTTTTCCTCTACCAATTCGATCGGCTTCGCTCCACCAAGTATCCGAGGAATTGGGTTGTGCTGGTACTCGTCGATGCGCTACATGAGATAGAGGTTCTCTCGCAGCGGCTCGCTCGTCGGTGACCTCACCATCATCGGATTTCTCGAGGTCTCGTTTGTCGTTGTCGTTGGAAGCAGATCTGTGCGATTAACATGGCATGGAACTTCCGACGGGTTCATCAGTAATTAATTTAATAGATTAAACCTCCACTTTTGTAGACAGTTTTACCAAATGGTACCACTTTTGATTTTCAGGACAAAAAATCACCATAAATTTTGAAGATTTCAGCAAAAAACGCTAAAATCGAATTGACATTGGATCTGACAAGAGGGACCCACCAGGGCGATGACATGGCACGGGGGTGGTGGCGGCGTGGCGCTCGTACACGGCCATCAATAAATGGTGAGGCCCGTCGTCAAATTGCGCGGACATAACTGCTACTATTGATCTACCCAACGGGTTACCAGTGAGTATGGGCACGGATAAAACTTTATACCCATTGGTACGGGTATGGGCAGAATTTTATACCCACAAGTTATGTGAGTATGGTATTGGTTTACCCTAGCCATGCCCTACCCATTGTCATCCCTATTCACGTGTGCCTCTATCGCCGTCACTATACAATTAAGTCGCGTTGTATGCATTTACATATGGAGTGTATTGTACAAGTTGGTTTTCCTGATGTATCTCTAGGAGACATCGAATTGGTCTATAATCTACCACATTCACTTTATGGAATATTTTATCTTGAACATAAACTTGATACGAACTTTCTATATGGACGGATATAGATCCACAGAATAAATAAATAACATAGTCCTCAATTCCAGAAATTTAAACTTAACTCTCAACTCTTGGGAAAAACAAAACTGTTTTATTTAGATCATGATGCAGGAGCAACTTGTATCGCTTCGACAAAAACCATACAATTACATTAGACAGAGGGTGGTGCACCCGGCTGCCGTCCACACTTATGCTTCAGGCAATCATCCATTGTCCAATAGCAATGGCCTGCTGATCTACAGCAGTAACAAAATAACGGGCCATTTCCGCAGATTTGGCGGATGCACAGCCCGTCCGGGAAATCGATCCTTTTATCGCCATCCATGATTCAGCCTGCGCCCTGCGGAATAAGAAAAGAAACCATTAGCATGCATGTTAGTCTATGATTTTACCAAATGAAATATGATGGTAATAAGTCGGATGATTACATTGTACTACATGGCTACCGAAGCACATGAGAAGAAGCACCGCTAGTATGATTGGTGTGTGGTACTTATCCATGGAGATATAGGAGTAGGTGTGCTTTGTTCTTGTCCACGGTAAGGGGTGTTCTTATATACTCCACTCAGCAACCAACAAGTATACAAGGCAGGGCTTAGTGTGCGCAATCAAAATAGATCGCTGACATCACGACACTCTATTATCCAGAGCGCTGCCGTTTAATGTTTTAATTTGCACCAAAATTAGTAGAGCCAGCATTAAAATATGCAATAATAATAGAGGTAAATTAAGGATTACCCTAGATATCCGTACTAATCCCTCGGAATGCTTTCCCGAACCCACCTCCCCCTCCACCTCCCTCGCCGCCGTCGGAGGAGGCTGCCGGGCAAAGCCCGCGCAACGGGTGGTGGCGGCGGGGCTGCCCCCCCAACACCCCCGCAGCGGTGCAGGGTGGCTCGGATTGGGGCGGCGGAGCTCCACCAAGCAACCCGCCGAGTGGTCGAAGCACAATACCACTATTCAAAACCGGGAGTTCCAAAATAACACTGAGAATTGCAACTTCAAGCCCGATGACAAGGTTGATGGCAGCAGCCTTTGCAAATGCTTCGTCACCTCCTAGTGCATCTACAAGGAGCAAAGCTACTACTAATAGCCCTCTCAAACAAGTTTAGTCAGTTTGTTTGTGATAAGTAGTGTGTGATGTATTGTTAGATGTTGAACTCCTAGTGTGATACTTTTGGTGAACTTTGGAACCTGGAACTATCTTACTCTGTTGAACTCAACTTGTAATGTTGCTGAAATGGTGCTGAAATATTGCTGACAAGTTAGTGCATGTTAGTGCATAGTGACATCCCTGACCCCGAAGGCGTCGAGATCCTGGTCCAACCCGCAGGATTCATGCTAATCTGGATCAGCTCCTCCGTGATCATGTCGGCAACGAGACAGAGCGATTGGAGCTGAACCGTGAGATCCTTATGCCAGACGCTGAACTTGACCCCGTAGCACCTCGTGCTCTTTATTTCGGGTGGCGAGGCTCATCTCCAAGCCTTGGGGTTTGGACTCTGCTTCTTCGACGCGGTCCCAAGCCACCCTCTCGAGTTGCGCGGCTTCGTCCAGGACCCTCTTGTCTTCCTTAGATTTCTTGTAGACCTCCTCGGTGAGCTGATGGGACCGTGAAACCTGCTCTTCGAGGAACATATCATGGCTGAGTCCTTAGTGGACAGATCATTCTCCAACTCATAGTATCCACACAGCCTTCGTCCGGGAGGTCCTCTCAAGTTCCTGCGTCTTCGTGAGCTCCCCGTCAAGCGCGATCCGAGCCTTGATCTCGGGCTCGAGCTCGTCACGCAGGGAGGCAAAGGCCATGTCCTTGCCGGCGAGGGCCTCGTCCTTGGCGGCTAGCCTCTCGGTGTACTCCAGCTCGATCTCTTTCCGGAGCAGAGTGGCACGGTCCTTAATGTCCTGCTGGTGGCGCTCCTCCGTGCTCCCTAGCTCCACTTCGTAGAGCATGCATGATGTCCTCGAGCTTGCGTTGCACCTCCTCGCTAGTCTCAGACGCGCGGCACTCGCGGTCTTCCAAACGGAACTTGTCGGAGCTGAGCTGGCGTGACAGCTCGGCGAGCTCCTTTTGGCCCGCGCGAAGTTCATCCGGCCTCCTCCCTGTCGAGCTGCCCGCGCGCGGCGCTCGTCTAGAAGAGCCCTGGCGCTGGTGGCGTCAGACTCCCGGTCCGTCTGGCGACGCTCGAGCTACTCTTACACTGCAGAGTTAGCATCGTACGTTTCCCGGGGATGATGCCCACATAGCCCTCGCCGACGATGAACAACACAAAGAAATTTAACCACTAAAGTACATCCAGAGACATGTAGACAACCATATTTTGATGAATTACCACAAAAGTATGTCGTAGCATTACGACAAAGATTAAAAAGGCTGTGAGCATCGATTGATACAAAGGCCGGGACTCCTCCCCATTTCGAGAGAAATAAACGACAAAGATTAACAAGCACGTCGACGAGCTACCATCCTAATTAATATAGGAAGACAGTTGCTCCAACAGCGTGGTAGTGTACCAATTCAATGAGCTTGCTTGCGAATGCTCGACATAAGGGTTGTTGAAGTATGTTGCCCTCCGAATTATTAATGAGTATATTGGTGTACGCGATTCAAATTTGTCAAGAGCTCTCTGTTGTCTATCTATCTAACTATATAAAGTACAGAAGATTGGATACAAAATGATGTTATTCAAAACAAAAGTGTGATCACCGTGGGAACGGTATTTTTGGGACGCCAAACGTTAATAGAAAAGTAAACTTCCTGTACACTCGAGATGGATGAAGACCATACGTTCCGTGTTGTGCGTCATCTCACCGACGACGACGTCTAATTCGGTAGATTCTTCCATTCTTTTTACAGTCTGCCACGATGAGAAAAGAATTGTGGAAATTGCTTTCCCACGTTATTGATTGTGCTCAATATCGGAAAATAACAGGAACAAAAACACGGCAGCAGCAGCCAGATTCGTTGGCCGACTCCATGGCTCCGTCGTATCTTGCTTTGCATCTCCGGCCGGGTGTAGGAACGATGCCCGCATGCGCATGCATGGCCGAGAGACAGCCAGCCTTTCTCAAATCAAAAGGAAAGAAAAGAAACAACGAGACCTGCTCAGGGCATGGCCAGCGCGTCACCCTAGCCCACTGCCCCACTGACACACCCAGAGCCACGTAGGATCGGATGGGCAAGACTGCTGCTCTATGGTGACAGGCGCTGCCTGCAGAGGAGGCCGCCTCCTTAGGTCGGAAAAGAGAAAGAAGTACAGAGAAAGAAGAAAAGGAGGAGAGAAAAGGGAAAAGTTGAGCAAGGTGAAGACCAACGATTGGACAAGATGGAGAAACATGACGGTAGGAGAGAGAACAGATGGCCCCACTTGGACATATTTCTTTGCACTCCGTGGTCTCAGAGCTACGAGCCTAGGTGGAATTAGTGAGGCAGTGGTATACGTATGCTACCACTGCTCGTGCCCTCGGAGACAGAGAGACACCGCGCGGTGGGGGCTGATGGAGCATGTGGGCGAGCGCGAAAAGCTGCTTTATGCGCACTTGTTTTGTTTGTAGCGACTTTCTTTTGCCGGTCGCTTTTGCTTACTCCTACCGTATCTCGGTCTGCGGGTCCGAAAGGTGACCTGATCAGATCAGACGTGCAGCCTCACGTGACGACGGTGCCACACGCACAAAGGACGGCTGCACTGCACTAGAATCTCCAGCTCACCCTCCAAAATTGTGTCCAACATCTTCGGGGTGTTAACACTTGTCCGACACAATTCAGGGTGCCATTAACAAAAAGAGGCCTCGTCGGCGCCATTAACACTACTCCTCGTTCTCGTCCCGAGGGCGCCACAGTCGACGCTCTCGTTGTCATCATCATCGTCGTCGCGGTAGACCACGTGGTGGACGAGGCAACAAGGGAGGTGGAGGCGTCGTCCAGAGGCGCACGCGAGATGGAAGCGCCGCCAAAGAAGCAGACCATCTCGCATGTGGACAGGCAGAAATTCGGAGGGACGAGGAGGCCGTACCAGCACAAGTCCCACACCTCGCCGTGGTTGAGGGTGCGCCCGCCGCAGTATGCTAAGCTGCCCGCTTTGTAGTTGTTCGCGCGAGCATGCGAGGAGAGATGCGTAGTGAGATTGCGGGCGATGAGGCAAGCTGGGATGCGAGGTGGGATGCGTGGTGATGACGGGAAAATGGGCGATCGCAAAAATAATACGTACGCGTCCACGTCATAGAGACAGATAGTATGATTTAAATGCGTAAATGCATAAATGAGTAAATATATCAAAGATTGCAGGTACTTTATTTTCAGAACTCTTACATATATATAAAAGATCTGTTAATTACATCTCCGGAGAGAAAACCCCTGATTAAGAATTCCAACATAACTATTACATAGGATTACAACATACGACCACTACAAAGTGTAGAAAAGAAAACTACAAAATGTAGAAAATAAAGTCCTCCTCGATATCGTCGACGCCGGCGTACTCGGAGAGCCATGTAGTATGTCTATGCTAAACTATGGGTAGCATAATTTTCGTCATATAGCACGTACATGTTTGAATATATTTTACCTAGTTCATTAACCATTGTATATTTGAGTAATGGGTAGTGTCTTATCCTTTTTGTTAATATGAACACTTATTTAATGGTTAACTAGCCAGTCTAATAAGCATGGGTGCAATATATAATCATGACTCATTATGTGAGCCGAATTTATCATGCATCTGATTTCTATATGCATGCATAGGATGGGAAAATATCTTGTAGCAACGTATATATTATTGCTCAAGCCAATATGGGTAGACTATAGTATATATGGAGGATGCACTACGTTATATTTAGTGCAAGACATGTTATGATCCTGGTTATCATTTAATTACGTATATGCGGTAGTATGGTTAGCTAATAGTTGATTGACCAGGTTCATTAATCAACGTAAATAAGCTGCAGACTTTGCTCTGTTTGAACAACATGCTACTACTCTAGGTCAGTGGACACTAAGCATATATGGCCGAGCATGCACTAAGTTTAGATCAATCAAATTACTAGCCCGGGAGTGTATGTACTACTCGGAACTAACGTGAATACTTTAGCGTGGTAACGCGACCTTGGACTCGTCCCCTCTCCCGCTACAGTACCTGAGGGCGATTTGTTGGATCCACCGAGTCAAACCACCTCGCCGGCGGCGATCTGCTGGTTCCCCCTCCCTCCGCCGGCCGCTCCGGCGGCGGGAGGGTGGGGGAACCCCGGATCTTGCTGTGTATATAGTGTAGGTTTGGTTTGGGTGCTCCCCGGCGGCGTTTTGGAGGCGGTGGTGCCGGCGGTTGGAGTTTTGCTGCTGTCTGCTTCCTCTCCGGTGTCGGCGCTCCCTGGAGTCTCGGCATCAAGCAGGCGGCGTCGTCGTGCTCGCGGGCCCCTGGGCTCGCCGTGTGCGGCTTGTTCCCCTCCGGATCCGGTGGCGGCGGATCCGGTTGACCTTCTCTGTGTAGGTGGTGATGAAGCAAGCGGAGCGGCCGATGAAGCTGGGTGGAGGCTCTGCGTCCGCGGGGTTCGAGGTTCGACGACTTCCCGTCCGCTGGGGAGATCCTCCGATCCAAGGTTTGGGAGGATTTGGCGGCGGCGCGTCATCGGCACGTCTACTTCGCCGGCGACTTCGACGCAAGAGGACTTGGATGTAATTTCTTTCTTTGTGGAGGTCCTGTTTGCCTACTTGCTGTAATCACCGTTTGTACTCTCGCAAAAAAAAAAACGTGAATACTTTAGCGTGCAGTCGGCTTAGATCCATCAAGATTATCAGCTAGACAGATGCGAATATTATTTTATTTAATCACTTTATGCCTATATCCTCGCACCAAATAATGCACCAGGAGCTCGTGCATCTGGGGAACTAGAATATGATCTGGATTTATTAGGCATGACTTAATTTACAGTGGCATATAAGACCAAAACGACAATAACTTTGTTTCTAATTTTATTATACCCTTGATTTGTATCATCATGGGACCGGAGTCACCATGCAGACCAAATAAGGAGCAAATTAATTAGTTTGATTTATATTTGTATCCTTAATTTGTATCATCATGGGACCGGAATCACCATGCAGACCAAACAAGGAACAAGTTTTATTTGAACATGGCATGAACGCAATATGGCGCAAAATATATCCTAATTTCTATGGGCTAGGATTTTGTGAGGTACAAACAATATGAAGTTTGATCTCTATTTATATCCTTAATTTGTATCATCATGGGACCGGAGTCATCATGCAGACCAAACAAGGAACAAGTTTTATTTGAACATGGAATGAACATAATATAGAACATATCCTAATTTCTATCAGGTAGGATTTTATGAGACCTGAACAATATGAGGTTTGATCTCTATGTTTATCCTTAATTTGTATCATCATGGGACCGGAGTCATCATGCAGACCAAACAAGGAGCAAATTAATTAGTTTGATTTATATTTGTATCCTTGATTTGTATCATCATGGGACCGGAGTCACCATGCAGACCAAACAAGGAACAAGTTGGTTTGAGCATGCTAATCGATCATTGTGACGACATGATCAAGAACGAAGGAGAAAGAGTATAGCTTTGGCCTCCTTTTCTCACCTTGGCGGCGAAGACGAACGGAACGATGACGTAGTCGATCGGGTTGCGACGTGTACACTCGCGTATGTCGAACAACCGGCCGGCAGATACTAAACAACCAGCGCTTGGCAGCGTGATTGTTGAGCAGCTGACAACTAGCGATGCCGACGACGAGAGACCGGCAGCGTGTATGCAGATGAGCAGCGCGGCGAGAGAGCGATGGACAGCGATGGACTGGTGTGCGAATGATTCGTGATGATTTTCGATTGGGGGTTCGTCGTTAGCCTGAGCAGCGATGTGTACTGCTCTTTATATAGGCGGCCGGCGAAGACGTCCGCCAGATGGAGCGCGCGCACGTTCGGCTGATCGTGGGCAAAATCGTGGGTATCGTGGCTGGTCTATAGATTGAGCGTCAAGTTTTCTCCCGTGGACTGGAGCGAGCAAAGAAGTCCGGAGTTGTATGGGCTTTGGCCCGTACTAATCCATATCATGCTAATTAAGTGTGCTAAGATGGGCTTTTAGGAAATTTAATTATCCTAATGCATGCAGGTTATTGCATGGGCTGGCATCTCGGTGAGTTCAATATAGAACTACAGGCGCATGGGCCATGGCTGAATAATTGCTTCATCATTAGTTGCTAATCTCGCCGCCTAATCCATACATGATACATGCATGCACGTAGCTGGTATATGAGACCATGCAATATATTTTCCGTCGACGTGTATGGCTTGAAATACACACGAATTAGCTAGTTAGCTGAAAGTGAAGCTCAAATGGTTAGCCAATATTAATTTATTATATGATTTATTTTGATGCAGTGTTTTGCACATATAATCCGACCATATTTCACAGTATTGTCGGAAAGACGCGATGTTTTGTCTCGCAGTCGAATATTTGGTAAATTTAATATATTGTCTTGACACCGAGTGTTTGTTTCAATACAAATCGACTGGCCTATATTTATTTTGCGGTTGAATTTCTCATGTGTTTATTATATTTTATAAGAATATAGGGTTGCCACCGATGGCGAATATTTGGTGATTTATTGATGGTTTTATTTTTTATAAAGAGAGTATATTAATATCATGAAGATATTAATTATTGTCGATGATTTATGCGTCGAACAATTTATCCTTTTTTATCATGAGGCAAATCTGATTTTCTAAGCTTTATCTCATTATTAAATTATTTTATCATATTTTGAAATTTATTTTATATCTGAAGACAAAATCAGTGTCAACACGTGGCGAGCGCCTTACATCGGCCGGGGTGGGCGGTGCGCCGACGTTAATCAAATGTGTGGGAACACCTGGCGCCGTCCTTAATGCGGTCGTGTTGCAGAGGCACTGTCATCGCGTCCCCTCGCGTCGCTTGGGAATTGTGCGGCGAAGTGCGAGCCATTAAACGATAGAACAACCTCTTAATACGACCTATTAACCGCGGCTAACCAAGTGCTTGAGCATAAACATGCAGGCCAGCCTGTCGAAAGCGTTGTCCGACATTCCGAAGACCGTTCCCAAGTTTAGAGCCCACTCAGATGTATTGGACAGAAATTGGGTTGAACCGGACAAATGAGGTGCCGCCGTGATAGTTTTCCGTGGCCAACACCCACAATAACCATTTCTTGTTGCGGGGGTGCCGCTGGAGGTCCTCGGGGCTCGGGCATACTCAAGTTAGTAAGTAAATGTGCGATGCTAACCAGAGTACGTAGTTCGTTATCAGCGCTTAACTAATGACATGTCACTGGGGTGCTTGTCGCTTTCTTAGATTAGATTAGCAGGATTTTTGATGATTTGCCCCCGTTTACATCTGAAATTTGATTATTTGCCACATGACCACCACATGTTAGTGACACAGAATGTGGCAAAGAATCAAACTGCAAAATAAAATGGGGCAAATCGTCAAATCCCCCATTAGCCCGGCAAAGACACAAGACGAAAGAGTGTCCAACGCAGAACCTTCTGGAAAGTGTGCAGGCGTGTAGAGCAACACCACAGTCCACAGCGAGACACGATACAAAAGATATGATTTATAAATGGGCGGAAGGCTTAGTCCAAGCGGGGCCCGTTGCATTTGCTGAAAAGCTTGCCCTGCACCGCCTCGCAAAAGGCGCCGGATGACGTGGATCCGCCACCAGCGAGGGGTATATGCGCCACCGGATGCACCCGGTCAGTGCTCTCTGCATCAGCGTCTCACTGTTCTGAGTAGCGATCTTGTATGTAGGTACCACGATACCACAAGTAGATGCAATGCCAAGTTAAACAAACACACTTGCATATGCAATCACCCAGAACTTGGAAAATTTATTGGAGTTGGCAAAGCCACTTCGCAATGCATGTCTTTGATTTTTATAGGTATGTAGTCCATATTGGAAAATACATATATCTTGGCAGAAGACTCAAATTTTGATTTCCTGACCTGATAGAATACAACCGGGGAGTCGTCGAGCCTAGTGTAGCTTTGCTTTTACAACCATGTCACTGGTGTACCTTGCAATATTATTCTTCGACCTTTGGCATCCCTTTTTTTTGGCAATTGGCTAACGCATCATTGCTAATATGACAATGTTTTGTTGTTCCTTGCTATCACTAGAGTTCCTCCTTGCTCGTGAAAATGAGTGGTATAGAGATTACTATTCCCTTTGTTCTGAAATATTTATGAACTAAAACCACGACAACTATTCCGGAACCGAGGGAGTATTACATTTCCAAACTACTATCTTAAAAGAATTAGGTCTCTTTTCCGCCGTACATAGTCCAATCTTAGGGTCTCTCTGATTCAAACGATTTTCATAAGAATATTGGAGGATTTAAACCGTTAACATTTTTCTATGTTGGGTATTTGATTTGTAGGATGGAATTACGTAGGATTTTTTTACGGAATCCTTCGCATTAGTAGTTAGTACTCCCATGTTCCAAATTAATTGTTGGTATCCACGAAAATTAATTTGGAACGGAGGGAATACGTTTTGTAGGAAATCCAGTATCCACTCAAGCCTCTTTGTAGAATCTTTTGCTTTTCATGTGATGGAATCAAATCCATAAAACTCTTGTAGGATTAGAATGGACATGGCATTGCAATTCTGCATTTTCCCGTCCTATATTTCTGAAATCATACGAATCAAAGATAATGGGTTAGTAAAAACTAAGCAAAGGTACACACGTTAGAATAAATCCGCTTTCATGTTAGAAGAAGAATGACTAGTCTGAATTTTTAGAACCTGGAATTCACTTTTAAACACTTATTAGTACAAATTATATTTTAAGTTTTAAAAATTACTTAAAATCGGGCATGTAAAGAAATCGATTCAAGTATGTGCATGCACCGGGCCACAAAATTGAAACTTAAATATATGTGGTCTTGTGTTTTATGCAGTTTTCAGAAATGGCCATAAGCGATTATGAAAATCAAGAAGAGTAATTTCTATCCTACGGCTATACCTATGTGTAACTTTTTTCGTAAGTCTTTAAAACTTTGCAAAATCACTATTTTCGTGTAGTTCATAAAGATTGAGTTCATACGTAACCGTTGATTATTTGTAAAGAATGACTCCGGCTTTAGCGTGAGTGCATCCCCTTGTGACTTTACCGGCCACCCCGGTGGAAAAGGGCAAAAAGCCCACAAAGTTCGTCCTCTCCCAGCATCCTCTCTCTCCCTCTCCCTCTGCTCTGCCCCAAAAGTAGCCTACACTTTTTGCTCGCGCATCCACGCACAATTATTTGTTGTACTTCGATCCCCTTCGCCACCACTTGCTCGCCGGCGCCCCGCGCGAACTCGAACCAGCCTGCCTGAGCCCCAGTGCCATTGCCATTTCCCCACCTTGCCGGCCGCCCACCACCCTCCCGCGCGGCGGAGATCAGGACCTCGCCATGGCCGCGCTTAGGGGCCGGCGTGACACCGCCATTAAGCTCTTCGGCCGCACCATCCCGCTCCTCGACGCCTCCGCCGAGGTTAGTGAGCATTTTAGGTGCAAGCCTCGGACTCAGTTTTTTCGATCTTTTTTTTTCTTTGCCGGGGAGCTCTCCGGTTCCCTTTCACTTGCCTTTGGATGCGATTCGATGCGTTCTTCTTTCTTGGCTGCTTTTGCGCTGTCAATGCGCGGTTGCTTCTGCCGGGATTCTCGCTTTTTTGGTTTGCAGCTTCGGTTTCCCCTCTCCTCCAAGGGAGATGTGTTTAAGTCAGCGATTAATTATTTTTCTTCGAGACAGATGTTGTTGTTAAGAACTGTTTTTTTTTCGTGAGGTGGTGTTAAAAATTGTTATTTTACTTCCATGCTGCTTGATGCAATTCTGAACAATACGTGAGCCCTTTAATTCTTCTTTTTTTTTGGTTCCAAAATCACTCTTTTGGATTGATCATCCTTTGTTAAAAGAGATTTTGCTAGTTTTCTCTCTCCCCTGTTTGGGTCTGGAGAGTAGAGATGGTCTCTCTCTCTCTCTCCCTGTTTGGGGAGTCTGCTTCGTCCCTTATGTTTGATTATGCTCGTCTTTTCAGTCCAATTATGTTTCTCGGTCTCTTAATTAGGGTTCATGGAATTTATTGGACTGTCTTTTCCCGTGTACTATGAGCTTTCTTGATTTGACAGGATGTAGACAGTAGTACCTTGAATTGGTATGCGCTACTGTACGAGATTGTAGTCTCAAAGGTGTACTAAAAGGGAAACAGTTTCGTATTAAGAAAGGAAAATGGTTAAATATGCATGGATTTTATTAAACATTTTCTTGCCAAATGATAGTTTATCTATGATAATTAATCTCGAGTCGATTCGCATTGAGTTCCAATTCAGGTTGTCTGACTCCGTGTCTGAGATTGTTAAGATAGAGTTCATCTTTTTAAAACTAAGCCGGTCATTTCACCGGTAGCTAAGAAAAACCAACATAATCTAAATGCTTAATTGGGGTCCTAGAAAAAGCGTTGGTTATACTCTTATTTGCAAGAGGGAAACTTGGTTTGTCAACAGTACCTTTTGGAATGCCAAAGCTGTTGATCATGAAATTCAGCTATGGTTCATGATAGAACCAAAGCTATGCCAAGTTGCCAACCAGTTGGAACTATTGTTTATACCAAGATTATCCAAAACATCGGTGATAGATTAAGCACAAACTCGAATTGTGCCATACATGCCATTGCAATCAGAACAAATTTCTGTTTTAACAATACAAAATTTGAAACTGATTTCGAAAATGATTTTGCAAGCTGCCCTATAAATGCAAAGCCTAATCATGTGCATATTGCGTCACAGTTAATTGCATGCACAGAAGGGAAAATATCGGTACTATTAGTCAATGCTTAACACCTCCTGAACAAATATAGTGAGGCATTCATAGATAAATAAAGTGAGGCATTCATAGATTATCGGTACTATTTATATGGCTGTAGCAATTTTCAAAAAAATAACAGTAACATGATCACCAATAGTTCTTTGTAAAGTTGTAACTTCTATTTTGTTTCCTACTACCTCCGTTCCAAAATTGGGAACTGAGGTAATAGTTTTGTAGCTAAATGAAGTTGAATTGTGCTTGACATTTTGCATTTTATCTGTTGGCACGGACTAAGATATGCTATACCTATTTGAATTGTCAGTTTGATGCATGTTAAATTATACTTTTCAGGTTGTCACCAAGCTAAGAAATGATGCAAACAACAATGATGTCATGCCATGTGTCCCAGACAAGCTTTTGAATGTGGAAGCAACTCCCTACTGTTCCAAGAATAGTGAGCAGAATGATTTACAAGCTATCAGCAAACATGTCGGGAAAATGGGAACTGATTCTATGTCTAAAATTAAGACTGAAATTGATGGATCAATCCAAGAGAAGGTAATCAAGAAGCCTGATATGATTGTGCGATGCCCTCGCTGCAATAGCATGGAAACAAAGTTCTGCTACTTCAACAATTACAATGTTAGCCAGCCTAGGCACTTCTGCAGGAATTGCCAGAGGTATTGGACTGCTGGTGGAAATATTAGGAATGTTCCTGTAGGTTCTGGAAGACGCAGAAATAAGAATGCAGCTCAATACCACCATGCTATGATGTCGTGTGGTAATAATATGGCTGCTCCTGGAGATGTATCCGGTGCGATTCACCATCTAGCTCTTCCACTTGTACCTCCTGTCCTTCCAGGACCTGTTAAAGAAAATGAAACGGTAAAGGAAGTTAGATCTGAAGTGCCAGTTTCACAGTCCACGACTTCAATCCCTAATTTTGGGGAACAGAAAGATACTCACCTTGTTTCCTTGGCCTCTGGTGATAATAAGGAAGAACAAGCATCTCCATCTTCTGCACCATTATCAGATTGCTCAAAACAGATGACGGATAGTGCAGATAAAAATGAGCCCAGCAATGTGTCGGGATATTGTAATGGTGACACATTGCCTCACCCTCACGGGCCTGCTTTGGTGTTTCCCTGGGGTCCTGGATATAACAGTATTGCTTTGATGGCAGCTACTCAGTTCTCAACAGAGCCTGTTCATGGGTCTGAAATCGTGAGGCACGGTCTGCCTTCGTGGGCGCCTCCACCGATGATGGCAGCTCCAGGAATTTGCACACCTGTCGTTCCCTTTCCTCTGATGCCACCACCTCTCTGGAGCTACATTCCTGGCTGGCCGAATGGAATGTGGAGTCCACCGTGTCCTGGAATCAATGGCTCTCCAAACAAAACAAATTGTCGAGAGGACAGTTCTCTAATGCTTGGAAAGCATTCAAGAGAAGCAGACCCGCACGAAGAAAAAAAGAGCGAAAACAACATTATACGGGTCCCTAAAACTCTTAGGATTGGTGACCCGGTCGAGGCAGCGAAGAGTTCATTCTGGGATGCTCTGGGCATGAAACCTGATGAGAAAGGCGTGATCAAGTCTCTCCCGCCGAAGGTTCTAAAACATGACAAGCCACCGGAATCTCCCCAGGCTCTGCAGGCCAATCTAGCAGCCTTTTCGCGCTCTCAGTCGTTCCAGGAGAGGAGTTGAGAAGCTTGATGTTTTGTTTCTAACCAACGTCATCAACGGCCACCAGGGTGCTGTCCAAAGAAAGGGGGGATGTTCCACAGTATGGTCAGTCTTTTTGTCTGGTGTTGTCTCGAGTTGCTAGGCTGCAAGCACTTCTACAGCCAACTCAAATCGGTTGGAGACCTACCAGTGCTCAAACTTATTGGTTAGGTTAGTCAGATGTTTTTGCTTCTGCGGGGAGCATTTATGTAAATCATTAGGCGAGTTCCCCTAGCTCTGGTCAAGTTTGAAAGTCATCGTACTGTGATCTGCTGGAAGGCGTGCTCCATCTGCAAGCTAACAGAGACCTATAGCTCTTAATGCGAGTCTGTGTTAGAGGCGAAAAAGATATTTGCAATGTTCTCTTCCATGTTTTGGATGATTAATATTCTGATGGTTGTACCTAGCTAACATAATGTTAAGTTTATCTAATGTTTGCTATGCTGACCTTCTCCAGTTGCTTAATTTGGGAGCCAAAATGGAATTAATTCAGTTCGGACATAGATAAATCTGAATATGTTCTGTGATGTCGGACATGCGAACTCATGTGCTCATTGTAGGCTCAACAGGCCAGGTGCATTTTCATATAAAGATAGACAAGAAAATACGAGCACAAAATATTTTTTCAGATGTAGTAAGGGATAATATACACCACACTATTCACCCATTCACCATAATGGCTGACACCAGGGTGAGAAGAGAATTCTCTAGGTCCACAATTTCTCTTTCTTTTTCAATAAATATTAGATGAGACACTACATACATACACCTGGGAGGCAAAACTACCAACTTACAGTTAATAAATGAATGACCCGTATGGACAGTGAAAGAACAAAAAGAACAAGAGAAATAAAAAAAATGGAAAGCTATACAATTTCCCTGCTAGGGTCATGAAAACGTTCTCATTGGAATTTCCGAACGGTTCATCTGATTTAAAGCCTCAAACTTCTCCATCTCTCGGGCAATTTGAATATCACTCGGACCAAAGTACTCCGTGAAAGCCTTGATTACAAAATGCGGGACCATTGCTGCAACAACAATGATAAGCAGCAGCAACCAAAACAAACCTGTCCCCATTATATGAAATATGGCCCTGAAATCGTTGTTTGGCGTTAGTTTGTTGCATCTATAGTGTAGGGACCCCTCAGATTTACCAGTCCGAGGTGCCCACGTTATGTAAACAGATCACGATCCCAATGATCAGTGCATCGCGATCACATAACCAACATGGTATACAGAGTTACATCATCCAACTCGATTTGTACAAGACTTACATAAATGGTGGTCACACGACCAAGTCTGCAACCATCGTCACGCAGGACGGAATTAACTACGATATAGCGGAAGCTTTCGGCTAGCGTCGGCCCTCGTCACAACCGGACGTATTCCCACAGAGCAGTTGACCGGTGACACTCAGTTGGCGTAGTCGTCGGCGTACTTCTCCTCCTCGCCGTACATCTCCTCGTTGTAATCTGGACATTGGAATATCCAGGGACACAGCCGTGAGTACAGTTACGTACTCGCAAGACCACCACCAGGCTTAAGTTTTCATGGTAATGCAATAAAAGCGTTTTCGAAAACTGGGATAGCTGCTATATGTGACTATAGGGCTTAATTTTCGCAAACGATGCTTTTAGACATAGAGAATACAACATCTCTATATCTTTGTTGAAAAGGCATTTGAAGATATAATTCTCTTTCTTTTAGAAATGGCAGAAACCATTTCCACGTTTGAAAACACTTTTGTAAAACTTTTTCAAAAGACTGGGATAGGGATGCCCCTTTTTCCTTTCCGGGTTCCGACTGGTTGACTCCCCGAGACCAACCATCTTCTCCCAAATTCCGTACCTCCCAGGTACCTCCTTGATGTCTCCTTTCTCCTTTGCCGAAAACAAATTTCCTTTTTAAAACATAAAACACCCATACGCCTAGATCGGGGGCCTTTCCAACCGTCCATGACCGAGGACTCGGCTATTCGAATAGATTTACACTCTGCAGAGGGGTGCACTTTCACCACATCAAATAGGTCACCGCCGCGGATCATCCCACGGATTGCCAGACGACAATACGTCAAACGTCGGGACACTAATCAAGACTTTTCACTATGTCCATACTAATACAGAGATACCTCTTCAACTTGGTTGATTCCCCCCGGCACCGTTGAACCCATCCCATGGTGTCCGACCGCCATGACAGGGGACCTAATCGGTGCAACTGGTGGCGAACTTAATCCCACTCTCTTTATGTCCCTCTCTCTTAGGCGACAACCAGTTCAGGGGCCATAGCCACCCCCTAAGCAAATTGAGGTAGCTCCATATTAATACAAACAAGCTTCCGGTCAAGACCTACCCATGTCAGGTAATGTGGCTGCACGGGTTAATTGTTCGGGCGGCCGCTAGGGCTGTACTTTGTTTTTCAAAAACATCTCCACCTCCGACTGCTCCCAGCAGCTCGGGTTTTCACAACTCTCCGAATGCTCCCAGCACTTCGGGTTTTCATAAACTCTCCGAATGCTCCCAGCACTTCGGGTTTTCATAAACACCTCCATTTGCTCCCAGCAACATGGGTTTTGTAAAATACTTTCTCGCCGATCGCTCCCAGCGACTCGGGTTTTTCCTCGGGAAAACATTTTACCAAAAACCAGGCTCCCATCCTATAGTTTTGGGATGAGGATGTAAGGATATACTACTAGAAAATATAATTTTCTTGATAGCACCTTCAGTAGAAGGCTTCTCAAGTAAAGATCTATTTTTATAAACCTATTATATACTAGTAGATATCTTTGGCCAAACAATATTTTATAAAATAGTTTTGAGTGGCAAAGTGCCACAGACGAAATAAAACATGCATTATTTTATTTTGAAAACAAAACATGCTTTAATAAAATACTAGGATTTCATTAGAGTATGGTGAGGTGGCTTGCCTGGCTTGGTAATATGTCCTTGGCCTTGATCTTGATGTTCCTCAGGTTCACTCCTCACTCCCAGTTCCTTCCCAATCGTATCTAACGTCGTAAACATGAAAAGAACAACACTCAAAATACAAGACAATGCCACAACGACATAACAAACAACAAGCATTGCACCAGACACTAAGCTAACAATTAAAAAGCAAGCAGTTCACTTAGTTAAACAACAACAAGCAACAAGCTCTAATAGCTAAGACAAGCATCAAACAACAAGTCCATATAGTTCAGATAAACAACAAACACACCTAAGAAAGTATACAGAACAACCCCAATTGTTAAATAGGTAGTTTTAACTAAACACAAAGGCAAAACTCCCCTTAGGGTGATTGGATCATTTAACAAGGGCTGCTACATTAGTTCAGGAAATACTTCAGACAAAAGTATCTTAATAGTTAAGAAAATACTTCAGACAAAAGTTGGGTAGCATGCAAGCATTATCACAAGCACATAGCACACTCACATGCAAGCATGTCACTAGCTCTAGGACACATAACACTAAGTAGTTAATCAACCAACAAAGGTTAACACTACTGTTCACACAAGTTTTTGATTACGAGCCAACAAGGTGCAGTTGGCTTTTTATAGAACACCACAAACAAGACCACTACAACCATCAAGCCAAACAACAAGCCAAACAAGAGCTACTGGTTGCTTATTGGTAAAAACTAACAGCACTTAAAATCTAAATAGTTTTAAGGTTCAATCGGTGAATATTTCATTTATATAGAAACATGATTAAAAACCTTTACTTAAGTAAAAACCTTTGTAAATCAAAAACATAGGACCAACCCTAAAAACATAGTGTTAACAATCAGGAGTTTATAAAGATGAGTAAAATCAGATTGGTTACTCAAGTTTAATAAAAACAGGAATTAAAATAATTCATTTTCTTCTCTTAAATGGTCCTGCTTTAGGAAATAATTCGCTACTCACAGAATAAAGCTCCTAAAAATAAACCCTTTTAACCCAGTACACCTAGTAACCATATGAAGCTATGTAAATTTGGTTTGCATCAAAATCTATTTCCATTTAAGAATGAAAAATCCTACAAGGGCTACTGGCCTAAAACCAATCTAGATAGAACTTTAATTTTACTAAGCTCCTGCATGCAATGGTTATAGATCTAGGTATGTATTGTCTTAAGCTTTACAGAGAAATAAAGTTTGCATGATTTGGATTTACTGAACTCTCATTATTAAATAAATTGTGAAAAAGATACTTTTTACAAGATTTAATCTAACACACATATAAAAACATATTTTGGAAAAGGTCCAGTGCCACATGGTTAAGAAAAGACATAGCAATCTAACAAAATTTGAATCACTCAATTTGCAGGCTCGAGGATTAAATGGTGGATTAAAACCTAGGGGACAGTTTCTGCCTACACAGGAAAATGAATAAACTGCTGAAAAAAAACAGATTGGGCCGGATCCAGCATGGATGGGCCGAGTAAACGAGCTGGCCGGCCCAACACGGTGCTGGCTTCATCTCCTTCACCAGAACGCACTGAAACGCAGCTGAAGAACCAGCCATGGCGTGGAGCTCGGGCAGCTCACCTAGGGGACCAGAGGGACGACAAGGAGGGGTCTAGGCGGACACGGATGCACGGGGAGGGCTTCGGGTGGTCGCAGAACTCGCCGGCGAGCTTCAGGGCGACGGCGCGGTCTCCGGCGTCCGCGCAGGCATGGCGAGGCTGCGGTGGCGCCAGTGCTTCTGCAAAGAAACGGTGATGTCAAAGAGGTATCCAGGGAAAAGGGGAGTTCGCAGGAAGAAGAATGGAGGACAGAGGTAGACGAAGAAGACGGCATCGTCTGCGACAAGTTCTTGGTCCGAGAGTCGGTTCTTTGACGATTTCGAGCAGGAGGAGAGGAGAGCTTGAGCGGGCTCGCAGGGGGTGGGAGAGTGGAGTGAGAGGAGTGGAATGGGCAAGGTGAGAGGGGCTGTGGTGGCCTCGGGCTTCCTATCCACAGAGGGTGGCCGTTTCTATGGTTTTCGGACCAGGGGGTCAATGGGGTGGCGAGGGGAGCTCCTACTGGCTGGCTTGGGCGGTGGGGGAGTGGGCAGGGTGGAGGTGGTAGGGAGGACGTGTCTTGGCCAGTAGGGAGAGAGGGAGTGAAGCTTCATTGGTCACTTTTGGAAAAGAGAGAAGAAGAGTGGTGGAGAGGGTGATGGGGGGGCTGACTTGAGGGTCCTAGCTAACTAGGATGCTCTCTCAGGGCAGAGGGGTGAGAGGGAGTCGAAGGATTAGAGAGGGGAGGGCTGGTTTGGGTTCGGTTTAGGTGTTGACAGAAATTTCAGAAAACTGTTATCACGGAGGTCTCAAAACCATCATGGCTAAGTGTCATAAAGACTAAGATGATCAAGAATAAAGATACATAGGTGAAGTACTACCTATAGGCATCACAATGGTCACAAATGCACACACTAACAAGGAGTTTTGAATAGTTTTGTAAGGAGGCAAAAAGAGAATAAAATAACAGATTCAGAAAAAATGCAGTTTTCAGACTTAGTGGAAATTCTAAGTTCCAGGAATCTGTTATCGCGAGGGTAACAAAACCTTCATGGAAAGGTGACCATATAGCCAAGAGAATCAAGAATAAAGGTACAGGCATGATGTTCTATCTATGGTGATAACATGTGTCACAAAGGCACGTCTGAAAAATAAGTTTTGAATGGTTTTGTAAGGAGGTAGAAAGAGAATAAAATAACAGGTTCAGAAATCTGTTATTGTGATGCCACCAAAAGCAACATGAAATAAGGACTTTTAAAACAGTAAAAACTCAAACAAAACATTGGAACGATAGTAGAGATGACAAGGATGGATGAGGTGGTGGTGCATTTCCAAAATAAACACCACAAAGATAAATATGATGTTCTAAAGATGCAATCTTTTAACAGAAAAGAAAATAGGTCCCGAGAGGGTTTTACCAAGTTTTCTCCAAGAGTTTTAATAGTATTTGAAAATATTTTTGAATAAACTAGTCACATATGCTCAAAGGGATGTTGGGTAATTTTTCTAAGAATTTTTGAAATACTTTTATTCATAAAACATTTTAAAATCCATTTCTGGCCCTTTTTTGTAAATAAATTATTATACTAAGAAAAATGTTTCCAAAACAAATATTTTTGAATAGAGATGAGAGGTTATATCATATGGATCACAGAAGTGATTTTTAAGAAATAACTCTTTTGAAAATTATTTGAGATTTCTTGTGAAAACAAAGAAAACAAGAGGCTTTTTAATAAGCACCAAAACATTGGAGAGAAAATGGTATTAATGGTCAAGGCAAGAACATTGGCTATAATAGTGGTGAAATACAAATAAAGAGAATGGCAAGGAACTTTGGTTGATCTCAAAAGGAATAAGAAGTGATTTTAGAAAGGATGCAAAGATAAGAGTGGTATATACACTAATTGAATTGTCATCAAAAAGGGCATTGGAATCAAATGATAGGAGGTTTCAGATTACCCTTTCAAAACTTGAATAGAAGGTGAGGATATGGGATACAATTTCCTTGATGGATCATTGATGAGAAGAGCAAGATTTGCCATAATGGCATGTCTCCAAAGTTGGAAGTTTCTATTAGCTAAAAAGACATCTTAAGATAGGAGAAGGTATATGGACTATTTTACTTGTCATAACATTGATCACAAGGGTCATAATATAACTAGGTTGAGCTCCAAGGTGGATAATTAGAGAGGTCATCGACACAGACACAAACACAAACCACAAGTCAAACAGTGCAACATGGGTGAAACATATCCATAAACAACATAACTCAAAAAAGTTTTTGCTGGTTCTGATTTTTGGCCCTCTAATAATTGTGTTTTTCTGGCCTCCCAAAATTGGGCTGTGACATATAGATAATTACAAGTAATTGCAAAAAGTTGCACTAAATCCTACTCAAGGAAACATGGACACATAATGCATACTACTGTAAGAAGCACAGAGATGCTTGCAAAAAAAAAGTAAGGTGATAGTTGTATACTAAAAGAAAAAAAAAATGTTATGCATGAATGGAAAAAAAGAGAGCAAGAGGATGAGCACTGGGGTACAATGTTGCTTTTGCTTTATTATCACATTAGAGAGGCAGAACCTCAAATGAAGTAAAATAGCTCAAAATGTATATTTTTCTCCAGACGATTCATAGCCGACAATACAAGTATATGTTGCAGGATACTTGCAATCTTCTTACATGTCCAATGGTGAAAGAGTCTGAATACATTTACCATTTCTAAACTAATATGAACATTACAGCAATTGCATGGAATATGAAAATGTGGCAGGGAATTCAATTCATATCAGTAATAAGATGTGGAGATGAAGTACTTACCCATAGCCAGGAAGAATCCATATGGAATCTATCACAAAGAGGCAAATGGCAGTTGCTGCTATTGTGCCCCATACAAACGCATGTATAATCCAATTCCATCGAATGATGTCCATGGCCAATTGCATATTCACAATGATGACAGATGCAAGTGCCCACAAATCTCCAAGACTAGACATATCTATTGTACTTTGTCTATATGCAAAATACGGTATGTAGAAAACAACCAGACTCTGCCAAAGTGCTTCAAGCATATTGAGGACAAACAAATTCACATTATACTTCTCATTTCTTTGGCCAGTTCCATATAGCTTTGGGTAAGCTAGCAGTGTTGACTTGCTAAGATCCTTGTCAAGAATGCCAACAACGATTGTCGGAAGGGATGTATAAAGCACAGTATACAAGAGGCTACTCCATTCAGTGATAGCAGTAGTCAACGTGAATGCTGTATACAGCACATACCTGAGATCACAGCATAAGTATATCTTTAGTAATTGTCCATGCAAATATATGAGAAATAGAGAGGTGCTTCTTAACAATTTTTCGATAATTCAGTTGGATATAACTAGGAACTGTAGTCATAAATTTATAACGCAAGGTATGCATCTTATATATAAGGCCTGAACACTAGAAAAATGAACAAATCTCCCCGTTTTCCCAATTAGATTATACCATGGAGGATTTGAGTAATATTTCCCAAGTAATGAAGTATTTATTCTCCATTAGAATTCTTACCAGAAAAGAACCAATACAAATGTGGCATTCTTGTAAAAGTTGTAAAGGATCATGTAACCCATCCTTTGATAATTCCAGTGACCATGGACTAATAGAAGAGGAACCAAGAATCTGAATTGTCCCATCGAAAAATCTGATGCCATAACAGCCTGTCCTCCTTCTTGGCCACTGATGCCAACCCCAACATCAGCCATTTGGATCATTGAAACATCATTCGCTCCTGAATGTCACAGGTTATGTAAAAATATATATCAACTGTGCATATATTGTCTCCTAGATAAAAAAAATATATAATGTACCCAGGAAACATGAGGGAATACCATCACCAATTGCTAAGGTCATATCATCCGTCCTGTTTTTGATAAGTGCAACTATCCCTGCCTTTTGTAGAGGAGCCACTCGACAACATAAGACGACGCTACATTCTGTGGCTACTTTGAAAAGCTATTACAAACAAAATAAGATGACCATGTGTCAGTTGCAACATCTTAATAAGATGAGCTTATTACCGAGGACAAAAGGAAAATAGTACAGTATTTTTTTTTAACACAAATAGTACAAGGATGAGTACCTCTTCTTGCAAGTCTGTCTCAAGTATGTAAACAAGGCTGTTCCCATCTACAATCAAAGCAAGAATTACACCAGAAGATTCTGGATTCAGTGTGCCAATTGAAGAAGCGACCCTGAGCTCCTTAGTTGTTGCAAGTGCTTCCTCTAGACTTTTCTTGCAAGACTCCTTTGAACTGTTATTTATCACAATTTGTCTCATGTCGTTGGTCAGTAGCTTACAAGAGTAGCCAATAGATATTGCAGTCTCCTGCTTATCTCCTGTTAAAATCCAAACCTTCATGCCTGCTTGCCGAAGAGATTCTATTGCTTCTGGTACCCCGTCTTGAAGCTTGTCTTCAATCCCAGTGGCCCCTAGTATGTGGATATTGCACTCTACATTGGCTGCAACTGATCTGAGTAAATTTCCCCTGCCAAGTACTGTTGTGCTAGCATTCTCATATGCTGACTGCCACTCCTCAAATTCAGGCTGACTCAATTCACGCATACCAACAACGAGAGTTCTTAGGCCAAGTGAAGAATATTTGTGGAGATGTGCCTCTGTAGCACGGACATTGTCCAGCTCTTTGTTGGTAATTCCAAACATTGAAGTGTCTGCACCTTTGACATATAGCTTAACAGTCTTATCGGGGCAGCCAACAATGACAGACATCCTCTTACGATCACTATCAAACTCATGAAGTCCTAATATATCAAATCCGCACACGCCATACCAGCAAGATTCATCAGAACTGTTAACCAATCATGCTAACGATCTACTGAAACTAAACTGACAAGGAAAAAATGATGCACTGGAATGGGGACATAAAGGAGTCAACGTAGTAAATTAGTACTACCAAAGAAGAACCGAATTAACATAAATAAGACATCAACTACGTACACTGGCCCGTGGTTAACACGAAGGAAAATAAACTTCACATGCCTGGCATGTTAAGCGTGTTTTGATCATTGGATTATTGAGAATTCAAGTTAAGTTATCATGACTCAGAGCATATTATTAAATCTGAGCCAAAGACGAAAGTAATTGTACGAAGTATTGAAAAAACAATTTGACACACTGGATTGATCAATGTCACATCAACATGTACAGTTCAATTTAATCGACCCATGCAGAAGAGCAAGAAAAAAACAAAATTAGATGGACTAAACTTCAAATTATTTTGCCAAACGGCCATACATATTTTGAATAATTTTTTATACTGAAACGGGATTTCCTACCTACCACTATCCAAATTTGAAATGCCACAACTACAGTGTGCCATAAGTCCCAATGTTCATGTTAATATGCTCACGAAGTTTTATGGGTGTAGTAATGTAGAGGAAATGTGAGGATTAGCCAAGAACCAAAAGATACTGATACAAACAATACTTTCAAGCAGATGCAAGGCTCACCTTTTACAGTACACATTGGCAAGGGCAAAATATGCTATGAGGATCTTTTTCAAAGAAGCTATAATGATTAATAGTATCGTTTATCAATCACAGAAGGAAACATAGTCAGACACATTAGGAAGAAAACATTTACATTAGCATTCACACCACCAAACACAATAACAGTTGAACAATGACATCAATGGATTCTAGAAAGCAAAAGCATTAAAACGTGTGCTATCAACTGCTGCACAAATTTTGTTACTTATAGTTTTCTAGAGATGTAAGGATCACGAAGCAGGTAGGATTCATCCGCTTTGAGTCACATAATCATGTTTGATACCACCAAATTGTGCACTTCCAAATTGAATAAATGGTACTAAATTCTTATGCAAGCATTCTCGTGCATGATTGCAGATACAGTATCCATAAAAACAAAAGATGAGAGCTATCTTACCTCTGTCTGTCACCAAGTACATCGATCATTACATAACCAGATGTTCGCTCAACAAGCACGATGCCATAGGACGCTGCAGCATAAGCTAGAGCCTGCTCATCAGGGGACTCGCCCTGGTAATCAATCAACTTTTGCGTAGGGTCTCTACTGTCCAGGACAAGTGGCACAATGGTATTACAGGCAGCAAGAACAAGGAAGAAGTCAAGGACAAACTTTGCTTCCTCATTTGTGCCACCATTCCTCAACATATTCATAAGCTGAGGATCAGTCCTAACTGCCATTTTTGGTGTCCACCGAAGACCATCAACTGACCAAAAGCAGCAAATGAGAGGCCTTATTAGGGAACAACAACATCAAACAAGCAATATGCATTAAAACCGCCGTACCTGAGTATCCACATGTATCTTTGCCAGAGCTGTAATCAACGCCGTGAACCGATGCACACTGGAACTCCATCTTGTTCTCTGTCAGGGTCCCTGTCTTATCAGAGAAGACATACTTAATCTGCCCAAGATCCTCATTTATATTCAGAGCTCTGCACTGGAACTTGGACCTTGACGATTTGTCATACAAGTCTAAGTCCGCGCCCATGAAATATGCTTGCCCAAGACGTACCAATTCCATTGATATATATAATGAGATAGGAATGATGACCTGATACACTATCACAGCCATGAGGAAGGTAACGAAAATCTGCATTCCGATGCCATAGTAATTGTAGTTCTTCCCGGTTGTGTAATCCTTCTCCCTAAAGAATTGAGTGAACTCAAGCTCGCCCCGGTGATTCAGCAGCCAGATCCCAGCAAGTACAGATGCTGTCGTGCACATTCCAATGAGCATAATAGACAATATGACCGTCTCACGATTCAACTGAGTCTCCAAACGACTGCGCTTGGACGGCGGCCCAGAGTTGTTGAGCATGACCTTGGTGTCCTTGCCAGCATAAACCACGACCCCTATCGCCCAGGTGGTGTTCTTGAGCTCACAGCCACGGAGCACAATGTTGGATGGTCCGAGTGAGACGCGCTTGCCATCAATCTCCAAATTCGCCTGGAAACCATAGATGTTCCTGTTGGGCCGCTCGCAATGCAGGACACCACCAAGGCCACCGTTGTGGGAGAATTTCAACCGAGTCTCCTGCTTGGCATACCTTGTCTTGAGATTGGTCTCCCCGTCAAGATTGACGGTCTGGACGTGCGCGACGCCGGTGGGGTCACTGGTGGCGAGCAGCACTATGTCGGCGGGGAGCGTCTCGCTGGAGGCGACGCGCACGATGTCCCCGACGCGTATGTGCTTCCATTTCTTGGGCGGGAACTCGCCGGCGGTGTGCGGCGCGAGGACGGCGGCGAGGCGGTTGTTCTCCCTGCGGTCGGAGCGGTGGCGGCGGAAGTCCTCGTAGGCGTCCTTGACGGCGGTGACGAAGAGCACGAAGGCCAGCGGGAGCACGGACGCGCCCCGGCCGAAGACGGCGACCTGGGGGAGCTGGTTGAGCACGGTGATGGCGAGGAAGTAGACGTAGGAGAGCCGCCGGAACTGCTCGAACAGGTTGCGCGGCAGGAAGGTGAGCGCGGAGTACTTTGCCGTCCGGATGGCGTTCCCGGCGAACTCCGCCGAGGGCTCCCCCACGGCGACGGCGCGGGACTCGACCCCCTCCTGCTGCGACGCGGACGGGTCCGGCTGGTCGCGGTCGCGGCGGGACGGGCGGAAGGGGTCCGGTACCTCGACGGAGAAGCCCTGGAGGTCGGCGCGGACGGGAGGCTCCGGCTGCGGCGGCGGGAGCTCCGGCGCCGCCGGCGGCGGAGGCGGGTGCGGAGAGGCGGCGACGATGAGCGGGCGCTCGGACGACATGGGGCAGGAGGTGGCGGCGGCTAGTGGGTGGCCGGAGCCATGGGCGGCGGATTTGGGGCGGAGGCCGGCGAGGTGAAAGCTGACGGTGGGAAGCTTGGAGATGACGCCTCTACGGGTTCGAGAGCTTTCCGTTTGGATCGTTTTTTTTTTTTTGAAAATAAACGACTTTAGAGCATCTCCAGTCGGGGCGCCCAAAGGCGTTTGGGGCGTGCCGGACACAAAATCGCGCCCACTCGCGGCGCCCAAACGCGAATTCGGTTCGGCGCGGCCCAGTTTTGTGTCCGGCACGCCCAGCCCACGCCCTCAACTTGGGGAGGCTTGGGGCGGCCCCAGACGGAAGGAAACGCACGACTCCGACGCGCGGGCCACACCTGGCAGTGACACGACCACGCCCTGCCGTGGTCAAAGGCGTCGTCAAAGGCGCGTGCCGCGTGGCGACTCCTCGTCGCCACTCTCGCCCTGCCGTTAATGCCACCGCTCTCCGGCGGCAATAAAAGGCGAGCGCCGGCCTCCACTCATCGCCACTCTCGCCCTCGCCGTTCTCTCTCCATCACCTCGCCGCTCCTTCTCCACTCAAAAAACCGCCGCCGCTCTCCTTCTCCATGGCCGGCACCTGGAGGCGCACCGGCGGCGCCGCGGCCAACGGCTTCGCGCCGCGCACCCTGCTCAAAGAGCAGACGGAGGCGCTGCGCGACAACGGCTATCCGGTGCCGCTGGGCGCGAGGCGTTCTGGAGCGTGCCCGGGCGCACGCTCCAGTTCGTGATGAACCACATCGTGAACGGCGGCTCGCTCCTGACGGCGGCGCCCGCCCCTGCTCCGGCCGCCTGGGCACCAGCGCCACCTCCGGCCAACCAGTGGGCGCCGCGCGCGACGCCGTCCTTGTCGCGCTCCACGGCGTCCTCGTCGCGGGCGTCGTCCTCGCGCTCGTCCTCATCCCGCTCCCGCGCCTCCTCTCTGCTAACGCCGAAGCCGGAGCAGATGAAGGTGAAGGCGGAGCCGGAGCTCTCGCCGTTCATGGCGGAGCTCATAGCGACGCAGGAGGGGACGGACGACGACGCCATTGCGGCGGTCGTCGCGGCCGCGTCGATGGACGACGTGCCGCCGCTCGACGGCCCCTCGGCCTGCGCCTGGTCGGTGCGCGATACCGCCAAGGAGAAGGGCGTGCCCTTCTTCGACCTCACCGTCGACGGCCCAGGACCGAGCCGCGTCAAGGAGGAGGACGACGGCGGCGTGTGGACCGGCGGCGCGTGGAGCGACGGCGGCGTGAAGGAGGAGGTGAAGGAGGAGGAGGACCCCTACTACGCCTTCAGGCGCAGCTACCGCGGCCGCCAGTAGATTTAGGTTTAGTTTTTTAAAATTTCATTCAAATCTGTAAACTTTCCTAAAATTTGTCGAAGTTTAAATTTAATTTTTTTTAGTTTGGGCGCCGCGAGTGGGGATCGACGGCGCCCAAATGGGCAAGGTAGTCCGGACGGCGCCCAAAGGGCCTGTCCGGACGGCCTTTGGGCGCCCATTTGGGCGCCGCGAGTGGAGATGCTCTTATTGATAGACATTAAGAACATTTTACAAGCACCAGTCTAAGTGGTGAAACACTTGAGACTGTGATGACACTGTGATGACAGTACACACAGGGCATTGGCCCGATCCTGATGTCAAACATCTGACACTAGAAGAAGTGGTTCGAAGGGCTAGCCTAGAGTAATGTTGAGCCTTCATGTTGTGTGCCCTGGGTACAAAAGATAACCTACTTGGATGAAAATAGAAAGATGCTCGAACTTGAGATACTGTGGCCCTAATCTGCCAAGGTCCTTCAGATACATTTCGATTAGACTTAGCAGCCAAAGCAAGGACCTACGAATCTGTGAAGAAGTAAGCATCGTGAAGTTGAAGGGCTTCAGCCACCTTCACCGCGAAGAACAGAGCATAAGCTTCAGCCTGTAGTGGAGAGCCTACTGGAGGGGACAACGCTGCAACATAGATGCTATCGGCATGGTGTTGATGAAGGTGGATGTGGATGCCCAATCTTGCTTGCTGCAGTTGACCATCAGGCGAAGGAGTCCAAGCTGCATCTGAATATATCTGTACGTCTGTACCTGCAAAAAGAAGTAGGGTGTTGTAGCATATGATGTTGTTGTCGACACAACGTCTGATCGTCGGCTGGTAGTTGTCCCTGCAGGCGTGCGTCAAAAATCTGAAAGTCCTGCAATAAAGCTGAGAAGATAGCAAACACCTTTTTTGGATGAGTTTTAGCACGGTTAAAAAGAGCATCGTTTCTTGCTTTCCAAATACACCAAAGCATGGTGTAAAGATTTTTAACTGACATAGAGGGATGATTAGAGTTTAGCAAGAAATTAAGGATGTCAGGAATAGAGTTGTGTTGCTGTTGCAAAGCATCAGTGTTAATAAACCAAGGCTGTAAGAACCAAACAGCTTTTGCAAAATGACATCAAAAAAACAGATGCATCTCATCTTCCTCCAAATTACACCTCGAGCAAATAACTGAAATATGTCTGGAAAAACGACCTTCTCTTTTACATGTGGCTAGGGCTCTTCTTAGAAGTCTCCAAGCAAAGGTTTGAACCCTAGGGATCATGTGCTTCTCAGCCCAAACCTGATTTAGCAAGTTACTAACCTGCCGAGGCACTTGCTTAGGCATCTGGTTCTGTGGCAACTGCAAATTTTTAAAACAATGCCTATATGCACTTTTTGTAGAAAACTTCCCAGCAGGAGTCAGTTTCCAAACCAGCATATCTTGACCAACATCATGAATGATAGGAGTATTTAAAATGGTTGTGGAGACATGAGGATCAAAAAGAGAGTTAACTAGATCATGGTTCCAGGCCTTAAGATTTGGCAGCCACAAGTTTTTAATAGTTGCAGGGTAATTAAAAGGTGGTTGCTAGATGACAAGATTATCATAAATGTTTTGCCAATGATTAAACCAAGGTGTTTTCCAAATGGATGAGGAGCCATCAACAATTTGAGTAAAACAAGCAGATTCTAAAAGAGGTTTTACCTTTAAAATGCCCGCCCAAAATGCAGATTTTGGACAACTAGATTTAGCTCTCCAAAAAGATGTATCGGCATGGTATTTTGACTTTAAAATAAGAGCAAGACTACTATTTGGGTCCTGAACAATTCTCCAAGCTGCAGAGAGAATCAAGCTCTGATTCAATGCCTGCAAATTCCTAAAACCCAGACCGCCACTTTTCTTGTCAGTGCAAATATCTGCCCAAGCCCTTAAGCAAAGGTACCTTGTAGCATTATCATCTTTTACCCATGTCCACAAAAATCTCCTAATGATAGCAGTGATACTAGCAAGAAATTTTTTGGAGAACAAAATATTTGACATGTAATAAACAGGGATAGAAGAGAAAACATATTTGATAAGAGTAAGCCTAGCAGGGTGCGACATTCTGTTTGCCTTATACGTTGTAAGCTTAGATTTAAACTTGTCATAAACAAAGGAGTAGGCAACAGATCTATTTTTAGCAGGCAATATGAGAGGATGTCCTAGATGGATAAAGGAGGCATCAATATCAGGGACAGGAAACAAACCTTTAATTTCTTGCCTGACCTGCAAATCCACACTAGCACTAAACATAATTCCTGACTTTGCCCAATTTGGGACTTGACCTGAAAGGGAGCAGAAATGATTTAATATCCGTAGGATGGCTTCAGCTTTCTGCTTTGTTGCTGCACCACACACCAATAAGTCATCTGCAAACATCAAGGAGTGAATAGGAGGGCATTGGGGACCCAAAGTTATACCTGAAAGTCTGTTATTATTTAGAGCATCCTGCAAAGCCAAGGATAGTTCATTAACAGCTAATATAAAAAGAGAGGGGGATAGAGGACACCCCTGTCTTATACCTCTGGAGCTCTTAAAATTGCCAAAAGGCTGCCCATTGATAATAACTGAAAACGTAGAAGTAGCTATGCAAGCATGGATCAACTTAATGAAATGGGCATTCAAACCTTTACGAGCTAAAGCAGTAGCAATGAAATGCCATTCAAGTCTATCAAAAGCTTTTGCAAGATCAATTTTTAGCATGAAACATTGTTGCTTGAAAGATTTCAAACTAAAGGAGTGCGCAATCTCCTGGGCAGCAATGATGTTATCACTAATCCTTCTACCCTCTATAAAAGCCTGCTGAGAAGGATGGATGTAATCAGCTAGAAGAGGCTTCAATCTGTTGGCCAAAGACTTGGAGATGATTTTATAAACAACATTACAAAGACTAATTGGCCTGAAGTCAGAGGGCAGGTGGCAAACAAGCTTTTTTGGAATAAGAGCTATATGAGTTTCATTAAGCTTTGGTGGCATATTACCAGTTTCATAGAAGGTCCTCACCAATTGTGTTATATCTTCCGCTATCCAACTCCAAGCATTCCTATTGAAGCCGACATTAAAACCATCTGGACCTGGAGAAGCATCTTTCTTTATGTCTTTTATGATGCTCCAAATCTCATCTTTGTCAGGTATAGAATTCGAGAATTCCTGCTCATCATGGTTAATAATAGAAAACACAGCAGGTCTACCATGTGAAGGGCAACTAGATTGAAAGATATTACGGAAGTAAGTGACAAATTCGTTGGCTATATCCCGAGGATCAAAAATATCTTTCCCTTGACTATCTATAATGGAAATAATCCTATTTCTTCTCCTCCTCTTGGTGACCGCTTGATGAGAAAAAGTTGTGTTCCTGTCACCTTGTGTGACCCTATGCTTTTTGGCTCTTTGCTTATAGAACTCATTTAACTTTGTCATGCTTCCTTCATATTGGGCAACGAGATTTGCTTCAAGAGCATGATCCTGCTGGCTTAGAGGCTGCATCTGAATATCAGTGATTTGATTTTGCAGCTGATCGAGTTGCTGCTGAAGTGGTCTTTTCTTTTTGCACCAAACTTTGAGCGTGCCTGCAAGCTGATTAGTGCGCACATGGAACGGTTTTGTAGCTGTAGAAGCCCAATCATTTTTTGCAACAGATTGATAGTCTTCTTCTAGAGGCCACCAATTTTCAAATTTGAAAGTGAGTTTAGGCCGTTTAAATTTTGACTCAGTTGAGAGTAAGATAGGAGCATGATCACTAAAACTATGAATAATGGGCATGTTGAAAACATTCGTCCTAGGGAACAAGGCACACCAATCAGCATTAGCTAGACAGCGATCGAGACGTTCGAAAATAGGACTTGAAGAAAATCTCATGTTAGTCCAAGTGTAAGCAGGTCCTGAAAAGCCGAGATCGAACAAACCACACTGCTTTACATAATTATTAAAAGCTCTCATACGATTGTAATTAACATTAGCTCCATAAGATTCTTTTTGATGCATAATATTATTCAGGTCACCTAAACAAACCATAGGCTTTCCCAAGTTGCCACAAACAAAATCAGAAATGTGGTTCCATATCATATCGGTATTACTATGGTGGGGATCTCCATACATACACGCAAGCAGGAACTCTACCTTACTAGGAATATGCACAGCTAGAGCGAGAATAAAATATCTAGAAGAAAGCTTGATGTCAAGATGAATTTCGTTGGACCACATCAGCCAAAGCCCCCTGGAGAGGCCAACTGAGGGCACAACAAAGCTGGCATGAGTACTGAAACGATCATTTAGATCAGCAGCTGTACACTTAGCAGAACGAGTTTCAGAAACAAAAGTTACTTGCGCAGCTGTTGATTTCATCATTTTTGCAAGGTATTCCATCTTGTTTGAGTTGAAAAGGCTCTTACCTTTACCTCGGCAATTCCATCCAATGAATTTCATGGCTGTTGAGGGCGGGGCAACAGTGCGACCATCTCCCCTAGCTGGAATCATACCAGACCCAGCTTGAGGACCAGCAGTACCATCAGAAACAGCGAGCCTTCGCCATGTGAGGACCATGGCGGAAACTCAAGACGTCGAATAACCAGCATCCCGAGTGAAGGTTGATTCTCAGCACCAAAAAGAAGCAAGTGATTCTAGCTTTTTAGGAAAGATTTGGGTCGTGGCTTTTGGATCTGTGGCTTTTTTTTGGTTTGTGGTTTACTAGGAAAACGAAAGGAGAGGGGAAACCAGATCGATGGGAGGTCTCAGAGTGAGGAAGGAGAGAAAAAACAAGGTATTCAGATCCTGGGAAGAAAGATTGGAAGAACTAATTTGGGGAAGGAGAGATCGGCATATCTGAAAGGATCATATGACACCTAGAGGGGGGGGTGAATAGGTGCTACTTCAATTTTAGTACTTTTTAAATTTAGGCTTGACACAAAAGGTAAATTCTCTAGATATGCAACTATGGTGAATTTACCTATATGACAAGCTAGCAACTAAGCAAGATACACGAAGTAAAGACTATAAACAAGGATAGAAGTAACCAAAGTGAAAGCACGCGGAGACACGGATGTAATCCCGAGTTCCTCCTTTTTAGGGGAGTACGTCTCGTTGGAGAGGTGTGAGCTACCACAAAGGTCAAAACTCAACCGCCACAAAGGCGGACGCAACTTCTTCTCCGATGAACCGCACCACAAAGGTTTGGTTCACCTTCCACTATCGGAATCCTTCAAGGCGGAATCCGGAGCCCTTACAACAACGATCCGGGGCACAACCCACAAGAGGATTGGGGGCTCCCGAACAGCTACAAATCTGTCACAAAGACAACAAGTGAGTACAATAAGAGGCTAGGTTTTCCCAATGGAAATCCTAGCAAAGGGTCCCTCAAGTGAATGAGGGGGAAATGAAGAACGGCTTGGTGAAGATGTAGATCCGAGGCTTCTCCTTCAATCCTCCAAGTATCAACGAGTTTGGGTGGAGGGATTGGGAGATCTATCAATTCTTGAGCTTGCAATCAATGGTGTTCTTCAATGTGTTCAAGCTAGGGAGCCGGAGGTAGGTGGAGGGGAATAATACCCCTCCCAGAAATCTGACCGTTGAAGCTAAAACAGCCCGCAGCGGTAGTACCGGGCCTCGCCCGGTAGTACCGACCGGCAGGGATTTGACGGCATCTTCGACGACTGGTCAACGCCTCCTCCCAGGCGCGCATCGGTAGTACCGGACCGCCGGGTCCGGTAGTGCTCCCTACCCGGTAGTACCGCGCCACTACCGGGGCTACTACCGGATAAAAACTGCGCGAGTCCAGGAGCATTTTGGAGATGCGGTACTGGCCGCGGTAGTTCCGCACGGCTGGACACCCGGTAGTACCGGGGTGAACCCGGTAGTACCGGCTGAAGCAATAAAGTCAGCATTTCTTCCTTTTCTTGAGACAAAACCTGTGCAACATAAACTGATACATTCCTGCACTTTTAGCACACACATTAGACATCTAAGTGTGTTGTCAACAAACATCAAAACACTTTGGGGAAGGATATGCCCTTTCAATCTCCCCCTTTTTGGTGTTTGATGACAACACACTTAGGAGAAACAAATGATTTGCAAAAGATAGACGGGGCTCTCCAAATTGTGTGTTTATTAGGAATTTGCTTTTGAATGCAAAAACACACCATATAAAATGGGCGGAGCTCCCCCTATATTTTACAAACCAAGCAAGTTCATATGGATAAACAATTATAACAACTTGCACAATATAAGCAAAATAAGCAAGTACCATACTAGATAGGTCTTATTACAATAACACAAGGTCATGGCATGTCTTACATCATGCATAGAGAAGTTCAAAGCAAATATCCAAATAAAGATGGAAACAAGCATAAAGATCAAACGAAGTGCAAGCTTGTGTTCCTCCCATGCAAATCCCACGGCACATCCTAAATAGAACACATTCTCCCCCTTTGTCATCGAAATGCCAAAAAGGGAGAAGCGCGATGCTAACACGTCCCTAGGAGCATCAAGCTCCACCCGCGCCGTGGTGGGTCGAAGAGGAGGAGGCCTGGAAGCGATCACCATCTGGAGGAGCATCTTCATCACTCCAGAAACCTTGCTTGGACACCCATTCATTCTTCGGAGTGATTACTTCTTCAGAACCATCGGAGACTGGAATCTGCATATGCCTCATCATCGCTTTCTGTCGCTGTGCTGCCTTCTTGTGATACACAGGGCTTCATACAGACGGTCTTCCAAATCAAGTTTGAGGCAAAAGGCCCTCTTGGCCTTAATCTGCAGCTTCTTGAACCATGAAGGTTCCTCAAGGGGAGGTGCACTCCCACTAGCTCTCTCAGCTTCAGCAGCAGCCTCAGGATCAATGGGCTTCGTTTTGGGAGGAAGATGAGCCTTGATACGCAGTTCCTTCACCAGATGAGTCACAACGGGGCTGCCATCCTTCATGATATCTTCTCCATTCTTCTTGAGAGCCCACTTGCGGCGAATGAGCTTCATAATGTATGGGCCATAGATGGGGGCCCTTCTATCAATGATTGTGGACCACAAGTCATTCCACATCCAATCCATCACATCAAGCTTCTTGCCTTTGCCTTGATTTTCATAGGAGAGCTTGAGTAGGTCAAACATGTAGCCATGAACCTCATCCCAGTTTCCCACACGGGGAGCAATAGTTTCCCTATAGACGCGGTGGAGAATCTCAAATGGACGCACAAGATGAGCAGTTTTACCAGTGGTGCCTCTTTCCATAGTAATTGGTCCTAGAACATCCTTGGAGCTGGATCGATCATTGTCATGGCATCTCCATCCACTAGGAGTACTTTCACCCTTGTCTTCATAGCCTAGAACCTCTCCAAACTCCGCCAAGGTGGCAGAAAGCAAGGTGTCCTTGGTCATCCACCATAGAGTCCTGGCTTCATCATGGTCAAAGTAGACGGTGGCAAAGAACTGAATAATATAGTACTCTATGTAGGGATGGTTCTCCTTCATGATGTCAATCAGTCCAAACTCTTCACACATTGCAAGTGTCTCATCAAAATAGCCCTTGTGCTTCGAGTTTTTCATGTAAGGAAGATCAAGAGTGTGTTGGTCAACCACGGAGTACTTCTTGTGGAGATAGATTTCCTTGTAGATGGCTTCTTGATCATTGTGTAAAAGTGCGGATTCCGCACAAGAGGTGACCTCTCCTCAGCATAGGGATTCTCTTCTCTGAGCTTCTGATAGTCCTCATTCTTCCATAAGTGAAGTGCTTTGCGGGCTCTCGTGGGAGGAGCAGTGGTGGTACGAGCAGCAACTGGAGTTTTTCCTCTTGCTTGAGTTCTGGCTGTGGTGCGAGCAGGCAAAACTTCCTCTTCTTCTTCTTCCTCAATATCATCATCCAGAGACGTGGCTTCTTACCACCACGGCGGCTACCTGTGAAACAGCATAGAGGTAGGGCAGGGAATAGATGAGTGCACAAGTTCACGGAATAGGAACCAAAAACTAGCCAATAGATGTAAAGAGAGGTTGAATCAAGCAAATTTGGAAAACACGGTAGTACCGGGCCTCGCCCGGTAGTACCGGCTGAGCCGATTCAAGAGAGAATGGCACAAAATTGAGAGATTCAACCATACATTACACACAAAGGCTAGCTAACAAGGCCTAGGAGATCATCCATCCAAATTTAACCGTTGCCAACGGAGCTACCAATGTTTCCTCGCCATACATCTAGGTTTCAAGATTTAGAAACTAAGAGTGCAAGAACGGGGAAATACCGGAGGCCATGGAGGAGATCGACGAGGGGATCGCTCCCACGGAGCAGATCTGGCCGGAGATGGCGGAAACCGGCGGCCTGGGGGCGGCCGGAGCAGGGAGCAGAGGAGGCGACGGGGTGGTGTGTCGTGCGGGTGGGGAAGAATGGGGAATAACCCCCACCCCGCCCGCACAGGATATTTTGATACCCGCGATTCCCGGTAGTACCGGGGCGGACCATCCGGTACTACCGGGGCCTGAATCTTTGCGAGCAGTAGAACTGCTTAGATTCAGAGCCCGGTACTACCGGATCCACCAGGCGGTACTACCGGGGCCTCCTAAGAAACCCCAGTTTTCTCTTTTGTGGAAGGATTTTGAACTTGTGCAAGATGGAAGTTGTTTTGAGAGAGAAGAAAGGCATAGGATTAGATCAACACACTGGAGATGGTACTTCATACTCAATTTGCAAGAAGCAAACACACAAAAACCAAATTGAGCATGTTTTCCATAGGAGCACTAGAAAACCAATAAAATCCAAATGAAACCAACTCTTCACAAGGAAGAGGGCGGTGGCCGAGGCCACCATGTATGAGTATGTGGTGTGACACCGCGAAGATATATCTTGGGTCCACGGCCACTACTCGTCATTTAAGCTCACAATTCATAAAATGAAAAATAGAGACAAAATGAGTTTTACTATCGGCATAATGGGGGGAGGGATAGTCCAATGGATTAGGACCGCACTCCCCCTATTCCATGCCTACACCTAAACCAAATAGATAGTCAAAAATAGGTGTGTATGCAAGATGGTCAAGTCAAGCTCCTAGAATCCACGATATTTAGCTCATGCCTCAAGAAGGTGAATCTTGCTTCATCAAGTGGCTTCGTGAATATGTCGGCAAGTTGATCTTTGGTTGGAATATAGCCAAGCTCAATATCACCACGAGCAATATGATCCCGAATAAAATGATGACGAATCTCAATATGCTTCGTTCTTGAGTGTTGCACCGGATTGTGGCCAATCTTGATAGCACTTTCATTGTCACATAAAAGAGGCACTTTGTCACAATTGACACCGTATTCCTTTAAAGTTTGCCTCATCCATAACAATTGAGTGCATGCACTTGCGGCCGCCACATACTCGGCTTCGGCGGAAGATAGAGATATACAATTTTGCTTCTTAGAAGACCAACTCACCAAGGACCTACCAAGAAATTGGCATGCCCCGGAAGTTGATTTCCTATCATCCTTGCAACCGGCCCAATCCGAATCCGTGTACCCGGCAAGAGAGAAATTAGTGCCCTTTGGGTACCACAAACCAAACCTTGGGGTATCAACCAAATATCGAAGGATTCTATTGACCGCCACCATGTGGCTTTCTTTAGGAGCGGCTTGATACCTTGCACACACCCCTACACTCAACACAATATCGGGTCTAGATGCACAAAGATAAAGCAAAGAACCAATCATAGAGCGATAAAGTTTTTGGCAAACATCGATACCGTCGGGGTTAAGTTCAAGATGGCATTTGGTGTCCATGGGAAACCGCTTCCCTTAGCATTGTGCATATTGAACCTCTTGAGCATGTCTTGGGTATATTTGGTTTGAGAGATGAAAGTCCCTTCATTCAATTGCTTGATCTCAAAACCGAGAAAGAACTTCAATTCGCCCATCATAGACATCTCGAACCTATCGGTCATAAGCTTTGAAAATTCATCATTGAAAGCTTTGTTAGATGAGCCAAATATAATATCATCAACATAAAGTTGGCATATGAAAAGCTCCCCTTTGACCCTCTTGGTAAAGAGAGTGGGATCGATTTGCCCCAATTCAAATCCACGGTCTAGCAATAGCTCTCTTAGGTGCTCATACCAAGCACGAGGTGCTTGTTTGAGACCATAGAGCGCCTTATCAAGCTTGTAGACATGGTTAGGGAATTTAGGGTCCTCGAAACCCGGTGGTTGCTTAACATATACCAACTCCTTTAAAGGACCATTAAGAAAGGCACTTTTCACATCCATTTGTTGCAATTTAAAGTTATGATGTGATGCATATGCAAGAAGGATACGGATGGACTCAAGGCGAGCCACGGGTGCATAAGTCTCTCCAAAATCAATGCCTTCAACTTGAGAGTACCCTTGTGCAACCAATCTTGCCTTGTTCCTCACAACCATTCCATGCTCATCTTGCTTGTTCTTGAAATCCACTTTGTGCCTATAACATTGCGGCAATCTTTTGGCTTCTCAACTAGATTCCACACTTTGTTGCGCTTGAAGTTATTGAGTTCATCATGCATAGCTTCTAACCAATCCGGATCTTCAAGAGCTTCAAACACTTTCTTTGGTTCCACCATGGAAATATGAGCTTGATGTTCACTAAAGTTTGCCAATTGCCTTCTTGTGGTAACACCCTTCTTGTGGTCACCAAGGATGTTTTCTAGACGGTGACTCTTTAATTCAAAGTCTCTTACAATCTTGCTTTACGACGGGCTTCGATATCTCTATTGCATCTTGGAGGTATCTCTTGATCATCTTGATCATTTGAGTCCCCGTCTTGACCGGAATGTTGACCTTGATCATCTTGAAGCACATCTTCAACAAAGGAAGGAGAGGGTTGATCTTGGTCATGACCTTGGCTAGCATCAACAATAGGAGAACTTGGTTCTTGCATAGCAACTTGGTCAACATGAGGAGGGTCTTGAACTTGTTCTTGGGAGGTGCATCATTTGCTTCCATGATAGGCGCCGTTTCAACTTGTGATGAAGAGGCCTCCACTTGAATGGAGCTTGGACTTGCTTGAGGAGACTCGTAATGAATCTCAACGGGACGATGGAAACCAATGCCCATTCTTCTTATAGCATCTTGAGGCTCTTCATTATCTACATCACAAACATGAAATTGCGCCACTTGGGAGCCGTCATTCTCATCGAACCTCACATCACAAGATTCTATGACTTTCCCAACGGTTTGTCATAGACTCTATAGGTGTGAGATTCGGCACCGTACCCAACAAAAACACCCTCTAAAGCTTTAGATTCAAATTTAGACAAACGAACACTTTTGTTCTTATAGAAACACTTACAACCAAATACTCGGTAGTAGGAGACATTGGGCTTGTTGCCGGTGAGCATCTCATAAGATGTAAACTTCTTGCCAACGCGAAAGAATAGCCGGTTAGATGAATGACACGCCGTGGAGATGGCCTCGGCCCATAAGATAGCGGAGACTTAAACTCCGCCAACATAGACCTTGCCATATCCATGAGAGTCCGGTTCTTCCTTTCGGCTACACCATTTTGTTGAGGGGTATATGCAGCGGAATATTGATGACGAATCCCCTCTTCACTAAGAAACTCATTTAAGGTGTAGTTCTTGAACTCGGAGCCATTATCACTCCTAATGACCAATATAGGGACATTGTGTTGGCGTTGAATTCATTGGAAAAGTCGATGACGGCTTGTTGGGTCTCATCCTTCGTCTTGAAGAAATAAACCCAAGTAAATCTTGAATAGTCATCAACAATCACCAAACAATATTTCTTCCCACCAAGACTAGGTTGAGGCACGGCACCAAAGAGATCAACATGAAGAAGTTCCAATATCCTCTTTGATGAAATGATGGTCTTGCTTGGATGGGGAGAATCATGCATCTTTCCTTCAACACAAGCCCTACAAAGACGATCTCTAGAAAAAGAAACATTGTCTTTTAGTCCAAGAATGTGGCCACCCTTGTGAAGACTTTGCAAAGTTCTCATGTTGACATGGGACAAGCGGCGATGCCACAACCATCCCACGTCGGCCTTTCCGAATAGGCATATTGCTTGAGTGTTGGTAGACCCCGAAAAGTCCACCACGAACAACTCATTTTCAACATACCCAACGAACATGACCTTTAGAGTCTTGCTCCTCAAGAGTACCACCATATCAATAGTAAAATGGACATCAAAATTCATCTTATTAAGTGCACGAACGGACATAAGATTGTAACCGAGGGACTCGACAAGCATGACATTTACAAGGGTGATATCCTTTGCAACTACCACCTTGCCGAGACCCGTTACCTCCGCTTTTGATTTATCACCATAGGAGACGGATGCTTGATTTATATTTGGTCCCAACTCCGTCATGATCTCTTTGCTTCGGTCATATGACTAGTGCATCCACTATCAACCACCCATTTAGACCCACCGGAAGCATAGTCCTACAAGATTGCTTGGTTTTAGGTACCCATTTCTCAATGGGTCCTCTTTTGTTAGCAACAAGGGTCTTAGGAACCCAAATAGAGTAAGCAATGTAACTGAAAGGGCATGTGTTGCCCCATGCGTGGTTTTGGTAATTAATGACAATCCTTATGGACTAATGTTTGCATTGAGATATCTTTATAGATCTTGTCCATGAAGAAGTTCATGTGTTGGACTCTAGAAGATTACATGATGACCAAGGTTCCATCCAAGGGTTTATATGAAGAATGGTCATGTGTAGAGTTGAGCTTATTGCAAGCATGGCTTGGAAAAGAAGATTGAGTGAACTTCATGTTTATCTCCAAGCCATCATCTATATCAAGAGAAGAATATGAAGCGCAAGTGGATACATGAAGACGGAGCTTAGCTAGGCTCTCCCATAATGGAGTATGGGGGAGCATTTGGAGAAGTCTTCATCAAGCATGTGCTAGCAAGAACAATCAAGAAAGGTGTTCCAACTTGAGAAAGTCAAGATCGTCATCATCAAACTCAAGTGGAATGCGCAAGGCAAAGGTATGATCTTGATAGGTTTTCTATTTTACCGGTCTCATGGTGTTAGTGAGAGACCGGGTTATAGGATAGACGGCGTACTATCAAGAGGGGCTTTCAAGTCGGTAACTTGATCGCATCTTTGTGGAGAGCTCAAACCTTTGCATAGTCGACATTTCATCTTTCTTGGTTCTTATTTGGCTTTTATCCATGTGAGGATTTAGAGCTTGTGTTCATCTCCATACCAAGCTCTAATTCATCAAAAATGGATTTCATTTGAATATCTTGTGGTGTTTTTGATGTTGGAGCTTTTACCGGTTTGTCTTTTCTAAGAGAGGTCAAACTCTCCACTTGTGGTTTCCTCCTCACATGATGGACTATTATGTGTATATTCATAATCTTGTTGTGCTTGTGAGTATCTTTCAAACAAGCCCAAGATCATACAAAATGGAGTCCGGATGAGAAACATATTACGGTTTTGGTTTGGAGGTTTTATCGGTTGTTCTTTTATCGAGAGGTCTAAACTTTTCCCATTTGGTTTTATCCTCCACTGTTGGACTATGATTTTTCGCTGTATGATCGTGTAAAACTCTTCATTACGATTCCAACGAGCCAAAGATCATCGAAAACGGAGTTCGGATGCTCAAGATATCTTAGTTTTCGTATTCGGTGTTGCTGCAGTTTTTTCCTGGCCGGAGTCTCTGGTCCCAGACCGGAGTCTCCGGTCTGCGCGTTTCGTTTTTCGACGGCAGCCACGGGTGGGGGGTCCAGAGTGACCCCGGAGTGACCCCGGAGTCTCCGGGGGGCCGGAGTCTCCGGACTAAGGACCGGAGTCTCCGGTCTAAGCAGTTTTCCTGCAACGGGCAGATTTTTGGAGACCTATTTAAGGGGGTCTTCTTCCCCAATGTCATCCATCTCTCAAGCACGAAAAAGCCCCCCATTGTTGACCTTCTTGAGCTTGGATTTCTCTCTATTCCTCCATGATTCTTGCCTCCAATTAGAGGAAAAAGAGAGAGGAGATCTAGATCTACCATTCCACCAATCAATCTCTCCTCTAAGTGAGGGGAAGCTTTTGGATCTAGATCTTGGAGGGATTTGGTGTTCTTCCTTGTTCTTCCTCTCTTCTCCCCCCATAAGCATTAGTTACTTTTGGTGGGATTTTGTGAGGACCCCGGATTAACTATCCGAGATACTCGTTATGTTTCCTGCAACAATCCCATGATCAGTCTGTTGTTGCACATAACTCGAATTGGCATCACAGAACACCCATAAATACCGAATAAATATACTTACTTGATTGAAGCCGTAACTTCAACAGGTACTTGCAGCGGAAATCACCAAAACAACGTGGAGCCCAAGTCACTTGCCAACCCTACAGGCAGTTGACTGGGAAGCCCCCTAGTTCGCATCGACGTTATTGAAGTTTTTTTCTTCGAACTGCTCTTCTTCAAAATCTGGCTAAGACAATAGCCAGGGACGAAACCAATATGAGTACATTTGAATGTACTCGCAAACTACCCGAAATGAGCATGTGATAGCATCATTTTTATTATAATAAAAACCTTTATTTTGAGAAGACATCTCTATAACTTTGTTGAAAAAGGAAAGAAGGCTTTTAGAACTTTTTCCCATAAATCTATCTCTGTAGGAATTCTCTTTTAAAACTTTTTCCCGAAAATGCATCTTTGTTGAAAAAGGTAAGAAGTCTCTTTAATAAACATTTTCCCAGAAAATCACCATTTGTTTATTTCTCCAAAACTCCTCGTTTTCCGACCAAAACCATTCCTGGTTCAAATCATTTTTCCAACAACCTTATACCAACCGTTTGGTATAGTTGCCTAAAACATTTTCCACTTTCAAGACACAAAACTTTGCACTTCTCGACCATAGCCCCTCAGGGTCCTCCTCTTTTCCAGCAACCTCATACCAGCCTGTCTGGATAGTTGCATATATAGAACATCTCCATTTTTCCTTTTTAAATCTCAAAACTTTTTCCAAAACTTGCACATAATCTTAGGACAGCCTCCCAATTGTCCATATCCGAGGACTCGGCTATTCGAATAGTTTTAACCCTCTGCAGAGGTAGCACGCTTTTAGCCCACATCCATCCGGTAACTCATCGTGTCAGCCACGTCCCGCCATACAAGGTGTATGCGAAGTTGAGCCACCGACCATAGTCTGTCCTTTGCTCATGCTAGTATAGGATCCTGCCCCTATGACACTTTCCATCGACACTCAGTCCAGTTTCCCGTCAGAAACCCTAAGTGTGAGGACTCATAGGTTTTTCCCGACGATTTATGGTGGAACCTTCAATCCTCCTCCTTATCTTTCCATAGAGTTTGAGCGAGGACCCGGGTCAGGGGTAGATCAACACACTATCCCCTCATGCATAACGGAGTCATCTCCGTTGATGAGGCATCCCATACTAATAAGAGCAAATTATATGACTAAGCCCCGTTCCCATATGGGGGGTAAATGTGGTCGCACAGGGTAAGATTGGTCGTCATAGTACTAGGACACTGTGCATTTTTTTTCACAAACATCACCATTTTCCATTTCTCCACTTCCACACCGACATCTCGGCATTTCACATCCACGCAAGTATTTCCAAAGGAGTTTTGAATAAACAACATTGTTTCCCATCCTATAGTTTTATATAAACTACCTTATATATCTACCTTGGTGGCAAAATAGTTTCCATATACTTTTTGGAAAAGGTTTTATAAATCTTTGCTTTAAAAGTAAAACATGTTATCAAAGTAGATGCATATATTTGGGGTGCAAGCTCAGAGAGTAGCTTGCCTTGCTCGGCAAAGTGACCTTGGTCTTGATCTTCAGGTTCAACAAATTCCCCCTCCTCGATAACTCCAGCAACGTTCTCGTCTAATCGATAAATAAACAAATACAAGCAATCACTAAACTACTCAAGCAACATCACAACATTACAATCCTAAATGCTCTAAATAGCCACTGCATACAACAAACAATACTATTGGGTTTCAATTTAATTGAATTTAACATTATTTAATTTATGTTTAAATTATGGCAGAAGCTTGTTGAACATGTTTAAATCCACAACTTGAGTTCTGTTGGTCACAAAAATACAAACTAAATTTCTATAGAAAGATACTGATGTGTAGCAAACAACACAATTGAGTTTGGATTAATTGGAGTAACCAAACTCTCTACACAAAGGTTTTAATCCAGTAACCAAATAATCAAGTTTTGGCTACCATTTAAGTGGTGTTGCTTCTAAAATTAAATCCTTTGAGGGGTAAGTAAACATGACTAAATGTGATCTAACAAAATTGGACCTAAATCATTTGGGTTAACCATTAAACATATTTAATTGTTTTAGTGCAGAAGGGTTCTCTAACTTCATTTTTAAACTAAACAATTACCACTGCACAAATAATTATACCAAAATTAGGGAAGCTAATAGATGACAGTACTAAGCTAACAAAATTGGTTTGGAATTATTTGGACTAACAGAGTATCAGAAACAAACAAGTTTAGATTTTAGACCTTCTGTGGTATTTTTAATACTACACTTTTATTATTTATCTAAATGAATTGAATCCACTTGGGTTGATTAAACATTTTCATAAGCTTTCCAGAGCAATTGGATTTGATTTACTTGGATGTATAGATCTCGAGTTATAGAATTTTAAAGTTAGGTCCAGTACTGTTTTCTAGAGTTTTTTTTAATTTAAACAGATAATTCGAATTAAATCTTGGTGTGGATAATGTTGAAATATCTGACGGGTGGGACCTACCCGTCAGTGACTCATGATTTCATTCCCCTGCGCTGAAAAAGATGAAAGTGCCGACAGGTGGGGCCAGCCCGTCAGCGGCTCGCCTAATTGAATCGGTATGACTCCGTTGGATCTAAATCCAACGGTTCAGGGGAGAGGCACGCCGGCGACGACCACAAACAGGTGGTGCCGCCGTGGCCGTGCGGTGGCGAGGAAGCTGGGCTCACCTAGGGGCTCCTGGAGATGGCGGAGAAGGTGGAGGTCGAGTGCGGGGAGCATGGGGAAGATGATGGCGTGGACTGCGCGGCTCGGGGCGGCTAAATCGGCGACGACGAACTTGGCGGCTGCCTCGGTCACGGACACGTCGACGGCGAGCTCCTGCGTGCGGTCCTGTGCACAGAAAAAGGAAGGGGGAGAGGGCGGTGAGGTTTGTGCGTCGACAGGGAAGAGGGACAGAGAGAAAGAAGAGAGGGGGAACACGGCACGGCCGTGGTCGACCTCGGCTTCCGGCGGAGCGTGGCCGTGCTCTGCCGCGGCAGCGAGGCTTGCAGGCCCTCCTGGCGGTGCACAGTGAGTGAGTGGAGTGAGGGGAGAGCAGTGGCGAGGTTTGGCAAGAGGTGAGGGTCGGGGGCAGCGCTAAATAGAGGCGGAGTGGCGCACGGTGAGCTTGGTTCAGGGGGTCGTCGGCGCGATTTCGCCACGGGGGGGCCAGGGACAGGAAATTGGCGTGTCTGCGGGGTCCGGGCGCGGTCTAGGAGGGTTGGGTAGAGTGGTGCGTGTCGGGGAGCAGAGGGGGGGGCGTATTTGGGCTGGCATCGCCGAGCTCTGCCACGGCGGGGCGGGGCTAGCCTCGGGGAGAGGGAAGCTCTCGAGTGCTCTCCTCCGCGGGGCGGCGACTGCAGAGGGGGCGGTGTCGAGGGCAGACGCGTCCTGGGGGGGCCTGGGCACGGTGTAAGCTGCGCGGCGGCCACGGCAGCGACGCCGCGTGCGGCTACAGTGAGCTAGAGGTAGGAGACGACTGCAATTTTGCAGAAAACCCCCTGCCTCCTCTTTTCTGCTTTTCTTTTATTTCCTTTTTCAAACCAGTAGCATTTTGGGAATTTATTTGGGGTACTTAAACATTTTATAAAAAAATTGAGAAAATTCAGGTAGCCTCTCTTAAATATGTAGAAGCTCCACAAAATTTGGTATTTGAAAATAAAATGTTTTGAACAATATTTGTTTGTAGGGTTTAAATAAGTCGTTTTTGCTAAACTAAAATTTGTTACTCCTTTGATATTTTTAAATCAAGTGAGAGATATTGTTTTTATATTTTGGAACTTTCTTGACAAATATGGTCACTTCAAATAATTTATTTTTTTCATAGAGAAAATATTTGTTTGAAAGAATTAGAGAGTAGGGAAAAATAATTTATTAAGATCATTACTTTACCTTATGATCTTAATTTCCTTTTTGTTGAATGAGTGACCTGGAGTTGAGATGATTATTATTTCATCTCATTCCTAGAATAAGGAAAATATAATTGTTTTTATAGAATAGAGGAATAGATATAGAGGGAATTTAAATAAGATCATTTCCCTTTATTTTAGGATTTCAACTTAGGTGTGAATAATTCTAGAGGGTTTGTTTTTATTCAAGTCACACACCAAATTTGTTGTCAAGGGTGTTTTATTTTAGTATTAAGCATAACTGAGGAATTACCCTCGCAAGCAACAAACATAACAATATTAACATCACAATCATGACAACACAAATCAAACCACATGAATTAATCACACCACCATTTCCATAATTAACAATACTATATGGTCAAAATGATCACACTCAATTATGACAAGATGATGTTTAAGGAATATATCAACTCATATCTTAATAGTCTTCAAAAGGTTTGATAAAGGGAAATATGTGGGTTAATATATTTCCCACTAGTGTTATTTTCAAATGGAGTGAAGGTAAGAGTTTATAAAATGGGAGTTGCATACACATGCAAAATATCAAGGTTGAAATATAGATAGGAGATAACATATAGATCTCCATATTTTTGGGAACACATAATTTTGGAAATCACTTTTACCTTCTCAATAATGGATGTTTTGGTTGTTGCCAAAACCAAGCATCATTGAAATGAGCTTTGGTCAAAATAAGAATGGTAAAGATATATGGAATCTATTCTTGTCATAACATGATCACCAAGATTAATATGTCTTTACTTAGGTTGGGTTCTTGGGTTGATATTTACTAGTCAAACAATCATAAACATCAAGTCACACAAGGTTTAAACAGAACCATGGGAAGAAAATACAATCAACACACGTAATACAACAAAAAGTTTTTGTTGGCCCTCATTTTTGGGTTAATATTTCTTATTATAAATTTTTGGGATGTTACAGATCCTTCCCCCTTAAAATAAATCTCGTCCCGAGATTTGCTAGGTGGGGTAACAGGGGAATACGAGGGCATGGGTTTTAGGTTGGTTATACTTCCGAGGTTGTTGCTTCTTTAGTAAGGTCGCCACGTGAGATCTCGACAATTTGAGGCTTTCTTTGTCGATAATTTCTGTGCTGAGTTACAGATTATTGATGATGGGGTTGACTTGATGATCGACGCTGATGGACAGTCTTGGGGGGGGGGGGGGGTTGTTTCCAGATATTACAAGGCTAAGGCGCAAGGAACTGATTATTAACATCTTCTGGTATACGTAGCGTATGTCTTCCCCCCTTAAAAAGGGATTTTTAATCGGTCTTGTTGAAAGTCGCAGCTGGAGTGGAGTTGGAGGCATTCTTCTTGAGTAGCTTGACGGTCTTCGTCTACGGTGCCACTCCTCGGTGTTTGGGGTTGGGTGCTGATATCACTTCCTGATATTGTCTCCTTACGAGGGTCGCAGATGGGGACGCGTTGTTCTCGGGAGGCGTTGAGTCTGCGTACTCGATTCTCTCCGGTTTCTGGTTAGATGAAGGATGTTAAAAATTGCTAAGAGCGTCTGAACTTGCTTGGCGGTTGACGTCGTCCATAGCAGGTGCTTCCATCGTTTGATTCTTCTGGGTTTGTTTAAAAGTCCTGGCTTAATGGACCTTAGTAAAGTTAGTGAAGAACCTTCACACCAGTTGTTTTTTTCCAAACGGGTACCTTTTTCTTTTCTTGTTTCGGAAATCAAATCCTTGGGAAAACATTATAAATATCCATGTGACGTTCTTATTTAGAACTTGAAGATTTCCTAAGTTATACACTTGATTTAAGAAAATTATTATTATCCTTTATTTGGGTTCTAACATCATTTGCCTCACCCCTGCGGTGAAGACATCCACTAGTTCCAGCAAAGCTTTCCATTAGTCAGTTGTATAAGAATGTGGGTGTCCTTTATGATATCGAGTTGCCTTAGTCATACAAGAAGAATTTGTTAACAAGGTAGCTAATCTTGTCATCAAACCACTTTTCATATTCCAGAGTCTGAGATGCACTGGATTATCTGACGTTCTGTTTATTTGTATATGACCCTCAATTGTTTGAGTATACAAAAGTAATTTGTTAACAAGTTCATGAGGCTTGTTACCAAACTACTCCTATATAACACGAACATTGGAATATCACATTATTTCTAGAGAGATTAATAATAATAGATTCTGATATAAGGGTTTCCAATACTCAATGATAGTCGGGTATATTGCTTCTTTGCCCACCTAAGAAATTTCTCTTCAACGTCTTCTTGTCGTAGTTCCTCCTCCTTGTGGTCTCTGAGTTCGAATCGTCATAGCAACTCTTATACACCCCTTGAGTTTCTCTAGTTACCATCCTAAATGAGTCTCCTTATGTCCTCGTTTCTTGTCAAGGCATGCAGCCCTGAGTTATAAGTTAGTACTATCACGGTTACTTAGGTCAGGTGTCATTCTTGAGTTAGATACGATCCGTTGGTGTAGTATTCCTTCACATATTAATTTCACGGTATGAAGCTCGTGTTAGACATGTTAACATTTCTCGTCTTTAAGAGTCTAAAAAGGATTTCATTAAAAGTGACGGATCTTATATTGAACCCAATACTGCTAACTAAATAGGACCCATACTTCTTCTTGATGGCTAATGATCTTGAAAGGCCCACTATTCCTTGGTGTTAACTTTCCTTTGACATGGAAACGCTTCATTCCTTTAGAGGGTGCTGAACAGTCTCCTTGGGATTGGGGCATTCTCTGGCGTAGTGACCCTTGTTGCCGCATTCAAAGCAGACAACATTGGCACGGTTAGAGTTGTTTGGGCGTTTAGGAAAGGTGGGGCGCGGGACTCGCGGGGGTTGATAGGCAGGCTTGGGGGCTTGCTGGATAGTACAAGGCTTTTTCCTGGGAAGGGTTCTTCCAGATCGTAGGCACAACTTGTGATATGTTTCTAAGGTTGGTGTTGGCTCCTTGCGTTTTCTCCCCTTCTGGCGCTTCGGATTGCGGCCTGGGCTGGATGCTTTAGTGGACTTCTTTCTCGGGGCGTGGATGGCGTCTTGAGCAATCTTCTCATGAGCATCTTTTACTGCGTCTACTATGAATTCCATAGGACACTTAGCCGGAACATGATCATCTCCTTCACATAGGTAGCAACTGACGCTAGCGGTTGGGCACTTGCCAGTTGGATGAAAATTAAAACAGTGTGGGCAGCGGCCAGGGCATTGACTGGCCTGATGTCCACCCCTTCCGCACTGACTACAAGCCTTTCCTTGGGGTGGTCTCTTCCTTATTTTGTACGTAAGGGGACACTTCCTGGTCATATGTCCATGTTCGTTGCAAGTGTAGCACCAGCGTTGTTTTCTGTTGACGTCCTCTCTAATTTTCTTGGGCAGATCTTTAGACGTAGGGGACTCTTCTCTTTCAAACGTTGTCGAGTGGGTTCCTGGGGCGGCTTCGATTTGATGGAGCGGAGGACTTTGGGTTGCTTCAAAACCAGAACCGATGTAGGAGTGCTCCCGTGACATTTCCGTCTGGGGAACTATGATTGCCGGAATTGAGTTAAACATATTTTGTAGAGGTAGTTAAAACAAAATTTAAAAAGCGCAAGAAGACTACCGTAATCGGGATACCTGATTACTTTTACGGAGTAAGTATTAGGAGTTTGTTAACAAGGCGCAATTTGCGAAACACACAAGCAGAGAACTCTCAAACAAACAACACACTTAGTACCAATGGACGCCTAATACTCGTGGTAATCGGGTAGTATAACCAAAGTTCCTATCCTATATTTTTCCTATGGGCCTTGGTTAAACCTGGTTGCTGAAATCTTCATTTTGTCGCCTTCGGCTTCAGCCGGAGAATTGAGAGTGTCGAAGTTGCAACTGAGTAGAATTGTTGAAGTTGAGCTGACGTCTTTGGAGGTCTCTTGCGTTGTTGATACTGACGATATTGGTATTTGCAGATCAATTTCCTTGATGTTGAATGTTGAGTATTTGAGATGGAAGCTTCTTCTTGTAGGTGCTAGCTAATTAGGTCTCACTTGGGTTCATCGTCAAGTATTTTGAACGGGTAAGAGGTAATAGAAGAATTCTTGGAAAATCTTAAAATAGAGGGGTAAGACTTGAAATATTTGAGTTGATGAGAAGAGTGGAAGCCATTTCTAGACTTCCCTAGATAAAAATATATTTTGGTAGTAATATATTTTTAACAAAATATTTCCTTTCCTAACTAACGTCCATGCTAACTAAGGTCTCCTACAGTCAACGATGGCTCTGATACCAAGTCTGTGAGGACCCCAGATTAACTATCCGAGATACTCGTTATGTTTCCTGCAACAATCCCATGATCAGTCTGTTGTTGCACATAACTCGAATTGGCATCACAGAACACCCATAAATACCAAATAAATATACTTACTTGATTGAAGCCGTAACTTCAACAGGTACTTGCAGCGGAAATCACCAAAACAACGTGGAGCCCAAGTCACTTGCCAACCCTACAGGCAGTTGACTGGGAAGCCCCTAGTTCGCATCGACGTTATTGAAGTCTTCTTCTTCGAACTGCTCTTCTTCAAAATCTGGCTAAGACAATAGCCAGAGACGAAACCAATATGAGTACATTTGAATGTACTCGCAAACTACCCCGAAATGAGCATGCGATAGCATCATTTTTATTATAATAAAAACCTTAATTTTTAGAAGACAACTCTATAACTTTGTTGAAAAAGGAAAGAAGGCTTTTAGAACTTTTTCCCATAAATCTATCTTTGTAAGAATTCTCTTTTAAAACTTTTTCCCGAAAATACATCTTTGTTGAAAAAGGTAAGAAGTCTCTTTAATAAACATTTTCCCGGAAAATCACCATTTGTTTATTTCTCCAAAACTCCTCGTTTTCCGACCAAAACCATTCCTGGTTCAAATCATTTGTCCAACAACCTTATACCAACCCTTTGGTATAGTTGCCTAAAACATTTTCCACTTTCAAGACACAAAACTTTGCACTTCTCGACCATAGCCCCTCAGGGTCCTCCTCTTTTCCAGCAACCTCATACCAGCCTGTCTGGATAGTTGCATATATAGAACATCTCCATTTTTCCTTTTTAAATCTCAAAACTTTTTCCAAAACTTGCACATAATCTTAGGACAGCCTCCCAATTGTCCATATCCGAGGACTCGGCTATTCGAATAGTTTTAACCCTCTGCAGAGGTAGCACGCTTTTAGCCCACATCCATCGGTAACTCATCGTGTCAGCCACGTCCCGCCATACAAGGTGTATGCGAAGTTGAGCCACCGACCATAGTCTGTCCTTTGCTCATGCTAGTATAGGATCCTGCCCCTATGATACTTTCCATCGACACTCAGTCCAGTTTCCCGTCAGAAACCCTAAGTGTGAGGACTCATAGCTTTTTCCCGGCGATTTATGGTGGAACCTTCAATCCTCCTCCTTATCTTTCCATAGAGTTTGAGCGAGGACCCGGGTCAGGGGTAGATCAACACACTATCCCCCCACGCATAACGGAGTCATCTCCGTTGATGAGGCATCCCATACTAATAAGAGCAAATTATATGACTAAGCCCCGTTCCCATAAGGGGTAAATGTGGTCGCACAGGGTAAGATTGGTCGTCATAGTACTAGGACACTGTGCATTTTTTTTTCACACACATCACCATTTTCCATTTCTCCACTTCCACACCGACATCTCGGCATTTCACATCCACGCAAGTATTTCCAAAGGAGTTTAGAATAAACAACATTGTTTCCCATCCTATAGTTTTATATAAACTACCTTATATATCTTCCTTGGTGGCAAAATAGTTTCCATATACTTTTTGGAAAAGGTTTTTAAATCTTTGCTTTAAAAGTAAAACATGTTATCAAAGTAGATGCATATATTTGGGGTGCAAGCTCAGAGAGTAGCTTGCCTTGCTCGGCAAAGTGACCTTGGTCTTGATCTTCAGGTTCAACAAATTCCCCCTCCTCGATAACTCCAGCAACGTTCTCGTCTAATCGATAAATAAACAAATACAAGCAATCACTAAACTACTCAAGCAACATCACAACATTACAATCCTAAATGCTCTAAATAGCCACTGCATACAACAAACAATACTATTGGGTTTCAATTTAATTGAATTTAACATTATTTAATTTATGTTTAAATTATGGCAGAAACTTGTTGAACATGTTTAAATCCACAACTTGAGTTCTGTTGGTCACAAAAATACAAACTAAATTTCTATAGAAAGCTACTGATGTGTAGAAGACAACACAATTGAGTTTGGATTAATTGGAGTTACCAAACTCCCTACACAAAGGTTTTAATCCAGTAACCAAATAATCAAGTTTTGGCTACCATTTAAGTTCTGTTGCTTCTAAAATTAAATCCTTTGAGGGGTAAGTAAACATGAATAATGTGATCTAACAAAATTGGACCTAAATCATTTGGGTTAACCATTAAACATATTTAATTGTTTTAGTGCAAAAGGGTTCTCTAACTTCATTTTTAAACTAAACAATTACCACTGCACAAATAATTCTAGTGCGAGCTCCTGCGTGCGGTCCTGTGCACAGAAAAAGGAAGGGGAGAGGGCGGTGAGGTTCGCGCGTCCACAGGGAAGAGGGACAGAGAGAAAGAAGAGAGGGGGGGAACACGGCACGGCCGTGGTCGACCTCGCCTTCCGGCGGAGCGTGGCCGTGCTCTGCCGCGGCAGCGAGGCTTGCAGGCCCTCCTGGCGGTGCACGGTGAGTGAGTGGAGTGAGGGGAGAGCAGTGGCGAGGTTTGGCAAGAGGTGAGGGTCGGGCGCACAGTGAGCTTGGTGCAGGGGGTCGTCGGCTCGATTTCGCCACGGGGGGGCCAGGGACAGGAAATTGGCGTGTCTGCGGGGTCCGGGCGCGGTCTAGGAGGGTTGGGTAGAGTGGTGCGTGTCGGGGAGCAGAGGGGGGGGGGCGAATTTGGGCCGGCATCGCCGAGCTGCCACGGCGGAGCGGGGCTAGCCTCGGGGATAGGGAAGCTCTCGAGTGCTTCCTCCGCGTCGGCGGCGACTGCAGAGGGGCGGTGTCGAGGGCAGACGCGTCCTGGGGGGGGGCCTGGGCACGGCGCAAGCTGCGCGGCGGCCACGGTAGCGACGCCGCGGTGCGGCTACAGTGAGCTAGAGGTAGGAGACGACTGCAATTTTGCAGAAAACCCCTGCCTCCTCTTTTCTGCTTTTCTTTTATTTCCTTTTTCAAACCAGTAGCATTTTGGGAATTATTTGGGGTACTTAAACATTTTATAAAATTTTGAGAAAATTCAGGTAGCCTCTCTTATATATGTAGAAGCTCCACAAAATTTGGTATTTGAAAATAAAATGTTTTGAACAATATTTGTTTATAGGGTTTAAATAAGTCGTTTTTGATAAACTAAAATTTATTACTCCTTTGATATTTTTAAATCAAGTGAGAGATATTGTTTTGAGATTTTGGAACTTTCTTGACAAATATGGTCACTTCAAATAATTTATTTTTTTCATAGAGAAAATATTTGTTTGAAAGAATTAGAGAGTAGGGAAAAATAATTTATTAAGATCATTACTTTACCTTATGATCTTAATTTCCTTTTTGTTGAATGAGTGACCTGGAGTTGAGATGATTATTATTTCATCTCATTCCTAGAATAAGGAAAATATAATTGTTTTTATAGAATAGAGGAATAGATATAGAGGGAATTTAAATAAGATCATTTCCCTTTATTTTTGGATTTCAACTTAGGTGTGAATAATTCTAGAGGGTTTGTTTTTATTCAAGTCACACACCAAATTTGTTGTCAGGGGTGTTTTATTTTAGTATTAAGCATAACTGAGGAATTACCCTCGCAAGCAACAAACATAACAATATTAACATCACAATCATGACCACACAAATCAAACCACATGAATTAATCACACCACCATTTCCATAATTAACAATACTATATGGTAAAAATGATCACACTCAATTATGACAAGATGATGTTTAAGGAATATATCAACTCATA